>CAKAJE020000217.1:112950-364371 GCA_916610135.2 Macropis europaea
TAGGCGGCATCTTAAAGCGCGTGGAATGGCGAGCAAAATGCACTATTAAACTTCTATGATAGGGCAATCAGAGAGCCGATTAGATCATTTTATATTTTGGTTAATATAAGAATTCAGCGAAATTCTATCACACTTGTTTAATTTACGTCGCTCCTATTTCAGATAGCGTATTGGGCTAAGCGGCATCTCAAAGCGCATGAAATGGCGAGTAAAATGCACTATTAAACGTCTAGTGTAGGGCAATCAGAGACCCGATTAGATCATGTTATATTATGCTTAATTTAAGAATTCAGCGAAATTCTATCACATTTGTTCAACTTACGTAGCTCCTATTTCAGATAGCGTACTGGGCTAGGCGGCATCTGAAAGCGCGTGGAATGGCGAGTAAAATGCACTATTAAACTTCTATGATAGGGCAATCAGAGACCCGATTAGATCATTTTGTATTTTGGTTAATATAAGAATTCAGCGAAATTCTATCACATTTGTTCAATTTACGTCGCTCCTATTTCAGATAGCGTATTGCGCTAAGCGGCATCTCAAAGCGCATGGATTGACGAGTGAAATGCTCTATTAAACTTCTAGGGTAGGGCGAACAGAAACTCGAATAGATCATTTTATATTACGGTTAATATAAGAATTCAGCGTAATTCTATCACATTTGTTCAACTTACGTCGCTCCTATTTCAGATAGCGTACTGGGCTAGGCGGCATCTCAAAGCGCGTGGAAGGGCGAGTAAAATGCACTACTAAACTTCTATGATAGGGCAATCAGAGACCCGATTACATCATTTTATATTTTGGTTATTATAAGAATTCAGCGAAATTCTATCACATATGTTCAATTTACGTCGCTCATATTTCAGATAGCGTATTGGGCTAAGCGTCATCACAAAGCGCAAGGAATGGCAGGTAAAATGCACTATTAAACTTCTAGGGTAGGGCAAACAGAGACCCGATTAGATCATTTTATATTATGGTTAATTTATCAATTCAGCGAAATTCTATCACATTTGTTCAATTTACGTCACTCCTATTTCAGATAGCGTATTGGGCTAAGCGGCATCTCAAAGCCAATGAAATGGCGAGAAAATGCACTATTAAACTTCTAGGATAATGCAAACAGAGACCCGATTAGATCATTTTATATTACGGATAATATAAGAATTTACCGTAATTCTGTCACATTCGTTCAACTTACGTAGCTCCTATTTCAGATAGCGGACTGGGCTAGGCGGCATCTTAAAGCGCGTGGAATGGCGAGTAAAATGCACTATTAAACTTCTATGATAGGGCAATCAGAGACCCGATTAGATCATTTTGTATTTTGGTTAATATAAGAACTCAGCGAAATTCTATCACATTTGTTCAATTTACGTCGCTCCTATTTCAGATAGCGTATTGGGCTAAGCGGCATCTCAAAGCGCATGGATTGACGAGTGAAATGCTCTATTAAACTTCTAGGGTAGGGCGAATAGAAACCCGAATAGATCATTTTATATTACGGTCAATATAAGAATTCAGCGTAATTCTATAACATTTGTTCAACTTACGTCGCTCCTCTTTCACATAGCGTATTGGGCTAAGCGGCATCTCAAAGCGCATGGATTGACGAGTGAAATGCTCTATTAAACTTCTAGGGTAGGGCGAATAGAAACCCGAATAGATCATTTTATATTACGGTTAATATAAGAATTCAGCGTAATTCTATAACATTTGTTCAACTTACGTCGCTCCTCTTTCAGATAGCGTACTGGGCTAGGCGGCATCTCAAAGCGCGTGGAAGGGCGAGCAAAATGCACCACTAAACTTCTATGATAGGGCAATCAGAGACCCGATTACATCATTTTATATTTTGGTTATTATAAGAATTCAGCGAAATTCTATCACATTTGTTCAATTTTCGTCGCTCATATTTCAGATAGCGTATTGGGCTAAGCGTCATCACAAAGCGCAAGGAATGGCAGGTACAATGCACTATTAAACTTCTAGGGTAGGGCAAACAGAGACCCGATTAGATCATTTTATATTATGCTTAAATTAAGAATTCAGGGAAATTCTATCACATTTGTTTAATTTACGTCGCTCCTATTTCAGATAGCGTATTGGGATAAGCGGCACCTCACAGCGCATGAAATGGCGAGTAAAATGCACTAGTAAACTTCTAGGGTAGGGCAATCAGAGACCCGATTATATCATTTTATACTATGGTTAATTTAAGAATTCAGCAAAATTCTATCACATTTGTTCAATTTACGTCGTTCCTATTTCAGATAGCGTACTGGGCTAGGCGGCATCTTAAAGCGCGTGGAATGGCGAGTAAAATTATCTATTAAACTTCTATGATAGGGCAATCAGAGACCCGATTAGATCATTTTATATTTTGGTTATTATAAGAATTCAGCGAAATTCTATCACATTTGTTCAATTTACGTCGCTCATATTTCAGATAGCGTATTGGGCTAAGCGGCATCTCAAAGCGCATGAAATGACGAGTGGAATGCACTATTAAACTTCTAGGGTAGGGCGAACAGAGACCCGATTAGATCATTTTACATTAAGGTTAATATAAGAATTCACGGAAATTCTATCACATTTGATCAATTTACGTCGCTCCTATTTCAGATAGCGTATTGGGCTAAGCGGCATCTCAAAGCGCATGAAATGGCGAGTGAAATGCACTATTAAACTTCTATGATAGGGCAATCAGAGACCCGATTAGATCATTTTATATTTTGTTTAATATAGGATTTCAGGGAAATTCTATCACATTTGTTCAATTTACGTAGCTCCAATTTCAGATAGCGTATTGGGCTAAGCGGCATCTCAAAGCGCATGAAATGGCGAACAAAATGCACTATTAAACATCTAGGCTAGGGCGAACAGAGACCCGATTAGATTATTTTATATTATGGTTAATTTGAGAATTCAGCGAAATTCTATCACATTTGTTCAATTTACGTCGCTCCTATTTCAGATACCGTATTGGGCTAAGCGGCATCTCAAAGCGCATGAAATGGCGAGTAAAATGCACTATTAAACGTCTAGTGTAGGGCAATCAGAGACCCGATTAGATCATGTTATATTATGCTTAATTTAAGAATTCAGCAAAATTCTATCACATTTGTTCAACTTACGTAGCTCCTATTTCAGATAGCGTACTGGGCTAGGCGGCATCTGAAAGCGCGTGGAATGGCGAGTAAAATGCACTATTAAACTTCTATGATAGGGCAATCAGAGACCCGATTAGATCATTTTGTATTTTGGTTAATATAAGAATTCAGCGAAATTCTATCACATTTGTTCAATTTACGTCGCTCCTATTTCAGATAGCGTATTGCGCTAAGCGGCATCTCAAAGCGCATGGATTGACGAGTGAAATGCTCTATTAAACTTCTAGGGTAGGGCGAACAGAAACTCGAATAGATCATTTTATATTACGGTTAATATAAGAATTCAGCGTAATTCTATCACATTTGTTCAACTTACGTCGCTCCTATTTCAGATAGCGTACTGGGCTAGGCGGCATCTCAAAGCGCGTGGAAGGGCGAGTAAAATGCACTACTAAACTTCTATGATAGGGCAATCAGAGACCCGATTACATCATTTTATATTTTGGTTATTATAAGAATTCAGCGAAATTCTATCACATATGTTCAATTTACGTCGCTCATATTTCAGATAGCGTATTGGGCTAAGCGTCATCACAAAGCGCAAGGAATGGCAGGTAAAATGCACTATTAAACTTCTAGGGTAGGGCAAACAGAGACCCGATTAGATCATTTTATATTATGGTTAATTTATCAATTCAGCGAAATTCTATCACATTTGTTCAATTTACGTCACTCCTATTTCAGATAGCGTATTGGGCTAAGCGGCATCTCAAAGCCAATGAAATGGCGAGAAAATGCACTATTAAACTTCTAGGATAATGCAAACAGAGACCCGATTAGATCATTTTATATTACGGATAATATAAGAATTTAGCGTAATTCTGTCACATTCGTTCAACTTACGTAGCTCCTATTTCAGATAGCGGACTGGGCTAGGCGGCATATTAAAGCGCGTGGAATGGCGAGTAAATGCACTATTAAACTTCTATGATAGGGCAATCAGAGACCCGATTAGATCATTTTGTATTTTGGTTAATATAAGAATTCAGCGAAATTCTATCACATTTGTTCAATTTACGTCGCTCCTATTTCAGATAGCGTATTGGGCTAAGCGGCATCTCAAAGCGCATGGATTGACGAGTGAAATGCTCTATTAAACTTCTAGGGTAGGGCGAATAGAAACCCGAATAGATCATTTTATATTACGGTCAATATAAGAATTCAGCGTAATTCTATAACATTTGTTCAACTTACGTCGCTCCTCTTTCACATAGCGTATTGGGCTAAGCGGCATCTCAAAGCGCATGGATTGACGAGTGAAATGCTCTATTAAACTTCTAGGGTAGGGCGAATAGAAACCCGAATAGATCATTTTATATTACGGTTAATATAAGAATTCAGCGTAATTCTATAACATTTGTTCAACTTACGTCGCTCCTCTTTCAGATAGCGTACTGGGCTAGGCGGCATCTCAAAGCGCGTGGAAGGGCGAGCAAAATGCACCACTAAACTTCTATGATAGGGCAATCAGAGACCCGATTACATCATTTTATATTTTGGTTATTATAAGAATTCAGCGAAATTCTATCACATTTGTTCAATTTTCGTCGCTCATATTTCAGATAGCGTATTGGGCTAAGCGTCATCACAAAGCGCAAGGAATGGCAGGTACAATGCACTATTAAACTTCTAGGGTAGGGCAAACAGAGACCCGATTAGATCATTTTATATTATGCTTAAATTAAGAATTCAGGGAAATTCTATCACATTTGTTTAATTTACGTCGCTCCTATTTCAGATAGCGTATTGGGATAAGCGGCACCTCACAGCGCATGAAATGGCGAGTAAAATGCACTAGTAAACTTCTAGGGTAGGGCAATCAGAGACCCGATTATATCATTTTATACTATGGTTAATTTAAGAATTCAGCAAAATTCTATCACATTTGTTCAATTTACGTCGTTCCTATTTCAGATAGCGTACTGGGCTAGGCGGCATCTCAAAGCGCGTGGAATGGCGAGTAAAATTATCTATTAAACTTCTATGATAGGGCAATCAGAGACCCGATTAGATCATTTTATATTTTGGTTAATATAAGAATTCAGCGAAATTCTATCACATTTGTTCAATTTACGTCGCTCATATTTCAGATAGCATATTGGGCTAAGCGGCATCTCAAAGCGCATGAAATGACGAGTGGAATGCACTATTAAACTTCTAGGGTAGGGCGAACAGAGACCCGATTAGATCATTTTACATTAAGGTTAATATAAGAATTCACGGAAATTCTATCACATTTGATCAATTTACGTCGCTCCTATTTCAGATAGCGTATTGGGCTATGCGGCATCTCAAAGCGCATGAAATGGCGAGTGAAATGCACTATTAAACTTCTATGATAGGGCAATCAGAGACCCGATTAGATCATTTTATATTTTGTTTAATATAGGATTTCAGGGAAATTCTATCACATTTGTTCAATTTACGTAGCTCCAATTTCAGATAGCGTATTGGGCTAAGCGGCATCTCAAAGCGCATGAAATGGCGAACAAAATGCACTATTAAACATCTAGGCTAGGGCGAACAGAGACCAGATTAGATCATTTTACATTATGGTTAATAAAAGAATTCAGCGAAATTCCATCACATTTGTTCAATTTACATCGCTCCTATTTCAGATAGCGTATTGGGCTAAGCGGCATCTCAAAGCGCATGAAATGACGAGTAAAATACACTATTAAACTTCTAGGCTAGGGCAAACAGAGAACCGATTAGAATATTTTATATTATGGTTAATTTAAGAATACAGCAAAATTCCATCACATTTGTTCAATTTACATCGCTCCTATTTCAGATAGCGTATTGGGCTAAGCGGCATCTCAAAGCGCATGAAATGACGAGTGGAATGCACTATTAAACTTCTAGGGTAGGGCGAACAGAGACCCGATTAGATCATTTTACATTAAGGTTAATATAAGAATTCACGGAAATTCTATCACATTTGATCAATTTACGTCGCTCCTATTTCAGATAGCGTATTGGGCTATGCGGCATCTCAAAGCGCATGAAATGGCGAATAAAATGCACTATTAAACTTCTAGGGTAGGGCAAACAGAGACCCGATTAGCTCATTTTATATTATGGTTAATTTAAGAATTCAGCGAAGTTCTATCACATTTGTTCAATTTGCGTCGCTCCTATTTCAGATAGCGTATTCGGCTAATCGGCATCTCAAAGCGCATGAAGTGGCGAATAAAATGCACTATTAAACTTCTAGGCTAGGGCGAACAGAGACCCGATCAGATCTTTTTACATTATGGTTAATAAAACAATTCAGCGAAATTCTATCACATTTGTTCAACTTACGTCGCTCCTATTTCAGATAGCGTATTCGGCTAAGCGGCATCTCAAAGCGCATGAAATGGCGAGAATAATGCACTATTAAACTTCTAGGATAAGGCAAACAAAGACCCGATTAGATCATTTTATATTACGGTTAATATAAGAATTCAGCGTAATTCCATCACATTTGTTCAACTTACGTCGCTCCTATTTCAGATAGCGTACTGGGCTAGGCGGCATCTTAAAGCGTGTGGAATGGCGAGTAAAATGCACTATTAAAATTCTATGATAGGGCAATCTGAGACCCGATTAGATCATTTTATATTTTGGTTAATATAAGAATTCAGCGAAATTCTATCACATTTGTTCAATTTACGTCGCTCCTATTTCAGATAGCTTATTGGGCTTAGCGGCATCTCAAAGCGCATGAAATGACGAGTGAAATGCACTATTAAACTTCTAGGGTAGGGAAAACAGAGACCCGATTAGATCATTTTACATTATGGTTAATAAAAGAATTCAGCGAAATTCTATCACATTTGTTCAACTTGCGTCGCTACAATTTCAGATAGCGTATTGGGCTAAGCGGCATCTCAAAGCCAATGAAATGGCGAGAAAATGCACTATTAATCTTCTAGGATAAGGCAAACAGAGACCCGATTAGATCATTTTATATTACGGATAATATAAGAATTCAGCGTAATTCTGTCACATTCGTTCAACTTACGTAGCTCCTATATCAGATAGCGGACTGGGCTAGGCGGCATCTTAAAGCGCGTGGAATGGCGAGCAAAATGCACTATTAAACTTCTATGATAGGGCAATCAGAGAGCCGATTAGATCATTTTATATTTTGGTTAATATAAGAATTCAGCGAAATTCTATCACACTTGTTTAATTTACGTCGCTCCTATTTCAGATAGCGTATTGGGCTAAGCGGCATCTCAAAGCGCATGAAATGGCGAGTAAAATGCACTATTAAACGTCTAGTGTAGGGCAATCAGAGACCCGATTAGATCATGTTATATTATGCTTAATTTAAGAATTCAGCAAAATTCTATCACATTTGTTCAACTTACGTAGCTCCTATTTCAGATAGCGTACTGGGCTAGGCGGCATCTGAAAGCGCGTGGAATGGCGAGTAAAATGCACTATTAAACTTCTATGATAGGGCAATCAGAGACCCGATTAGATCATTTTGTATTTTGGTTAATATAAGAATTCAGCGAAATTCTATCACATTTGTTCAATTTACGTCGCTCCTATTTCAGATAGCGTATTGCGCTAAGCGGCATCTCAAAGCGCATGGATTGACGAGTGAAATGCTCTATTAAACTTCTAGGGTAGGGCGAACAGAAACTCGAATAGATCATTTTATATTACGGTTAATATAAGAATTCAGCGTAATTCTATCACATTTGTTCAACTTACGTCGCTCCTATTTCAGATAGCGTACTGGGCTAGGCGGCATCTCAAAGCGCGTGGAAGGGCGAGTAAAATGCACTACTAAACTTCTACGATAGGGCAATCAGAGACCCGATTACATCATTTTATATTTTGGTTATTATAAGAATTCAGCGAAATTCTATCACATATGTTCAATTTACGTCGCTCATATTTCAGATAGCGTATTGGGCTAAGCGTCATCACAAAGCGCAAGGAATGGCAGGTAAAATGCACTATTAAACTTCTAGGGTAGGGCAAACAGAGACCCGATTAGATCATTTTATATTATGGTTAATTTATCAATTCAGCGAAATTCTATCACATTTGTTCAATTTACGTCACTCCTATTTCAGATAGCGTATTGGGCTAAGCGGCATCTCAAAGCCAATGAAATGGCGAGAAAATGCACTATTAAACTTCTAGGATAATGCAAACAGAGACCCGATTAGATCATTTTATATTACGGATAATATAAGAATTTACCGTAATTCTGTCACATTCGTTCAACTTACGTAGCTCCTATTTCAGATAGCGGACTGGGCTAGGCGGCATATTAAAGCGCGTGGAATGGCGAGTAAAATGCACTATTAAACTTCTATGATAGGGCAATCAGAGACCCGATTAGATCATTTTGTATTTTGGTTAATATAAGAACTCAGCGAAATTCTATCACATTTGTTCAATTTACGTCGCTCCTATTTCAGATAGCGTATTGGGCTAAGCGGCATCTCAAAGCGCATGGATTGACGAGTGAAATGCTCTATTAAACTTCTAGGGTAGGGCGAATAGAAACCCGAATAGATCATTTTATATTACGGTCAATATAAGAATTCAGCGTAATTCTATAACATTTGTTCAACTTACGTCGCTCCTCTTTCACATAGCGTATTGGGCTAAGCGGCATCTCAAAGCGCATGGATTGACGAGTGAAATGCTCTATTAAACTTCTAGGGTAGGGCGAATAGAAACCCGAATAGATCATTTTATATTACGGTTAATATAAGAATTCAGCGTAATTCTATAACATTTGTTCAACTTACGTCGCTCCTCTTTCAGATAGCGTACTGGGCTAGGCGGCATCTCAAAGCGCGTGGAAGGGCGAGCAAAATGCACCACTAAACTTCTATGATAGGGCAATCAGAGACCCGATTACATCATTTTATATTTTGGTTATTATAAGAATTCAGCGAAATTCTATCACATTTGTTCAATTTTCGTCGCTCATATTTCAGATAGCGTATTGGGCTAAGCGTCATCACAAAGCGCAAGGAATGGCAGGTACAATGCACTATTAAACTTCTAGGGTAGGGCAAACAGAGACCCGATTAGATCATTTTATATTATGCTTAAATTAAGAATTCAGGGAAATTCTATCACATTTGTTTAATTTACGTCGCTCCTATTTCAGATAGCGTATTGGGATAAGCGGCACCTCACAGCGCATGAAATGGCGAGTAAAATGCACTAGTAAACTTCTAGGGTAGGGCAATCAGAGACCCGATTATATCATTTTATACTATGGTTAATTTAAGAATTCAGCAAAATTCTATCACATTTGTTCAATTTACGTCGTTCCTATTTCAGATAGCGTACTGGGCTAGGCGGCATCTTAAAGCGCGTGGAATGGCGAGTAAAATTATCTATTAAACTTCTATGATAGGGCAATCAGAGACCCGATTAGATCATTTTATATTTTGGTTATTATAAGAATTCAGCGAAATTCTATCACATTTGTTCAATTTACGTCGCTCATATTTCAGATAGCATATTGGGCTAAGCGGCATCTCAAAGCGCATGAAATGACGAGTGGAATGCACTATTAAACTTCTAGGGTAGGGCGAACAGAGACCCGATTAGATCATTTTACATTAAGGTTAATATAAGAATTCACGGAAATTCTATCACATTTGATCAATTTACGTCGCTCCTATTTCAGATAGCGTATTGGGCTATGCGGCATCTCAAAGCGCATGAAATGGCGAGTGAAATGCACTATTAAACTTCTATGATAGGGCAATCAGAGACCCGATTAGATCATTTTATATTTTGTTTAATATAGGATTTCAGGGAAATTCTATCACATTTGTTCAATTTACGTAGCTCCAATTTCAGATAGCGTATTGGGCTAAGCGGCATCTCAAAGCGCATGAAATGGCGAACAAAATGCACTATTAAACATCTAGGCTAGGGCGAACAGAGACCCGATTAGATCATTTTATATTATGGTTAATTTGAGAATTCAGCGAAATTCTATCACATTTGTTCAATTTACGTCGCTCCTATTTCAGATAGCGTATTGGGCTAAGCGGCATCTCAAAGCGCATGAAATGGCGAGTAAAATGCACTATTAAACGTCTAGTGTAGGGCAATCAGAGACCCGATTAGATCATGTTATATTATGCTTAATTTAAGAATTCAGCAAAATTCTATCACATTTGTTCAACTTACGTAGCTCCTATTTCAGATAGCGTACTGGGCTAGGCGGCATCTGAAAGCGCGTGGAATGGCGAGTAAAATGCACTATTAAACTTCTATGATAGGGCAATCAGAGACCCGATTAGATCATTTTGTATTTTGGTTAATATAAGAATTCAGCGAAATTCTATCACATTTGTTCAATTTACGTCGCTCCTATTTCAGATAGCGTATTGCGCTAAGCGGCATCTCAAAGCGCATGGATTGACGAGTGAAATGCTCTATTAAACTTCTAGGGTAGGGCGAACAGAAACTCGAATAGATCATTTTATATTACGGTTAATATAAGAATTCAGCGTAATTCTATCACATTTGTTCAACTTACGTCGCTCCTATTTCAGATAGCGTACTGGGCTAGGCGGCATCTCAAAGCGCGTGGAAGGGCGAGTAAAATGCACTACTAAACTTCTACGATAGGGCAATCAGAGACCCGATTACATCATTTTATATTTTGGTTATTATAAGAATTCAGCGAAATTCTATCACATATGTTCAATTTACGTCGCTCATATTTCAGATAGCGTATTGGGCTAAGCGTCATCACAAAGCGCAAGGAATGGCAGGTAAAATGCACTATTAAACTTCTAGGGTAGGGCAAACAGAGACCCGATTAGATCATTTTATATTATGGTTAATTTATCAATTCAGCGAAATTCTATCACATTTGTTCAATTTACGTCACTCCTATTTCAGATAGCGTATTGGGCTAAGCGGCATCTCAAAGCCAATGAAATGGCGAGAAAATGCACTATTAAACTTCTAGGATAATGCAAACAGAGACCCGATTAGATCATTTTATATTACGGATAATATAAGAATTTAGCGTAATTCTGTCACATTCGTTCAACTTACGTAGCTCCTATTTCAGATAGCGGACTGGGCTAGGCGGCATATTAAAGCGCGTGGAATGGCGAGTAAAATGCACTATTAAACTTCTATGATAGGGCAATCAGAGACCCGATTAGATCATTTTGTATTTTGGTTAATATAAGAACTCAGCGAAATTCTATCACATTTGTTCAATTTACGTCGCTCCTATTTCAGATAGCGTATTGGGCTAAGCGGCATCTCAAAGCGCATGGATTGACGAGTGAAATGCTCTATTAAACTTCTAGGGTAGGGCGAATAGAAACCCGAATAGATCATTTTATATTACGGTTAATATAAGAATTCAGCGTAATTCTATAACATTTGTTCAACTTACGTCGCTCCTCTTTCAGATAGCGTATTGGGCTAAGCGGCATCTCAAAGCGCATGGATTGACGAGTGAAATGCTCTATTAAACTTCTAGGGTAGGGCGAATAGAAACCCGAATAGATCATTTTATATTACGGTTAATATAAGAATTCAGCGTAATTCTATAACATTTGTTCAACTTACGTCGCTCCTATTTCAGATAGCGTACTGGGCTAGGCGGCATCTCAAAGCGCGTGGAAGGGCGAGCAAAATGCACCACTAAACTTCTATGATAGGGCAATCAGAGACCCGATTACATCATTTTATATTTTGGTTATTATAAGAATTCAGCGAAATTCTATCACATTTGTTCAATTTTCGTCGCTCATATTTCAGATAGCGTATTGGGCTAAGCGTCATCACAAAGCGCAAGGAATGGCAGGTACAATGCACTATTAAACTTCTAGGGTAGGGCAAACAGAGACCCGATTAGATCATTTTATATTATGCTTAAATTAAGAATTCAGGGAAATTCTATCACATTTGTTTAATTTACGTCGCTCCTATTTCAGATAGCGTATTGGGCTAAGCGGCACCTCACAGCGCATGAAATGGCGAGTAAAATGCACTAGTAAACTTCTAGGGTAGGGCAATCAGAGACCCGATTATATCATTTTATACTATGGTTAATTTAAGAATTCAGCAAAATTCTATCACATTTGTTCAATTTACGTCGCTCCTATTTCAGATAGCGTACTGGGCTAGGCGGCATCTCAAAGCGCGTGGAATGGCGAGTAAAATTATCTATTAAACTTCTATGATAGGGCAATCAGAGACCCGATTAGATCATTTTATATTTTGGTTAATATAAGAATTCAGCGAAATTCTATCACATTTGTTCAATTTACGTCGCTCATATTTCAGATAGCATATTGGGCTAAGCGGCATCTCAAAGCGCATGAAATGACGAGTGGAATGCACTATTAAACTTCTAGGGTAGGGCGAACAGAGACCCGATTAGATCATTTTACATTAAGGTTAATATAAGAATTCACGGAAATTCTATCACATTTGATCAATTTACGTCGCTCCTATTTCAGATAGCGTATTGGGCTATGCGGCATCTCAAAGCGCATGAAATGGCGAGTGAAATGCACTATTAAACTTCTATGATAGGGCAATCAGAGACCCGATTAGATCATTTTATATTTTGTTTAATATAGGATTTCAGGGAAATTCTATCACATTTGTTCAATTTACGTAGCTCCAATTTCAGATAGCGTATTGGGCTAAGCGGCATCTCAAAGCGCATGAAATGGCGAACAAAATGCACTATTAAACATCTAGGCTAGGGCGAACAGAGACCAGATTAGATCATTTTACATTATGGTTAATAAAAGAATTCAGCGAAATTCCATCACATTTGTTCAATTTACATCGCTCCTATTTCAGATAGCGTATTGGGCTAAGCGGCATCTCAAAGCGCATGAAATGACGAGTAAAATACACTATTAAACTTCTAGGCTAGGGCAAACAGAGAACCGATTAGAATATTTTATATTATGGTTAATTTAAGAATACAGCAAAATTCCATCACATTTGTTCAATTTACATCGCTCCTATTTCAGATAGCGTATTGGGCTAAGCGGCATCTCAAAGCGCATGAAATGACGAGTGGAATGCACTATTAAACTTCTAGGGTAGGGCGAACAGAGACCCGATTAGATCATTTTACATTAAGGTTAATATAAGAATTCACGGAAATTCTATCACATTTGATCAATTTACGTCGCTCCTATTTCAGATAGCGTATTGGGCTATGCGGCATCTCAAAGCGCATGAAATGGCGAATAAAATGCACTATTAAACTTCTAGGGTAGGGCAAACAGAGACCCGATTAGCTCATTTTATATTATGGTTAATTTAAGAATTCAGCGAAGTTCTATCACATTTGTTCAATTTGCGTCGCTCCTATTTCAGATAGCGTATTCGGCTAATCGGCATCTCAAAGCGCATGAAGTGGCGAATAAAATGCACTATTAAACTTCTAGGCTAGGGCGAACAGAGACCCGATCAGATCTTTTTACATTATGGTTAATAAAACAATTCAGCGAAATTCTATCACATTTGTTCAACTTACGTCGCTCCTATTTCAGATAGCGTATTCGGCTAAGCGGCATCTCAAAGCGCATGAAATGGCGAGTATAATGCACTATTAAACTTCTAGGATAAGGCAAACAAAGACCCGATTAGATCATTTTATATTACGGTTAATATAAGAATTCAGCGTAATTCCATCACATTTGTTCAACTTACGTCGCTCCTATTTCAGATAGCGTACTGGGCTAGGCGGCATCTTAAAGCGTGTGGAATGGCGAGTAAAATGCACTATTAAAATTCTATGATAGGGCAATCTGAGACCCGATTAGATCATTTTATATTTTGGTTAATATAAGAATTCAGCGAAATTCTATCACATTTGTTCAATTTACGTCGCTCCTATTTCAGATAGCTTATTGGGCTTAGCGGCATCTCAAAGCGCATGAAATGACGAGTGAAATGCACTATTAAACTTCTAGGGTAGGGAAAACAGAGACCCGATTAGATCATTTTACATTATGGTTAATAAAAGAATTCAGCGAAATTCTATCACATTTGTTCAACTTGCGTCGCTACAATTTCAGATAGCGTATTGGGCTAAGCGGCATCTCAAAGCGCATGAAATGGCGAGTAAAATGCACTATGAAACTTCTAGGGTAGGGCAAAAAGAGACCCAATTAGATCATAGTATATTATGGTTAATATAAGAATACAGCGAAATTCTATCACATTTGTTCAATTTACGTCGCTCCTATTTCAGATAGCTTATTGGGCTTAGCGGCATCTCAAAGCGCATGAAATGACGAGTGATATGCACTATTAAACTTCTAGGGTAGGGAAAACAGAGACCCGATTAGATCATTTTACATTATGGTTAATAAAAGAATTCAGCGAAATTCTATCACATTTGTTCAATTTACGTAGCTCCAATTTCAGATAGCGTATTGGGCTAAGCGGCATCTCAAAGCGCATGAAATGGCGAACAAAATGCACTATTAAACATCTAGGCTAGGGCGAACAGAGACCAGATTAGATCATTTTATATCTTGGTTAATATAAGAATTCTGCGAAATTCTATCACATTTGTTCAATTTACGTCGCTCCTATTTCAGACAGCGTATTGGGCGAAACGGCATCTCAAAGCGCATGAAATGGCGAGTAAAATGCACTATTAAACTTCTAGGGTAGGGCAAACAGAGACCCGATTAGATCATCTAATATTATGGTTAATTTAAGAATTCAGCAAAATTCTGTTACATTTGTTCAATTTACGTCGCTCCTATTTCAGATAGCTTATTGGGCTAAGCGGCATCTCAAAGCGCATGAAATGGCGAGTAAAATGCACTATTAAAGTTCTAGGGTAGGGCCAACAGAGACCCGATTAGATCATTTTATATTATGGTTAATTTAAGAATTCAGCAAAATTCTATCACATTTGTTCAATTTACGTCGTTCCTATTTCAGATAGCGTCCTGGGCTAAGCGGCATCTAAAAGCGCATGAAATGACGAGTATAATGCACTATTATACTTCTAGGATAAGGCAAACAGAGACCCGATTAGATCATTTTATATTATGGTTAATTTAAGAATGCAGCGAAATTCTATCACATTTGTTCAACTTACGTCGCTCCTATTTCAGATAGCGCATTGGGCTAGGCGGCATATTAAAGCGCGTGGATTGGCGAGTAAAATGCACTCTTAAACTTCTATGATAGGGCAATCAGAGACCCGATTAGATCATTTTATATTTTGTTTAATATAAGATTTCAGGGAAATTCTATCACATTTGTTTAATTTACGTCGCTCCTATTTCAGATAGCGTATTGGGCTCAGCGGCACCTCACAGCGCATGAAATGGCGAGTAAAATGCACTAGTAAACTTCTAGGGTAGGGCAATCAAAGACCCGATTATATCATTTTATACTATGGTTAATTTAAGAATTCAGCAAAATTCTATCACATTTGTTCAATTTACGTCACTCCTATTTCAGATAGCGTATTGGGCTAAGCGGCATCTCAAAGCCAATGAAATGGCGAGAAAATGCACTATTAATCTTCTAGGATAAGGCAAACAGAGACCCGATTAGATCATTTTATATTACGGATAATATAAGAATTCAGCGTAATTCTGTCACATTCGTTCAACTTACGTAGCTCCTATATCAGATAGCGGACTGGGCTAGGCGGCATCTTAAAGCGCGTGGAATGGCGAGTAAAATGCACTATTAAACTTCTATGATAGGGCAATCAGAGACCCGATTAGATCATTTTGTATTTTGGTTAATATAAGAATTCAGCGAAATTCTATCACATTTGTTCAATTTACGTCGCTCATGTTTCAGATAGCGTATTGGGCTAAGCGGCATCTCAAAGCGCATGAAATGACGAGTGAAATGCACGATTAAACTTCTAGGGTAGGGCAAATAGAGACCCGATTAGATTATTTTATATTATGGTTAATTTGAGAATTCAGCCAAATTCCATCACATTTGTTCAATTTACGTCGCTCCTATTTCAGATACCGTATTGGGCTAAGCGGCATCTCAAAGCGCATGAAATGGCGAGTAAAATGCACTAGTAAACTTCTAGGGTAGGGCAATCAGAGACCCGATTATATCATTTTATACTATGGTTAATTTAAGAATTCAGCAAAATTCTATCACATTTGTTCAATTTACGTCGTTCCTATTTCAGATAGCGTACTGGGCTAGGCGGCATCTTAAAGCGCGTGGAATGGCGAGTAAAATTATCTATTAAACTTCTATGATAGGGCAATCAGAGACCCGATTAGATCATTTTATATTTTGGTTAATATAAAAATTCAGCGAAATTCTATCACAATTGTTCAATTTACATCGCTCCTATTTCAGATAGCGTATTGGGCTAAGCGGCAACTCAAAGCGCATGAAATGACAAGTGAAATGCACTATTAAACTTCTACGGTAGGGCGAACAGAGACCCGATTAGATCATTTTACATTAAGGTTAATATAAGAATTCAGGGAAATTCTATCGCACTTGTTCAATTTACGTCGCTCCTATTTCAAATAGCGTACTCGGATAGGCGGCATCTTAAAGCGCGTGGAATGGCGAGCAAAATGCACTATTAAACTTCTATGATAGGGCAATCAGAGAGCCGAATAGATCATTTTATATTTTGGTTAATATAAGAATTCAGCGAAATTCTATCACACTTGTTTAATTTACGTCGCTCCTATTTCAGATAGCGTATTGGGCTAAGCGGCATCTCAAAGCGCATGAAATGGCGAGTAAAATGCACTATTAAACGTCTAGTGTAGGGCAATCAGAGACCCGATTAGATCATGTTATATTATGCTTAATTTAAGAATTCAGCAAAATTCTATTACATTTGTTCAACTTACGTAGCTCCTATTTCAGATAGCGTACTGGGCTAGGCGGCATCTTAAAGCGCGTGGAATGGCGAGTAAAATGCACTATTAAACTTCTATGATAGGGCAATCAGAGACCCGATTAGATCATTTTGTATTTTGGTTAATATAAGAATTCAGCGAAATTCTATCACATTTGTTCAATTTACGTCGCTCCTATTTCAGATAGCGTATTGCGCTAAGCGGCATCACAAAGCGCAAGGAATGGCAGGTAAAATGCACTATTAAACTTCTAGGGTAGGGCAAACAGAGACCCGATTAGATCATTTTATATTATGCTTAAATTAAGAATTCAGCGAAATTCTATCACATTTGTTCAATTTACATCGCTCCTATTTCAGATACCGTATTGGGCTAAGCGGCATCTCAAAGCGCATGAAATGGCGAGTAAAATGCACTAGTACACTTCTAGGGTAGGGCAATCAGAGACCCGATTATATCATTTTATACTATGGTTAATTTAAGAATTCAGCAAAATTCTATCACATTTGTTCAATTTACGTCGTTCCTATTTCAGATAGGGTACTGGGCTAGGCGGCATCTTAAAGCGCGTGGAATGGCGAGCAAAATGCACTATTAAACTTCTATGATAGGGCAATCAGAGAGCCGATTAGATCATTTTATATTTTGGTTAATATAAGAATTCAGCGAAATTCTATCACATTTGTTCAATTTACGTCGCTCCTATTTCAGATAGCGTACTGGGCTAGGCGGCATCTTAAAGCGCGTGGAATGGCGAGTAAAATTAACTATAAAACTTCTATGATAGGGCAATCAGAGACCCGATTAGATCATTTTATATTTTGTTTAATATAAAAATTCAGCAAAATTCTATCACATTTGTTCAACTTACGTAGTTCCTATTTCAGATAGCATATTGGGCTATGCGGCATCTTAAAGCGCATGTAATGGCGAGTAAAATGCACTATTAAACTTCTAGGGTAGGACAATCAGAGACCCGACTAGATCATTTTATATTATGGTTAATTTAAGAATTCAGCAAAATTCTATCACATTTGTTCAATTTACGTCGTTCCTATTTCAGATAGCGTACTGGGCTAGGCGGCATCTTAAAGTGCATGGAATGGCGAGTAAAATGCACTATTAAACTTCTATGATAGGGCAATCAGAGACCCGATTAGATCATTTTATATTTTGGTTAATATAAGAATTCAGCGAAATTCTATCACATTTTGTTTAATTTACGTCGCTCCTATTTCAGGATAGCGTATTGGGCTAAGCGGCATATCAAAGCGCATAGAAATGGCGAGTAGAATGCAGTATTAAACGTCTAGTGTAGGGCAATCAGAGACCCGATTAGATCATTTTATATTATGCTTAATTAAGAATTCAGCAAAATTCTATCACATTTGTTCAACTTACGTAGTTCCTATTTCAGATAGCATACTGGGCTAGGCGGTATCTTAAAGCGCGCGGAATGGCGAGTAAAATGCACTATTAAACTTCTATGATAGGGCAATCAGAGACCCGATTAGATCATTTTGTATTTTGGTTAATATAAGAATTCAGCGAAATTCTATCACACTTGTTTAATTTACGTCGCTCCTATTTCAGATAGCGTATTGGGCTAAGCGGCATCTCAAAGCGCATGAAATGGCGAGTAAAATGCACCATTAAACGTCTAGTGTAGGGGCAATCAGAGACCCGATTAGATCATGTTATATTATGCTTAATTTAAGAATCAGCAAAATTCTATCACATTTGTTCAACTTACGTAGCTCCTATTTCAGATAGCGTACTGGGCTAGGCGGCATCTGAAAGCGCGTGGAATGGCGAGTAAAATGCACTATTAAACTTCTATGATAGGGCAATCAGAGACCCGATTAGATCATTTTGTATTTTGGTTAATATAAGAATTCAGCGAAATTCTATCACATTTGTTCAATTACGTCGCTCCTATTTCAGATAGCGTATTGCGCTAAGCGGCATCTCAAAGCGCATGGATTGACTTGTGAAATGCTCTATTAACGTTCTAGGGTAGGGCGAACAGAAACTCGAATAGATCATTTTATATTACGGTTAATATAAGAATTCAGCGTAATTCTATCACATTTGTTCAACTTACGTCGCTCCTATTTCAGATAGCGTACTGGGCTAGGCGGCATCTCAAAGCGCGTGGAAGGGCGAGTAAAATGCACTACTAAACTTCTACGATAGGGCAATCAGAGACCCGATTACATCATTTTATATTTTGGTTATTATAAGAATTCAGCGAAATTCTATCACATATGTTCAATTACGTCGCTCATATTTCAGATAGCGTATTGGGCTAAGCGTCATCACAAAGCGCAAGGAATGGCAGGTAAAATGCACTATTAAACTTCTAGGGTAGGACAAACAGAGACCCGATTAGATCATTTTATATTATGGTTAATTTATCAATTCAGCGAAATTCTATCACATTTGTCAATTTACGTCACTCCTATTTCAGATAGCGTATTGGGCTAAGCGGCCATCTCAAAGCCAATGAAATGGCGAGAAAATGCACTATTAATCTTCTAGGATAAGGCAAACAGAGACCCGATTAGATCATTTTATATTACGGATAATATAAGAATTCAGCGTAATTCTGTCACATTCGTTCAACTTACGTAGCTCCTATATCAGATAGCGGACTGGGCTAGGCGGCATCTTAAAGCGCGTGGAATGGCGAGCAAAATGCACTATTAAACTTCTATGATAGGGCAATCAGAGACCCGATTAGATCATTTTGTATTTTGGTTAATATAAGAATTCAGCGAAATTCTATCACATTTGTTCAATTTACGTCGCCCATATTTCAGATAGCGTATTGGGCTAAGCGGCATCTCAAAGCGCATGAAATGACGAGTGAAATGCACGATTAAACTTCTAGGGTAGGGCAAATAGAGACCCGATTAGATTATTTTATATTATGGTTAATTTGAGAATTCAGCGAAATTCTATCACATTTGTTCAATTTACGTCGCTCCTATTTCAGATACCGTATTGGGCTAAGCGGCATCTCAAAGCGCATGAAATGGCGAGTAAAATGCACTAGTAAACTTCTAGGGTAGGGCCAATCAGAGACCCGATTATTTCATTTATACTATGGTTAATTTAAGAATTCAGCAAAATTCTATCACATTTGTTCAATTTACGTCGTTCCTATTTCAGATAGCGGACTGGGCTAGGCGGCATCTTAAAGCGCGTGGAATGGCGAGTAAAATTATCTAGTAAACTTCTATGATAGGGCAATCAGAGACCCGATTAGATCATTTTATATTTTGGTTAATATAAAAATTCAGCGAAATTCTATCACAATTGTTCAATTTACATCGCTCCTATTGAGATAGCGTATTGGGCTAAGCGGCAACTCAAAGCGCATGAAATGACGAGTGAAATGCACTATTAAACTTCTACGGTAGGGCGAACAGAGACCCGATTAGATCATTTTACATTAAGGTTAATATAAGAATTCAGGGGAAATTCTATCGCACTTGTTCAATTTAAGTCGCTCCTATTTCAAATAGCGTACTCGGATAGGCGGCATCTTAAAGCGCGTGGAATGGCGAGCAAAATGCACTATTAAACTTCTATGATAGGGCAATCAGAGAGCGATTAGATCATTTTATATTTTGGTTAATATAAGAATTCAGCGAAATTCTATCACACTTGTTTAATTTACGTCGCTCCTATTTCAGATAGCGTATTGGGCTAAGCGGCATCTCAAAGCGCATGAAATGGCGAGTAAAATGCACTATTAAACTTCTAGTGTAGGGCAATCAGAGACCCGATTAGATCATGTTATATTATGCTTAATTTAAGAATTCAGCAAAATTCTATCACATTTGTTCAACTTACGTAGCTCCTATTTCAGATAGCGTACTGGGCTAGGCGGCATCTGAAAGCGCGTGGAATGGCGAGTAAAATGCACTATTAAACTTCTATGATAGGGCAATCAGAGACCCGATTAGATCATTTTGTATTTTGGTTAATATAAGAATTCAGCGAAATTCTATCACATTTGTTCATTTACGTCGCTCCCTATTTCAGATAGCGTATTGCGCTAAGCGGCATCTCAAAGCGCATGGATTGACGAGTGAAATGCTCTATTAAACTTCTAGGGTAGGGCGAACAGAACTCGAATAGATCATTTTATATTACGGTTAATATAAGAATTCAGCGTAATTCTATCACATTTGTTCAACTTACGTCGCTCCTATTTCAGATAGCGTACTGGGCTAGGCGGCATCTCAAAGCGCGTGGAAGGCGCGAGTAAAATGCACTACTAAACTTCTACGATAGGGCAATCAGAGACCCGATTACATCATTTTATATTTTGGTTATTTTAAGAATTCAGCGAAATTCTATCACATATGTTTCAATTTACGTCGCTCATATTTCAGATAGCGTATTGGGCTAAGCGTCATCACAAAGCGCAAGGAATGGCAGGTAAAATGCACTATTAAACTTCTAGGGTAGGCAAACAGAGACCCGATTAGATCATTTTATATTTTGGTTAATATAAAAATTCAGCGAAATTCTATCACAATTGTTCAATTTACATCGCTCCTATTTGAGATAGCGTATTGGGCTAAGCGGCAACTCAAAGCGCATGAAATGACGAGTGAAATGCACTATTAAACTTCTACGGTAGGGCGAACAGAGACCCGATTAGATCATTTTACATTAAGGTTTAATATAAGAATTCAGGGAAATTCTATCGCACTTGTTCAATTTAAGTCGCTCCTATTTCAAATAGCGTACTCGGATAGGCGGCATCTTAAAGCGCGTGGAATGGCGAGCAAAATGCACTATTAAACTTCTATGATAGGGCAATCAGAGAGCCGATTAGATCA
The DNA here is from genome assembly GCA_916610135.2 of Macropis europaea. Lineage (NCBI taxonomy): Eukaryota > Metazoa > Arthropoda > Insecta > Hymenoptera > Melittidae > Macropis > Macropis europaea. The sequence continues at coordinate 134,854 of CAKAJE020000217.1, forward strand.
TTTTATATTTTGGTTAATATAAGAATTCAGCGAAATTCTATCACACTTGTTTAATTTACGTCGCTCCTATTTCAGATAGCGTATTGGGCTAAGCGGCATCTCAAAGCGCATGAAATGGCGAGTAAAATGCACTATTAAAACGTCTAGTGTAGGGCAATCAGAGACCCGATTAGATCATGTTATATTATGCTTAATTTAAGAATTCAGCAAAATTCTATCACATTTGTTCAACTTACGTAGCTCCTATTTCAGATAGCGTACTGGGCTAGGCGGCATCTGAAAGCGCGTGGAATGGCGAGTAAAATGCACTATTAAACTTCTATGATAGGGCAATCAGAGACCCGATATGATCATTTTGTATTTTGGTTAATATAAGAATTCAGCGAAATTCTATCACATTTGTTCAATTTACGTCGCTCCTATTTCAGATAGCGTATTGCGCTAAGCGGCATCTCAAAGCGCATGGATTGACGAGTGAAATGCTCTATTAAACTTCTAGGGTAGGGCGAACAGAAACTCGAATAGATCATTTTATATTACGGTTAATATAAGAATTCAGCGTAATTCTATCACATTTGTTCAACTTACGTCGCTCCTATTTCAGATAGCGTACTGGGCTAGGCGGCATCTCAAAGCGCGTGAAGGGCGAGTAAAATGCACTACTAAACTTCTACGATAGGGCAATCAGAGACCCGATTACATCATTTTATATTTTGGTTATTATAAGAATTCAGCGAAATTCTATCACATATGTTCAATTTACGTCGCTCATATTTCAGATAGCGTATTGGGCTAAGCGTCATCACAAAGCGCAAGGAATGGCAGGTAAAATGCACTATTAAACTTCTAGGGTAGGGCAAACAGAGACCCGATTAGATCATTTTATATTTTGGTTAATATAAAAATTCAGCGAAATTCTATCACAATTGTTCAATTTACATCGCTCCTATTTGAGATAGCGTATTGGGCTAAGCGGCAACTCAAGCGCATGAAATGACGAGTGAAATGCACTATTAAACTTCTACGGTAGGGCGAACAGAGACCCGATTAGATCATTTTACATTAAGGTTAATATAAGAATTCAGGGAAATTCTATCGCACTTGTTCAATTTAAGTCGCTCCTATTTCAAATAGCGTACTCGGATAGGCGGCATCTTAAAGCGCGTGGAATGGCGAGCAAAATGCACTATTAAACTTCTATGATAGGGCAATCAGAGAGCCGATTAGATCATTTTATATTTTGGTTAATATAAGAATTCAGCGAAATTCTATCACACTTGTTTAATTTACGTCGCTCCTATTTCAGATAGCGTATTGGGCTAAGCGGCATCTCAAAGCGCATGAAATGGCGAGTAAAATGCACTATTAAACGTCTAGTGTAGGGCAATCAGAGACCCGATTAGATCATGTTATATTATGCTTAATTTAAGAATTCAGCAAAATTCTATCACATTTGTTCAACTTACGTAGCTCCTATTTCAGATAGCGTACTGGGCTAGGCGGCATCTGAAAGCGCGTGGAATGGCGAGTAAAATGCACTATTAAACTTCTATGATAGGGCAATCAGAGACCCGATTAGATCATTTTGTATTTTGGTTAATATAAGAATTCAGCGAAATTCTATCACATTTGTTCAATTTACGTCGCTCCTATTTCAGATAGCGTATTGCGCTAAGCGGCATCTCAAAGCGCATGGATTGACGAGTGAAATGCTCTATTAAACTTCTAGGGTAGGGCGAACAGAAACTCGAATAGATCATTTTATATTACGGTTAATATAAGAATTCAGCGTAATTCTATCACATTTGTTCAACTTACGTCGCTCCTATTTCAGATAGCGTACTGGGCTAGGCGGCATCTCAAAGCGCGTGGAAGGGCGAGTAAAATGCACTACTAAACTTCTACGATAGGGCAATCAGAGACCCGATTACATCATTTTATATTTTGGTTATTATAAGAATTCAGCGAAATTCTATCACATATGTTCAATTTACGTCGCTCATATTTCAGATAGCGTATTGGGCTAAGCGTCATCACAAAGCGCAAGGAATGGCAGGTAAAATGCACTATTAAACTTCTAGGGTAGGGCAAACAGAGACCCGATTAGATCATTTTATATTATGGTTAATTTATCAATTCAGCGAAATTCTATCACATTTGTTCAATTTACGTCACTCCTATTTCAGATAGCGTATTGGGCTAAGCGGCATCTCAAAGCCAATGAAATGGCGAGAAAATGCACTATTAAACTTCTAGGATAATGCAAACAGAGACCCGATTAGATCATTTTATATTACGGATAATATAAGAATTTAGCGTAATTCTGTCACATTCGTTCAACTTACGTAGCTCCTATTTCAGATAGCGGACTGGGCTAGGCGGCATATTAAAGCGCGTGGAATGGCGAGTAAAATTCACTATTAAACTTCTATGATAGGGCAATCAGAGACCCGATTAGATCATTTTATATTTTGGTTATTATAAGAATTCAGCGAAATTCTATCACATTTGTTCAATTTACGTCGCTCATATTTCAGATAGCGTATTGGGCTAAGCGGCATCTCAAAGCGCATGAAATGACGAGTGAAATGCACGATTAAACTTCTAGGGTAGGGCAAATAGAGACCCGATTAGATTATTTTATATTATGGTTAATTTGAGAATTCAGCGAAATTCTATCACATTTGTTCAATTTACGTCGCTCCTATTTCAGATACCGTATTGGGCTAAGCGGCATCTCAAAGCGCATGAAATGGCGAGTAAAATGCACTAGTAAACTTCTAGGGTAGGGCAATCAGAGACCCGATTATATCATTTTATACTATGGTTAATTTAAGAATTCAGCAAAATTCTATCACATTTGTTCAATTTACGTCGTTCCTATTTCAGATAGCGTACTGGGCTAGGCGGCATCTTAAAGCGCGTGGAATGGCGAGTAAAATTATCTATTAAACTTCTATGATAGGGCAATCAGAGACCCGATTAGATCATTTTATATTTTGGTTAATATAAAAATTCAGCGAAATTCTATCACAATTGTTCAATTTACATCGCTCCTATTTGAGATAGCGTATTGGGCTAAGCGGCAACTCAAAGCGCATGAAATGACGAGTGAAATGCACTATTAAACTTCTACGGTAGGGCGAACAGAGACCCGATTAGATCATTTTACATTAAGGTTAATATAAGAATTCAGGGAAATTCTATCGCACTTGTTCAATTTAAGTCGCTCCTATTTCAAATAGCGTACTCGGATAGGCGGCATCTTAAAGCGCGTGGAATGGCGAGCAAAATGCACTATTAAACTTCTATGATAGGGCAAGCAGAGAGCCGATTAGATCATGTTATATTATGCTTAATTTAAGAATTCAGCAAAATTCTATCACATTTGTTCAACTTACGTAGCTCCTATTTCAGATAGCGTACTGGGCTAGGCGGCATCTTAAAGCGCGTGGAATGGCGAGTAAAATGCACTATTAAACTTCTATGATAGGGCAATCAGAGACCCGATTAGATCATTTTGTATTTTGGTTAATATAAGAATTCAGCGAAATTCTATCACATTTGTTCAATTTACGTCGCTCCTATTTCAGATAGCGTATTGGGCTAAGCGGCATCTCAAAGCGCATGGATTGACGAGTGAAATGCTCTATTAAACTTCTAGGGTAGGGCGAACAGAAACCCGAATAGATCATTTTATATTACGGTTAATATAAGAATGCAGCGTAATTCTATCACATTTGTTCAACTTACGTCGCTCCTATTTCAGATAGCGTACTGGGCTAGGCGGCATCTCAAAGCGCGTGGAAGGGCGAGTAAAATGCACTACTAAACTTCTATGATAGGGCAATCAGAGACCCGATTACATCATTTTATATTTTGGTTATTATAAGAATTCAGCGAAATTCTATCACATATGTTCAATTTACGTCGCTCATATTTCAGATAGCGTATTGGGCTAAGCGTCATCACAAAGCGCAAGGAATGGCAGGTAAAATGCACTTTTAAACTTCTAGGGTAGGGTAAACAGAGACCCGATTAGATCATTTTATATTATGGTTAATTTATCAATTCAGCGAAATTCTATCACATTTGTTCAATTTACGTCACTCCTATTTCAGATAGCGTATTGGGCTAAGCGGCATCTCAAAGCCAATGAAATGGCGAGAAAATGCACTATTAATCTTCTAGGATAAGGCAAACAGAGACCCGATTAGATCATTTTATATTACGGATAATATAAGAATTCAGCGTAATTCTGTCACATTCGTTCAACTTACGTAGCTCCTATATCAGATAGCGGACTGGGCTAGGCGGCATCTTCAAGCGCGTGGAATGGTGAGTAAAATGCACTATTAAACTTCTATGATAGGGCAATCAGAGACCCGATTAGATCATTTTGTATTTTGGTTAATATAAGAATTCAGCGAAATTCTATCACATTTGTTCAATTTACGTCGCTCCTATTTCAGACAGCGTATCGGGCAAAGCGGCATCTCAAAGCGCATGAAATGACGAGTAAAATGCACTATTAAACTTCTAGGCTAGGGCAAACAGGGAACCGATTAGAATATTTTATATTATGGTTAATTTAAGAATACAGCAAAATTCTATCACATTTGTTCAATTTACGTCGCTCCAATTTCAGATAGCATATTGGGCTAAGCGGCATCTCAAAGCGCATGAAATGACGAGTGGAATGCACTATTAAACTTCTAGGGTATGGCGAACAGAGACCCGATTAGATCATTTTACATTAAGGTTAATATAAGAATTCACGGAAATTCTATCACATTTGATCAATTTACGTCGCTCCTATTTCAGATAGCTTATTGGGCTTAGCGGCATCTCAAAGCGCATGAAGTGACGAGTGAAATGCACCATTAAACTTCTAGGGTAGGGCAAAAAGAGACCCGATTAGATCATTTTATATTATGGTTAATTTAAGAATTCAGCGAAATTCTATCACATTTGTTCAACTTACATCTCTCCTATTTCAGATAGCGTATTGGGCTAAGGGGCATCTCAAAGCGCATGAAATGAGGAGTAAAATGCACTATTAAACTTCTAGGGTAGGGCAAGCAGTGACCCGATTAGATCATTTTATGTTATGGTTAATTTAAGAATTCAGCGAAATTCTATCACATTTGTTCAATTTACGTCGCTCCTATTTCAGACAGCGTATTGGGCGAAGCGGCATCTCAAAGCGTATGAAATGGCGACTAAAATGCACTATTAAACTTCTAGGCTAGGGCGAACAGAGACCCGATTAGATCATTTTACATTATGGTTAATAAAAGAATTCAGCGAAATTCCATCACATTTGTTCAATTTACATCGCTCCTATTTCAGATAGCATATTGGGCTAAGCGGCATCTCAAAGCGCATGAAATGACGAGTGGAATGCACTATTAAACTTCTAGGGTAGGGCGAACAGAGACCCGATTAGATCATTTTACATTAAGGTTAATATAAGAATTCACGGAAATTCTATCACATTTGATCAATTTACGTCGCTCCTATTTCAGATAGCGTATTGGGCTATGCGGCATCTCAAAGCGCATGAAATGGCGAATAAAATGCACTATTAAACTTCTAGGGTAGGGCAAACAGAGACCCGATTAGATCATTTTATATTATGGTTAATTTAAGAATTCAGCGAAGTTCTATCACATTTGTTCAATTTACGTCGCTCCTATTTCAGATAGCGTATTCGGCTAATCGGCATCTCAAAGCGCATGAAGTGGCGAATAAAATGCACTATTAAACTTCTAGGCTAGGGCGAACAGAGACCCGATCAGATCTTTTTACATTATGGTTAATAAAACAATTCAGCGAAATTCTATCACATTTGTTCAACTTACGTCGCTCCTATTTCAGATAGCGTATTGGGCTAAGCGGCATCTCAAAGCGCATGGATTGACGAGTGAAATGCTCTATTAAACTTCTAGGGTAGGGCGAACAGAAACCCGAATAGATCATTTTATATTACGGTTAATATAAGAATTCAGCGTAATTCTATCACATTTGTTCAACTTACGTCGCTCCTATTTCAGATAGCGTACTGGGCTAGGCGGCATCTCAAAGCGCGTGGATGGGCGAGTAAAATGCACTACTAAACTTCTATGATAGGGCAATCAGAGACCCGATTACATCATTTTATATTTTGGTTATTATAAGAATTCAGCGAAATTCTATCACATATGTTCAATTTACGTCGCTCATATTTCAGATAGCGTATTGGGCTAAGCGTCATCACAAAGCGCAAGGAATGGCAGGTAAAATGCACTATTAAACTTCTAGGGTAGGGCAAACAGAGACCCGATTAGATCATTTTATATTATGGTTAATTTATCAATTCAGCGAAATTCTATCACATTTGTTCAATTTACGTCACTCCTATTTCAGATAGCGTATTGGGCTAAGCGGCATCTCAAAGCCAATGAAATGGCGAGAAAATGCACTATTAATCTTCTAGGATAAGGCAAACAGAGACCCGATTAGATCATTTTATATTACGGATAATATAAGAATTCAGCGTAATTCTGTCACATTCGTTCAACTTACGTAGCTCCTATATCAGATAGCGGACTGGGCTAGGCGGCATCTTCAAGCGCGTGGAATGGCGAGTAAAATGCACTATTAAGCTTCTATGATAGGGCAATCAGAGACCCGATTAGATCATTTTGTATTTTGGTTAATATAAGAATTCAGCGAAATTCTATCACATTTGTTCAATTTACGTCGCTCCTATTTCAGACAGCGTATCGGGCAAAGCGGCATCTCAAAGCGCATGAAATGACGAGTAAAATGCACTATTAAACTTCTAGGCTAGGGCAAACAGGGAACCGATTAGAATATTTTATATTATGGTTAATTTAAGAATACAGCAAAATTCTATCACATTTGTTCAATTTACGTCGCTCCAATTTCAGATAGCATATTGGGCTAAGCGGCATCTCAAAGCGCATGAAATGACGAGTGGAATGCACTATTAAACTTCTAGGGTAGGGCGAACAGAGACCCGATTAGATCATTTTACATTAAGGTTAATATAAGAATTCACGGAAATTCTATCACATTTGATCAATTTACGTCGCTCCTATTTCAGATAGCTTATTGGGCTTAGCGGCATCTCAAAGCGCATGAAGTGACGAGTGAAATGCACCATTAAACTTCTAGGGTAGGGCAAAAAGAGACCCGATTAGATCATTTTATATTATGGTTAATTTAAGAATTCAGCGAAATTCTATCACATTTGTTCAACTTACATCTCTCCTATTTCAGATAGCGTATTGGGCTAAGGGGCATCTCAAAGCGCATGAAATGAGGAGTAAAATGCACTATTAAACTTCTAGGGTAGGGCAAGCAGTGACCCGATTAGATCATTTTATGTTATGGTTAATTTAAGAATTCAGCGAAATTCTATCACATTTGTTCAATTTACGTCGCTCCTATTTCAGACAGCGTATTGGGCGAAGCGGCATCTCAAAGCGTATGAAATGGCGACTAAAATGCACTATTAAACTTCTAGGCTAGGGCGAACAGAGACCCGATTAGATCATTTTACATTATGGTTAATAAAAGAATTCAGCGAAATTCCATCACATTTGTTCAATTGACATCGCTCCTATTTCAGATAGCATATTGGGCTAAGCGGCATCTCAAAGCGCATGAAATGACGAGTGGAATGCACTATTAAACTTCTAGGGTAGGGCGAACAGAGACCCGATTAGATCATTTTACATTAAGGTTAATATAAGAATTCACGGAAATTCTATCACATTTGATCAATTTACGTCGCTCCTATTTCAGATAGCGTATTGGGCTATGCGGCATCTCAAAGCGCATGAAATGGCGAATAAAATGCACTATTAAACTTCTAGGGTAGGGCAAACAGAGACCCGATTAGATCATTTTATATTATGGTTAATTTAAGAATTCAGCGAAGTTCTATCACATTTGTTCAATTTACGTCGCTCCTATTTCAGATAGCGTATTCGGCTAATCGGCATCTCAAAGCGCATGAAGTGGCGAATAAAATGCACTATTAAACTTCTAGGCTAGGGCGAACAGAGACCCGATCAGATCTTTTTACATTATGGTTAATAAAACAATTCAGCGAAATTCTATCACATTTGTTCAATTTACGTCGCTCCTATTTCAGATAGCTTATTGGGCTTAGCGGCATCTCAAAGCGCATGAAATGACGAGTGAAATGCACTATTAAACTTCTAGGGTAGGGAAAACAGAGACCCGATTAGATCATTTTACATTATGGTTAATAAAAGAATTCAGCGAAATTCTATCACATTTGTTCAACTTGCGTCGCTCCCATTTCAGATAGCGTCCTGGGCTAGGCGGCATCTTAAAGCGCGTGGAATGGCAAGTAAAATGCACTGCTAAACTTTTATGATAGGGCAATCAGAGACCCGATTATATCATTTTATATTTTGTTTAATATAAGATTTCAGGGAAATTCTATCACATTTGTTCAATTTACGTCGCTCCTATTTCAGATAGCGTATTGGGCTATGCGGCATCTCAAACCGCATGAAATGGCGACTAAAATGCAATACTAAACTTCTAGGACAAGGCAAACAGAGACCCGATTAGGTCATTTTGTATTTTGGTTAATATAAGAATTCAGCGAAATTCTATCACATTTGTTCAATTTACGTCGCTCCTATTTCAGACAGCGTATCGGGCAAAGCGGCATCTCAAAGCGCATGAAATGACGAGTAAAATGCACTATTAAACTTCTAGGCTAGGGCAAACAGGGAACCGATTAGAATATTTTATATTATGGTTAATTTAAGAATACAGCAAAATTCTATCACATTTGTTCAATTTACGTCGCTCCAATTTCAGATAGCATATTGGGCTAAGCGGCATCTCAAAGCGCATGAAATGACGAGTGGAATGCACTATTAAACTTCTAGGGTAGGGCGAACAGAGACCCGATTAGATCATTTTACATTAAGGTTAATATAAGAATTCACGGAAATTCTATCACATTTGATCAATTTACGTCGCTCCTATTTCAGATAGCTTATTGGGCTTAGCGGCATCTCAAAGCGCATGAAGTGACGAGTGAAATGCACCATTAAACTTCTAGGGTAGGGCAAAAAGAGACCCGATTAGATCATTTTATATTATGGTTAATTTAAGAATTCAGCGAAATTCTATCACATTTGTTCAACTTACATCTCTTCTATTTCAGATAGCGTATTGGGCTAAGGGGCATCTCAAAGCGCATGAAATGAGGAGTAAAATGCACTATTAAACTTCTAGGGTAGGGCAAGCAGTGACCCGATTAGATCATTTTATGTTATGGTTAATTTAAGAATTCAGCGAAATTCTATCACATTTGTTCAATTTACGTCGCTCCTATTTCAGACAGCGTATTGGGCGAAGCGGCATCTCAAAGCGTATGAAATGGCGACTAAAATGCACTATTAAACTTCTAGGCTAGGGCGAACAGAGACCCGATTAGATCATTTTACATTATGGTTAATAAAAGAATTCAGCGAAATTCCATCACATTTGTTCAATTTACATCGCTCCTATTTCAGATAGCATATTGGGCTAAGCGGCATCTCAAAGCGCATGAAATGACGAGTGGAATGCACTATTAAACTTCTAGGGTAGGGCGAACAGAGACCCGATTAGATCATTTTACATTAAGGTTAATATAAGAATTCACGGAAATTCTATCACATTTGATCAATTTACGTCGCTCCTATTTCAGATAGCGTATTGGGCTATGCGGCATCTCAAAGCGCATGAAATGGCGAATAAAATGCACTATTAAACTTCTAGGGTAGGGCAAACAGAGACCCGATTAGATCATTTTATATTATGGTTAATTTAAGAATTCAGCGAAGTTCTATCACATTTGTTCAATTTACGTCGCTCCTATTTCAGATAGCGTATTCGGCTAATCGGCATCTCAAAGCGCATGAAGTGGCGAATAAAATGCACTATTAAACTTCTAGGCTAGGGCGAACAGAGACCCGATCAGATCTTTTTACATTATGGTTAATAAAACAATTCAGCGAAATTCTATCACATTTGTTCAATTTACGTCGCTCCTATTTCAGATAGCTTATTGGGCTTAGCGGCATCTCAAAGCGCATGAAATGACGAGTGAAATGCACTATTAAACTTCTAGGGTAGGGAAAACAGAGACCCGATTAGATCATTTTACATTATGGTTAATAAAAGAATTCAGCGAAATTCTATCACATTTGTTCAACTTGCGTCGCTCCCATTTCAGATAGCGTCCTGGGCTAGGCGGCATCTTAAAGCGCGTGGAATGGCAAGTAAAATGCACTGCTAAACTTTTATGATAGGGCAATCAGAGACCCGATTATATCATTTTATATTTTGTTTAATATAAGATTTCAGGGAAATTCTATCACATTTGTTCAATTTACGTCGCTCCTATTTCAGATAGCGTATTGGGCTATGCGGCATCTCAAACCGCATGAAATGGCGACTAAAATGCAATACTAAACTTCTAGGACAAGGCAAACAGAGACCCGATTAGGTCATTTTATATTACGGTTAATATAAGAATTCAGCGTAATTCTATCACATTTGTTCAACTTACGTCGCTCCTATTTCAGATAGCGTACTGGGCTATGCGGCATCTTAAAGCGTGTGGAATGGCGAGTAAAATGCACGATTAAACTTCTAGGCTAGGGCGAACAGAGACCCGATTAGATCATTTTACATTATGGTTAATAAAAGAATTCAGCGAAATTCTATCACATTTGTTCAACTTACGTCGCTTCTATTTCAGATAGCGTATTGGGCTAAGCGGCATATCAAAGCGCATGAAATGGCGAGTAAAATGCACCCTTAAACTTCTAGGGTAGGGCAAACAGAGACCCGATTAGATCATTTTATATTGTGGTTAATTTAAGAATTCAGCAAAATTCTATCACATTTGTTCAATTTCCGTCGCTCCTATTTCATATAGCGTACTGGGCTAGGCGCCATCTTAAAGCGCGCGGAACGTCGAGTAAAATGCACTATTAAACTTCTATGATAGGGCAATCAGTGACCCGATTAGATCATTTTATATTATAGTTAATTTAAGAATTCAGCGAAATTCTGTCACATTTGTTCAATTTACGTCGCTCCTGTTTCAGATAGCGTATTGAGCTAAGCGGCATCTCAAAGCGCATGAAATGACGACTAAAATGCACTATTAAACTTCTAGGCTAGGGTGAACAGAGACCCGATTAGATCATTTTACATTATGGTTAATAAAAGAATTCAGCGAAATTCTATCACATTTGTTCAACTTACGTCGCTTCTATTTCAGATAGCGTATTGGGCTAAGCGGCATATCAAAGCGCATGAAATGACGAGTAAAATGCACTATTAAACTTCTAGGGTAGGGCAAACAGAGACCCGATTAGATCATTTTATATTATGGTTAATTTAAGAATTAAGCAAAATTCTATCACATTTGCTCAATTTACGTCGCTCCTATTTCAGATAGCGTCCTGGGCTAGGCGGCATCTTAAAGCGCGTGGAATGGCGAGTAAAATGTACAGCTAAACTTTTATGATAGGGCAATCAGAGACCCGATTAGATCATTTTATATTTTGTTTAATATAAGATTTCAGGGAAATTCTATCACATTTGTTCAATTTACGTCGCTCCTGTTTCAGATAGCCTATTGAGCTTAGCGGCATCTCAAAGCGCATGAAATGACGTCTAAAATGCAGTATTAAACTTCTAGGCTAGGGCGAACAGAGACCCGATTAGATCATTTTACATTATGGTTAATAAAAGAATTCAGCGAAATTCTATCACATTTGTTCAACTTACGTCGCTTCTATTTCAGATAGCGTATTGGGCTAAGCGGCATCTCAAAGCGCATGAAATGGCGAGTAAAATGCACTAGTAAAATTCTATGATAGGTCAATCAGAGACCCGATTAGATCATTTTATATTATGGTTAATTTAAGAATTCAGCAAAATTCTATCACATTTGTCCAATTTACGTCGCTCCTATTTCAGATAGCGTATTGGGCTAAGAGGCAACTCAAAGCGCATGAAATGGCGAATACAATGCACTATTAAACTTCTAGGCTAGGGCGAACAGAGACCCGATTAGAGCATTTTACATTATGGTTAATAAAAGAATTCAGCGAAATTCTATCACATTTGTTCAACTTACGTCGCTCCTATTTCAGATAGCGTATTGGGCTAAGCGGCATCTCAAAGCGCATGAAATGGCGAGTAAAATGCACTATTAAAATTCTATGATAGGTCAATCAGAGACCCGATTAGATCATTTTATATTATGGTTAATTTAAGAATTCAGCAAAATTCTATCACATCTGTTCAACTTACGTCGCTCCTATTTCAGATAGCGTACTGGGCTAGGCGGCATCTCAAAGCGCATGAAATGGCGAGTGAAATGCACTATTAAACTTCTAGGGTAGGGCAAACAGAGACCCGATTAGATCATCTAATATTATGGTTAATTTAAGAATTCAGCAAAATTCTGTTACATTTGTTCAATTTACGTCGCTCCTATTTCAGATAGCTTATTGGGCTAAGCGGCATCTCAAAGCGCATGAAATGGCGAGTAAAATGCACTATTAAAGTTCTAGGGTAGGGCAAACAGAGACCCGATTAGATCATTTTATATTATGGTTAATTTAAGAATTCAGCAAAATTCTATCACATTTGTTCAATTTACGTCGTTCCTATTTCAGATAGCGTCCTGGGCTAAGCGGCATCTAAAAGCGCATGAAATGACGAGTATAATGCACTATTATACTTCTAGGATAAGGCAAACAGAGACCCGATTAGATCATTATATTATGGTTAATTTAAGAATTCAGCGAAATTCTATCACATTTGTTCAATTTACGTCGCTCCTCTTTCAGATAGCGTACTGGCCTTGGCGGCATCTTAAAGCGCGTGGAATGTCGAATAAAATGTACGATTAAAGTTCTAGGCTAGGGCGAACAGAGACCCGATTAGATCATTTTACATTATGGTTAATAAAAGAATTCAGCGAAATTCTATCACACTTGTTCAATTTACGTCGCTCCTATTTCAGATAGCGTACTGGCCTAGGCGGCATCTTAAAGCGCGTGGAATGGCGAATAAAATGCACGATTAAAGTTCTAGGCTAGGGCGAACAGAGACCCGATTAGATCATTTTACATTATGGTTAATAAAAGAATTCAGCGAAATTGAATCACATTTGTTCAATTTACATCGCTCCTATTTCAGATAGCGTATTGGGCTAAGCGGCATATCAAAGCCCATGGAATGGCGAGTAAAATGCACTATTAAACTTCTAGGGTAGGGCAAACAGAGACCCGATTAGATCATTTTATATTATGGTTAATTTAAGAATTCAGCAAAATTCTATCACATTTGTTCAATTTACGTCGCTCCTATTTCAGATAGCGTATTGGGCTAAGCGGCATCTGAAAGCGCATGAAATGGCGAGTAAAATGCACTATTAAACTTCTAGGCTAGGGCAAACAAAGACCCGATTAAATCATTTTATATTATGGTTAATTTAAGAATTCAGCGAAATTCTATCACATTTATTCAATTTACGTCGCACGTATTACAGATAGCGTATTGGGCTAAGCGGCATCTCAAAGCGCATGAAATGGCGAGAATAATGCACTATTAAACTTCTAGGATAAGGCAAACAGAGACCCGATTAGATCATTTTACATTATGGTTAATAAAAGAATTCAGCGAAATTCTATCACATTTGTTCAACTTCCGTCGCTCCTATTTCAGATAGCGTATTGGGCTAAGCGGCATCTCAAAGCGCATGAAATTACGAGTAAAATGCACTATTAAAATTCTACGATAGGTCAATCAGAGACCCGATTAGATCATTTAATATTTTGGTTAATATAAGGATTCAGCGAAATTCTATCACATTTGTTCAATTTACGTCGCTCCTATTTCAGATAGCGTATTGGGCGAAGCGGCTTCTCAAAGCGCATGAAATGGAGAATAAAATGCACTATTAAATTTCTAGGCTAGGGCGAACAGAGACCCGATTAGATCATTTTACATTATGGTTAATAAAAGAATTCAGCGAAATTCTATCACATTTGTTCAATTTACATCGCTCCTATTTCAGATAGCGTATTGGGCTAAGCGGCATCTCAAAGCGCATGAAATGACGAGTAAAATGCACTATTAAACTTCTAGGGTAGGGCAAACAGAGACCCGATTAGATCATTTTATATTATAGTGAATCTAAGAGTTCAGCGAAATTCTCTCACATTTGTTCAATTTACGTCGCTCCTATTTCAGATAGCGTATTGGGCTCAGCGGCATCTCAAAGCGCATGAAATGGCAAATACAATGCACTATTAAACTTCTAGGCTAGGGCGAACAGAGACCCGATTAGATCATTTTACATTATGGTTAATAAAAGAATTCAGCGAAATTCTATCACATTTGTTCAACTTCCGTCGCTCCTATTTCAGATAGCGTCCTGGGCTAAGCGGCATCTAAAAGCGCATGAAATGACGAGTACAATGCACTATTATACTTCTAGGATAAGGCAAACAGAGACCCGATTAGATCATTTTATATTATGGTTAATTTAAGAATTCAGCGAAATTCTATCACATTTGTTCAATTTACGTCGCTCCTATTTCAGATAGCGTATTGGGCTAAGCGGCATCTGAAAGTGAATGAAATGGCGAGTAAAATGCACTATTAAACTTCTAGGCTAGGGCAAACAAAGACCCGATTAAATCATTTTATATTATGGTTAATTTAAGAATTCAGCGAAATTCTATCACATTTATTCAATTTACGTCGCTCGTATTACAGATAGCGTATTGGGCTAAGCGCCATATAAAAGCGCATGAAATGACGAGCATAATGCACTACTATACTTCTAGGATAAGGCAAACAGAGACCCGATTAGATCATTTTACATTATGGCTAATAAAAGAATTCAGCGAAATTCTATCACATTTGTTCAATTTACGTCGCTCCTATTTCAGATAGCGTACTCGGCTAGGCGGCATTTTAAAGCGCGTGGAATAGCGAGTAAAATGCACTATTAAAATTCTATGATAGGGCAATCAGAGACACGATTAGATCATTTTATATTATGGTTAATTTACGAATTCAGCAAAATTCTATCACATTTGTTCAATTTATCTCGCTCCTATTTCAGATAGCGTACTGGGCTAGGCGGCATCTTAAAGCGGGTGGAATGGCGAGTAAAATGCACTATTCAAATTCTATGATAGGTCAATCAGAGACCCGATTAGATCATTTTATATTTTGGTTAATATAAGAATTCAGCGAAATTCTATCACATTTGTTCAATTTACGTCGCTCCTATTACAGATAGCTTATTGGGCTTAGCGGCATCTCAAAGCGCATGAAATGACGAGTGAAATGCACTATTATCTTCTAGGATCAGGCAAACAGAGACCCGATTAGATCATTTTATATTACGGTTAATATAAGAATGCAGCGTAATTCTATCACATCTGTTCAACTTACGTCGCTTCTATTTCAGATAGCGTACTGGGCTAGGCGGCATCTCAAAGCGCATGAAATGGCGAGTAAAATGCACTATTATCTTCTAGGATCAGGCAAACAGAGACCCGATTAGATCATTTTATATTACGGTTAATATAAGAATTCAGCGTAATTCTATCACATCTGTTCAACTTACGTCGCTCCTATTTCGGATAGCGTACTGGGCTAGGCGGCATCCTAAAGCGCGTGGAGTGTCGAGTAAAATGCACTATTACTCTTCTATGATAGGGCAATCAGAGACCCGATTAGATCATTTTATATTTTGGTTAATATAAGAATTCAGCGAAATTCTATCACATTTGTTAAATTAACGTCGCTCCTATTTCAGATAGCGTATTGGGCTAAGCGGCATCTCAAAGCGCATGAAATGGCGAACAAAATGCACTATTAAACTTCTAGGCTTGGGCGAACAGAGACCAGATTAGATCATTTTATAATTTGGTTCACATAAGAATTCTGCGAAATTCTATCACATTTGTTCAATTTACGTCGCTCCTATTTCAGATTGCTTATTGGGCTTAGCGGCATCTCAAAGCGCATGACGTGACGAGTGAAATGCACTATTAAACTTCTAGGGTAGGGCAAACAGCGACCCGATTATATCATTTTATATTATGGTTAATTTAAGAATTCAGCGAAGTTCTATCACATTTGTTCAATTTACGTCGCTCCTATTTCAGATAGCGTTTTGGGCTAAGCAGCATTTCAAAGCGCATGAAATGGCGAGTGAAATGCACTATTAAACTTCTAGGATAAGGCAAACAGAGACCCGATTAGATCATTTTATATTACGGTTAATAGAAGAATTCAGCGTAATTCTATCACATTTGTTCATCTTACGTCGCTCCTATTTCAGATAGCGTACTGGGCTAGGCGGCAGCTTAAAGCGCGTGGAAGGGCGAGTAAAATGTACTACCAAACTTCTATGATAGAGCAATCAGAGGCCCGATTAGATCATTTTATATTTTGGTTAATATAAGAATTCAGCGAAATTCTATCACATTTGTTCAATTTACGTCGCTCCTATTTCAGATAGCGTATTGGGCGAAGCGGCTTCTCAAAGCGCATGAAATGGAGAATAAAATGCACTATTAAATTTCTAGGCTAGGGCGAACAGAGACCCGATTAGATCATTTTACATTATGGTTAATAAAAGAATTCAGCGAAATTCTATCACATTTGTTCAATTTACATCGCTCCTATTTCAGATAGCGTATTGGGCTAAGCGGCATCTCAAAGCGCATGAAATGACGAGTAAAATGCACTATTAAACTTCTAGGGTAGGGCAAACAGAGACCCGATTAGATCATTTTATATTATAGTGAATTTAAGAGTTCAGCGAAATTCTCTCACATTTGTTCAACTTACGTCGCCCCTATTTCAGATAGCGTATTGGGCTAAGCGGCATCTCAAAGCGCATGAAGTGGCGAATACAATGCACTATTAAACTTCTAGGCTAGGGCAAGCAGAGACCCGATTAGATCATTTTACATTATGGTTAATAAAAGAATTCAGCGAAATTCTATCACATTTGTTCAACTTCCGTCGCTCCTATTTCAGATAGCGTGTTGGGCTAAGCGGCATCTCAAAGCGCATGAAATGACGAGTAAAATGCACTATTGAAATTCTATGATAGGTCAATCAGAGACCCGATTAGATCATTTTATATTATGGTAAATTTAAGAATTCAGCAAAATTCTATCACATTTGTTCAATTTACGTCGCTCGTATTACAGATAGCGTCCTGGGCTAAGCGGCATCTAAAAGCGCATGAAATGACGAGTATAATGCACTATTATACTTCTAGGATAACGCAAACAGAGACCCGATTAGATCATTTTATATTATGGTTAATTTAAGAATTCAGCGAAATTCTATCACATTTGTTCAATTTACGTCGCCCCTATTTCAGATAGCGTATTGGGCTAAGCGTCATCTGAAAGTGCATGAAATGGCGAGTAAAATGCACTATTAAAATTCTATGGTAGGGCGAACAGAGACCCGATTAGATCATTTTACATTAAGGTTAATATAAGAATTCACGGAAATTCTATCACATTTGATCAATTTACGTCGCTCCTATTTCAGATAGCATATTGGGCTGTGCGGAATCTCAAAGCGCATGAAATGGCGAATAAAATGCACTATTAAACTTCTAGGGTAGGGCAAACAGAGACCCGATCAGATCTTTTTACATTATGGTTAATAAAACAATTCAGCGAAATTCTATCACATTTGTTCAACTTACGTCGCTCCTATTTCAGATAGCGTACTGGGCTAGGCGGCATCTTAAAGCGTGTGGAATGGCGAGTAAAATGCACTATTAAAATTCTATGATAGGGCAATCAGAGACCCGATTAGATCATTTTATATTTTGGTTAATATAAGAATTCAGCGAAATTCTATCACATTTGTTCAATTTACGTCGCTCTTATTTCAGATAGCTTATTGGGCTTAGCGGCATCTCAAAGCGCATGAAATGACGAGTGAAATGCACTATTAAACTTCTAGGGTAGGGAAAACAGAGACCCGATTAGATCATTTTACATTATGGTTAATAAAAGAATTCAGCGAAATTCTATCACATTTGTTCAACTTGCGTCGCTACAATTTCAGATAGCGTATTGGGCTAAGCGGCATCTCAAAGCGCATGAAATGGCGAGTAAAATGCACTATGAAACTTCTAGGGTAGGGCAAAAAGAGACCCAATTAGATCATAGTATATTATGGTTAATTTAAGAATTCAGCAAAATTCTATCACATTTGTTCAATTTACGTCACACCTATTTCAGATTGCATACTGGGCTAGGCGGCATCTTAAAGCGGGTGGCATGGCGAGTAAAATGCACTATTAAAATTCTATGATAGGTCATTCAGAGGCCCGATTAGATCATTTTATATTATGGTTAATTTAAGATGTCAGCAAAATTTTATCGCATTTGATCAATTTACGTCGCTCCTATTTCAGATAGCGTGTTGGGCTAGGCGGCATCTTAAAGCGCGTGGAATGGCAAGTAAAATACGCTATTAAACTTCTAGGATAGGGCAATCAGAGACCCGATTAGATCATTTTATATTTTGGTTAATATAAGAATTCAGCGAAATTCTATCACATTTGTTCAATTTACCTCGCTCCTATTACAGATAGCTTATTGGACTTAGCGGCATCTCAATGCGCATGAAATGGCGAGTGAAATGCACTATTAAACTTCTATGATAGGGCAATCAGAGACCCGATTAGATCATTTTATATTTTGTTTAATATAGGATTTCAGGGAAATTCTATCACATTTGTTCAATTTACGTAGCTCCAATTTCAGATAGCGTATTGGGCTAAGCGGCATCTCAAAGCGCATGAAATGGCGAACAAAATGCACTATTAAACATCTAGGCTATGGCGAACAGAGACCAGATTAGACCATTTTATATTTTGGTTAATATAAGAATTCTGCGAAATTCTATCACATTTGTTCAATTTACGTCGCTCCTATTTCAGATAGCTTATTGGGCTTAGCGGCATCTCAAAGCGCATGAAGTGACGAGTGAAATGCACCATTAAACTTCTAGGGTAGGGCAAAAAGAGACCCGATTAGATCATTGTATATTATGGTTAATTTAAGAATTCAGCAAAATTCTATCACATTTGTTCAATTTACGTCGCTCCTATTTCAGATAGCGTACTGGGCTAGGCGGCATCTTAAAGCGGGTAGAATGGCGTGTAAAATGCACTATTAAAATTCTATGATAGGGCAATCAGAGCCCGATTAGATCATTTTATATTATGGTTAATTTAAGAATTAAGCAAAATTCTATCACATTTGCTCAATTTACGTCGCTCCTATTTCAGATAGCGTCCTGGGCTTGGCGGCATCCTAAAACGCGTGGAATGGCGAGTAAAATGCACTGGTAAACTTTTATGATAGGGCAATCAGAGACCCGATTAGATCATTTTATATTTTGTTTAATATAAGATTTCAGGGAAATTCTATCACATTTGTTCAATTTACGTCGCTCCTATTTCAGATAGCGTATTGGGCTATCCGGCATCTCAAAGCGCATGAAATGGCGACTAAAATGCAATACTAAACTTCTAGGACAAGGCAAACAGAGACCCGATTAGATCATTTTATATTACGGTTAATATAAGAATTCAGCGTAATTCTATCACATTTGTTCAATTTACATCGCTCCTATTTCAGGCAGCGTACTGGGCTAAGCGGCATATCAAAGCGCATGAAATGACGAGTAAAATGCACTGTTAAACTTCTAGGGTAGGGCAAACAGAGACCCGATTAGATCATTTTATATTGTGATTAATTTAAGAATTCAGCAAAATTCTATCACATTTGTTCAATTTCCGTCGCTCCTATTTCATATAGCGTACTGGGCTAGGCGCCATCTTAAAGCGCGCTGAGCGTCGAGTAAAATGCACTATTAAACTTCTATGATAGGGCAATCAGTGACCCGATTAGATCATTTTATATTATAGTTAATTTAAGAATTCAGCGAAATTCTGTCACATTTGTTCAATTTACGTCGCTCCTGTTTCAGATAGCGTATTGAGCTAAGCGGCATCTCAAAGCGCATGAAATGACGACTAAAATGCACTATTAAACTTCTAGGCTAGGGCGAACAGAGACCCGATTAGATCATTTTACATTATGGTTAATAAAAGAATTCAGCGAAATTCTATCACATTTGTTCAACTTACGTCGCTCCTATTTCAGATAGCGTATTGGGCTAAGCGGCATCTCAAAGCGCATGAAATGGCGAGTAAAATGCACTATTAAAATTCTATGATAGGTCAATCAGAGACCCGATTAGGTCATTTTATATTATGGTTAATGTAAGAATTCAGCAAAATTCTATCACATTTGTTCAATTTACGTCGCTCCTATTTCAGATAGCGTACTGGCCTAGGCGGCATCTTAAAGCGCGTGGAATGGCGAATAAAATGCACGATTAAACTTCTAGGCTAGGGCGAACAGAGACCCGATTAGATCATTTTACATTATGGTTAATAAAAGAATTCAGCGAAATTCTATCACATTTGTTCAACTTACGTCGCTTCTATTTCAGATAGCGTATTGGGCTAAGCGGCATATCAAAGCGCATGAAATGGCGAGTAAAATGCACTATTAAACTTCTAGGGTAGGGCAAACAGAGTCCCGATTAGATCATTTTATATTGTGGTTAATTTAAGAATTCAGCAAAATTCTATCACATTTGTTCAATTTCCGTCGCTCCTATTTCATATAGCGTACTGGGCTAGGCGCCATCTTAAAGCGCGCGGAACGTCGAGTAAAATGCACTATTAAACTTCTATGATAGGGCAATCAGTGACCCGATTAGATCATTTTATATTATAGTTAATTTAAGAATTCAGCGAAATTCTGTCACATTTGTTCAATTTACGTCGCTCCTGTTTCAGATAGCGTATTGAGCTAAGCGGCATCTCAAAGCGCATGAAATGACGACTAAAATGCACTATTAAACTTCTAGGCTAGGGTGAACAGAGACCCGGTTAGATCATTTTACATTATGGTTAATAAAAGAATTCAGAGAAATTCTATCACATTTGTTCAACTTACGTCGCTCCTATTTCAGATAGCGTATTGGGCTAAGCGGCATCTCAAAGCGCATGAAATGGCGAGTAAAATGCACTATTAAAATTTTATGATAGGTCAATCAGAGACCCGATTAGATCATTTTATATTATGGTTAATGTAAGAATTCAGCAAAATTCTATCACATTTGTTCAATTTACGTCGCACCTATTTCAGATAGCGTACTGGCCTAGGCGGCATCTTAAAGCGCGTGGAATGGCGAATAAAATGCACGATTAAAGTTCTAGGCTAGGGCGAACAGAGACCCGATTAGATCATTTTACATTATGGTTAATAAAAGAATTCAGCGAAATTGCATCACATTTGTTCAATTTACATCGCTCCTATTTCAGATAGCGTATTGGGCTAAGCGGCATATCAAAGCGCATGGAATGGCGAGTAAAATGCACTATTAAACTTCTAGGGTAGGGCAAACAGAGACCCGATTAGATCATTTTATATTATGGTTAATTTAAGAATACAGCAAAAGTCTATCACATTTGTTCAATTTACGTCGCTCCTATTTCAGATAGCGTATTGGGCTAAGCGGCATCTGAAAGCGCATGAAATGGAGAGTAAAATGCACTGTTAAACTTCTAGGCTAGGGCAAACAAAGACCCGATTAAATCATTTTATATTATGGTTAATTTAAGAATTCAGCGAAATTCTATCACATTTATTCAATTTACGTCGCACGTATTACAGATAGCGTATTGGGCTAAGCGGCATCTAAAAGCGCATGAAATGACGAGTACAATGCACTATTATACTTCTAGGATAAGGCAAACAGAGACCCGATTAGATCATTTTATATTATGGTTAATTTAAGAATTCAGCGAAATTCTATCACATTTGTTCAATTTACGTCGCTCCTATTTCAGATAGCGTATTGGGCTAAGCGGCATCTGAAAGTGCATGAAATGGCGAGTAAAATGCACTATTAAACTTCTAGGCTAGGGCAAACAAAGACCCGATTAAATCATTTTATATTATGGTTAATTTAAGAATTCAGCGAAATTCTATCACATTTATTCAATTTACGTCGCTCGTATTACAGATAGCGTATTGGGCTAAGCGCCATCTAAAAGCGCATGAAATGACGAGCATAATGCACTACTATACTTCTAGGATAAGGCAAACAGAGACCCGATTAGATCATTTTACATTATGGCTAATAAAAGAATTCAGCGAAATTCTATCACATTTGTTCAATTTACGTCGCTCCTATTTCAGATAGCGTACTGGGCTAGGCGGCATTTTAAAGCGCGTGGAATACCGAGTAAAATGCACTATTAAAATTCTATGATAGGGCAATCAGAGACACGATTAGATCATTTTATATTATGGTTAATTTACGAATTCAGCAAAATTCTATCACATTTGTTCAATTTATCTCGCTCCTATTTCAGATAGCGTACTGGGCTAGGCGGCATCTTAAAGCGGGTGGAATGGCGAGTAAAATGCACTATTATCTTCTAGGATCAGGCAAACAGAGACCCGATTAGATCATTTTATATTACGGTTAATAGAAGAATTCAGCGTAATTCTATCACATCTGTTCAACTTACGTCGCTCCTATTTCAGATAGCGTACTGGGCTTAGCGGCGTCTCAAAGCGCATGAAATGACGAGTGAAATGCACTATTATCTTCTAGGATCAGGCAAACAGAGACCCGATTAGATCATTTTATATTACGGTTAATATAAGAATGCAGCGTAATTCTATCACATCTGTTCAACTTACGTCGCTCCTATTTCAGATAGCGTACTGGGCTATGCGGCATCTCAAAGCGCATGAAATGGCGAGTAAAATGCACTATTATCTTCTAGGATCAGGCAAACAGAGACCCGATTAGATCATTTTATATTACGGTTAATATAAGCATTCAGCGTAATTCTATCACATCTGTTCAACTTACGTCGCTCCTATTTCGGATAGCGTACTGGGCTAGGCGGCATCCTAAAGCGCGTGGAGTGTCGAGTAAAATGCACTATTACTCTTCTATGATAGGGCAATCAGAGACCCGATTAGATCATTTTATATTTTGGTTAATATAAGAATTCAGCGAAATTCTATCACATTTGTTAAATTAACGTCGCTCCTATTTCAGATAGCGTATTGGGCTAAGCGGCATCTCAAAGCGCATGAAATGGCGAACAAAATGCACTATTAAACTTCTAGGCTAGGGCGAACAGAGACCAGATTAGATCATTTTATAATTTGGTTCACATAAGAATTCTGCGAAATTCTATCACATTTGTTCAATTTACGTCGCTCCTATTTCAGATTGCTTATTGGGCTTAGCGGCATCTCAAAGCGCATGACGTGACGAGTGAAATGCACTATTAAACTTCTAGGGTAGGGCAAACAGCGACCCGATTATATCATTTTATATTATGGTTAATTTAAGAATTCAGCGAAGTTCTATCACATTTGTTCAATTTACGTCGCTCCTATTTCAGATAGCGTATTGGGCTTAGCGGCATCTCAAAGCGCATGAAGTGACGAGTGAAATGCACTATTAAACTTCTAGGGTAGGGCAAACAGAGACCCGATTAGATCATTTTATATTATGGTTAATTTAAGAATTCAGCGAAGTTCTATCACATTTGTTCAATTTACGTCGCTCCTATTTCAGATAGCGTTTTGGGCTAAGCAGCATTTCAAAGCGCATGAAATGGCGAGTGAAATGCACTATTAAACTTCTAGGATAAGGCAAACAGAGACCCGATTAGATCATTTTATATTACGGTTAATAGAAGAATTCAGCGTAATTCTATCACATTTGTTCATCTTACGTCGCTCCTATTTCAGATAGCGTACTGGGCTAGGCGGCATCTTAAAGCGCGTGGAAGGGCGAGTAAAATGTACTACCAAACTTCTATGATAGAGCAATCAGAGGCCCGATTAGATCATTTTATATTTTGGTTAATATAAGAATTCAGCGAAATTCTATCACATTTGTTCAATTTACGTCGCTCCTATTTCAGATAGCGTATTGGGCGAAGCGGCTTCTCAAAGCGCATGAAATGGAGAATAAAATGCACTATTAAATTTCTAGGCTAGGGCGAACAGAGACCCGATTGGATCATTTTACATTATGGTTAATAAAAGAATTCAGCGAAATTCTATCACATTTGTTCAATTTACATCGCTCCTATTTCAGATAGCGTATTGGGCTAAGCGGCATCTCAAAGCGCATGAAATGACGAGTAAAATGCACTATTAAACTTCTAGGGTAGGGCAAACAGAGACCCGATTAGATCATTTTATATTATAGTGAATTTAAGAGTTCAGCGAAATTCTCTCACATTTGTTCAACTTACGTCGCCGTTATTTCAGATAGCGTATTGGGCTAAGCGGCATCTCAAAGCGCATGAAGTGGCGAATACAATGCACTATTAAACTTCTAGGCTAGGGCGAACAGAGACCCGATTAGATCATTTTACATTATGGTTAATAAAAGAATTCAGCGAAATTCTATCACATTTGTTCAACTTCCGTCGCTCCTATTTCAGATAGCGTGTTGGGCTAAGCGGCATCTCAAAGCGCATGAAATGACGAGTAAAATGCACTATTAAAATTCTATGATAGGTCAATCAGAGACCCGATTAGATCATTTTATATTATGGTAAATTTAAGAATTCAGCAAAATTCTATCACATTTGTTCAATTTACGTCGCTCGTATTACAGATAGCGTCCTGGGCTAAGCGGCATCTAAAAGCGCATGAAATGACGAGTATAATGCACTATTATACTTCTAGGATAAGGCAAACAGAGACCCGATTAGATCATTTTATATTATGGTTAATTTAAGAATTCAGCGAAATTCTATCACATTTGTTCAATTTACGTCGCTCCTATTTCAGATAGCGTATTGGGCTAAGCGGCATCCGAAAGTGCATGAAATGGCGAGTAAAATGCACTATTAAACTTCTAGGCTAGGGCAAACAAAGACCCGATTAAGTAATTTTATATTATGGTTAATTTAAGAATTCAGCGAAATTCTATCACATTTATTCAATTTACGTCGCTCGTATTACAGATAGCGTATTGGGCTAAGCGCCATCTAAAAGCGCATGAAATGACGAGCATAATGCACTACTATACTTCTAGGATAAGGCAAACAGAGACCCGATTAGATCATTTTACATTATGGCTAATAAAAGAATTCAGCGAGATTCTACCACATTTGTTCAATTTACGTCGCTCCTATTTCAGATAGCGTACTGGGCTAGGCGGCATTTTAAAGCGCGTGGAATGGCGAGTAAAATGCACTATTAAAATTCTATGATAGGGCAATCAGAGACACGATTAGATCATTTTATATTATGGTTAATTTAAGAATTCAGCAAAATTCTATCACATTTGTTCAATTTACGTCGCTCCTATTTCAGATAGCGTACTGGGCTAGGCGGCATCTTAAAGCGGGTGGAATGGCGAGTAAAATGCACTATTAAAATTCTATGATAGGTCAATCAGAGACCCGATTAGATCATTTTATATTTTGGTTAATATAAGAATTCAGCGAAATTCTATCACATTTGTTCAATTTACGTCGCTCCTATTACAGATAGCTTATTGGGCTTAGCGGCATCTCAAAGCGCATGAAGTGACGAGTGAACTGCACTATTAAACTTCTAGGGTAGGGCAAACAGAGACCCGATTAGATCATTTTATATTCTGGTTACTTTACGGATTCAGCAAAATTCCATCACATTTGTTCAACTTACGTCGCTCCTATTTCAGATAGCGTACTGGGCGGCATCTTAAAGCGCGTGGAATGGCGAGTAAAATGCACTACTTATCTTCTATGATAGGGCAATCAGAGACCCGATTAGATCATTTTATATTTTGTTTAATATAAGATTTCAGGGAAATTCTATCACATTTGTTCAATTTACGTCGCTCCTATTTCAGATAGCGTATTGGGCTAAGCTGCATCCCAAAGCGCATGAAATGACGACTAAAATGCACTATTAAACTTCTAGGCTAGGGCGAACAGAGACCCGATTAGATCATTTTACATTTTGGTTAATAAAAGAATTCAGCGAAATTCTATCACATTTGTTCCATTTACGTCGCTCCTATTTCGGATAGCGTATTGGGCTAAGCGGCATTTCAAAGCGCATGAAATGGTGAGTAAAATGCACTATTAAAGTTCTAGGGTAGGGCAAACAGAGACCCGATTAGATCATTTTATATTATGGTTAATTTAAGAATTCAGCGAAATTCTATCACATTCGTTCAATTTACGTCGCTCCTATTTCAGATAGCGTACTGAGCTAGGCGGCATCTTAAAACGTGTGGAATGGCGAGTAAAATGCACTATTAAAATTCTATGATAGGGCAATCAGAGACCCGATTAGATCATTTTATATTTTGGTTAATATAAGAATTCAGCGAAATTCTATCACATTTGTTCAATTTACGTCGCTCCTATTTCAGATAGCGTATTGGGCGAAGCGGCTTCTAAAAGCGCATGAAATGGAGAATAAAATGCACTATTAAATTTCTAGGCTAGGGCGAACAGAGACCCGATTAGATCATTTTACATTATGGTTAATAAAAGAATTCAGCGAAATTCTATCACATTTGTTCAATTTACATCGCTCCTATTTCAGATAGCGTATTGGGCTAAGCGGCATCTCAAAGCGCATGAAATGACGAGTAAAATGCACTATTAAACTTCCAGGGTAGGGCAAACAGAGACCCGATTAGATCATTTTATATTATAGTGAATTTAAGAGTGCAGCGAAATTCTCTCACATATGTTCAATTTACGTCGCTCCTATTTCAGATAGCGTATTGGGCTAAGCGGCATCTCAAAGCGCATGAAATGACGTGTAAAATGCACTATTAAAATTCTATGATAGGTCAATCAGAGACCCGATTAGATCATTTTATATTACGGTTAATTTAAGAATTCAGCAAAATTCTATCACATTTGTTCAATTTACGTCGCTCCTATTTCAGATAGCGTATTGGGCTAAGCGGCATCTGAAAGCGCATGAAATGGCGAGTAAAACGCACTATTAAACTTCTAGGCTAGGGCAAACAAAGACCCGATTAAATCATTTTATATTATGGTTAATTTAAGAATTCAGCGAAATTCTATCACATTTATTCAATTTACGTCGCTCGTATTACAGATAGCGTCCTGGGCTAAGCGGCATCTAAAAGCGCATGAAATGACGAGTATAATGCACTATTATACTTCTAGGATAAGGCAAACAGAGACCCGATTAGATCATTTTATATTATGGTTAATTTAAGAATTCAGCGAAATTCTATCACATTTGTTCAATTTACGTCGCTCCTATTTCAGATAGCGTATTGGGCTAAGCGGCATCTGAAAGTGCATGAAATGGCGAGTAAAATACACTATTAAACTTCTAGGCTAGGGCAAACAAAGACCCGATTAAATCATTTTATATTATGGTTAATTTAAGAATTCAGCGAAATTCTATCACATTTATTCAATTTACGTCGCTCGTATTACAGATAGCGTATTGGGCTAAGCGCCATCTAAAAGCGCATGAAATTACGAGCATAATGCACTACTATACTTCTAGGATAAGGCAAACAGAGACCCGATTAGATCATTTTACATTATGGCTAATAAAAGAATTCAGCGAAATTCTATCACATTTGTTCAATTTACGTCGCTCCTATTTCAGATAGCGTACTGGGCTAGGAGGTATTTTAAAGCGCGTGGAATGGCGAGTAAAATGCACTATTAAACTTCTAGGGTAGGGAAAACAGAGACCCGATAAGATCATTTTATATTATGGTTAATTTAAGAATTCAGCGAAGCTCTATCACATTTGTTCAATTTACGTCGCTCCTATTTCAGATATCGTATTGGGCTAAGCGGCATCTCAATG
Organism: Macropis europaea; assembly: GCA_916610135.2. Taxonomy (NCBI): domain Eukaryota; kingdom Metazoa; phylum Arthropoda; class Insecta; order Hymenoptera; family Melittidae; genus Macropis; species Macropis europaea. The sequence goes on from CAKAJE020000217.1 coordinate 162,927, forward strand.
CGCATGAAATGGCGAGTAAAATGCACTATTAAACTTCTATGATACGGCTATCAGAGACCCGATTAGATCATTTTATATTTTGGTTAATATAAGAATTCAGCGAAACTCTATCACATTTGTTCAATTTACGTCGCTCCTATTTCAGATAGCGTATTGGGCTAAGCGGCATCTCAAAACGCATGAAATGACGAGTGAAAGGCACTATTAAACTTCTAGGGTAGGGCGAACAGAGACCCGATCAGATCATTTTACATTAAGGTTAACATAAGAATTCAGGGAAATTCTATCACATTTGTTCAATTTACGTCGCTCCTATTTCAGATAGCGTATTGGGGTAACCGCCATCTCAAAGCGCATGAAATGTCGAGCAAAATGCACTATTAAACTTCCAGGGTAGGGCAAACAGAGACCCGATTAGATCATTTTACATTATGGTTAATTTAAGAATTCAGCCAAATTCTATCACATTTGTTCAATTTACGTCGCACCTATTTCAGATAGCGTATTGGGCTAAGCGCCATCTCAAAGCGCATGAAATGGCGAGTAAAATGCACTATTAAACTTCTAGGGTAGGGCAAACAGAGACCCGATTAGATCATTTCATATTATGGTTTATTTAAGAATTCACCAAAATTCTATCACATTTGTTCAATTTACGTCGCTCGTATATCAGATAGCGTATTGGGCTAAGCGGCATCTCAAAGCGCATGAAATAGCGAGTAAAATGCACTATTAATCCTCTAGAGTGCGGCGAACAGAGACCCGATTAGATCATTTTACATTAAGGTTAATATAAGAATTCAGCGCGATTCTCTCACATTTGCTCAATTCACGTCGCTGATATTTCAGATAGCGTATTGGGCTAAGCGGCATCTCAAAGCGCAAGAAATGGCGAGTAAAATGCACTATTAAACTTCTAGGGTAATGCAAACAGAGACCCGATTAGATCATTTTATATTATGGTTAATTTAAGAATTCAGCGAAATTCTATCACATTTGTTCCATTTACGTCGCTCCTATTGCAGATAGCGTATTGGGCTAAGCGGCATCTCAAAGCGCATGAAATGGCGAGTAAAATGCACTATTAAACTTCTAGGGTAGGGCAATCAGAGACCCGATTAGATCATTTTATATTATGGTTAATATAAGAATTCAGCGAAATTCTATCACATTTGTTCAATTTACGTCGCTCCTAATTCAGATAGCTTATTGGGCTAAGCGGCATCTCAAAGCGCATGAAATGCCGAGTAAAATGCACTATTAAACTTCTAGGGTAGGGCAAAAAGAGACCCGATTAGATCATTTTATATTATGGTTAATATAAGAATTCAGCGAAATTCTATCACATTTGTGCAATTTACGTCGTTCCTGTTTCAGATAGCGTATTGGGGTAAGCTGCATCTCAAAGCGCAAGACATGGCGAGTAAAATGCACTATTAAACTTCTAGGGTAGGGCAAACAGAGGCCCGGTTAGATCATTTTATATTTTGGTTAATATAAGAATTCAGCGAAATTCTATCACACTTGTTCAATTTACGTCGCTCCTGTATCAGATAGCGTATTGGGCTAAGCGGCATCACAAAGCGCAAGAAATGGCGAGTAAAATGCACTATTAAACTTCTAGGGTAGGGCAAACAGAGACCCGATTAGATCATTTTATATTTTGGTTAATATAAGAATTCAGCGAAATACTATCACATTTGTTAAATTTACGTCGCTCCTATTTCAGATAGCGTATTGGGCTAAGCGGCATCACAAAGCGCGTGAAATGACGAATGAAATGCACAATTAAGCTTCTACGCTAGGGCGAACAGAGACCCGATTAGATCATTTTACATTATGGTTAATAAAAGAATTCAGCGAAATTCTATCACATTTGATCAATTTAAATCGCTCCTATTTCAGATAGCGTCTTGGGCTAAGCGGCATCTCAAAGCGCAAGAAATGGCGAGTACAATGCACTATTAAACTTCTAGGGTAGGGCAAACAGAGACCCGATTAGACCATTTTATATTATGGTTAATTTAAGAATTCAGCAAAATTCTATCACATTTGTTCAATTTACGTCGCTCCTATTGCGGATAGCGTATTGGGCTACGCGGCATCTCAAAGCGCATGAAATGCCGAGTAAAATGCACTATTAAACTTCTAGGATAACGCAAACAGAGACCCGATTAGATCATTTTATATTACGGTAAATATAAGAATTCAGCGTAATTCTGTCACATTTGTTCAACTTACGTAGCTCCTATTTCAGATAGCGTACTGGGCTAGGCGGCAACTTAAAGCGCGTGGAATGGAGAGTAAAATGCACTATTAAACTTCTAGGGTAGGGCAAACAGAGACCCGATTAGATCATTTTATATTATGGTTAATTTAAGAATTCAGCAAAATTCTATCACATTTATTCAATTTACGTCGCTCGTATTACAGATAGCGTATTGGTCTAAGCGCCATCTAAAAGCGCATGAAATGACGAGCATAATGCACTACTATACTTCTAGGATAAGGCAAACAGAGACCCGATTAGATCATTTTACATTATGGCTAATAAAAGAATTCAGCGAAATTCTATCACATTTGTTCAATTTACGTCGCTCCTATTTCAGATAGCGTACTGGGCTAGGCGGCATTTTAAAGCGCGTGGAATGGCGAGTAAAATGCACTATTAAAATTCTATGATAGGGCAATCAGAGGCACGATTAGATCATTTTATATTATGGTTAATTTAAGAATTCAGCAAAATTCTATCACATTCGTTCAATTTAGGTCGCTCCTATATCAGATAGCGTACTGAGCTAGGCGGCATCTTAAAACGCGTGGACTGGCGAGTAAAATCCACTATTAAACTTCTAGGATAGGGCGAACAGAGACCCGATTAGATAATTTTATATTTTGGTTAATATAAGAATTCCGCGAAATTCTATCACATTTGTTCAATTTACATCGCTCCTATTTCAGATAGCGTATTGGGCTAAGCGGCATCTCAAAGCGCATGAAATGACGAGTGTAATGCACTATTAAACTTCTAGGGTAGGGCAAACAGAGACCCGATTAGATCATTTTACATTATGGTTAATAAAAGAATTCAGTGAAATTCTATCACATTTGTTCAATTTACATCGCTCCTATTTCAGATAGCGTATTGGGCTAAGCGGCATCTCAAACCGCATGAAATGACGAGTAAAATGCACTATTAAACTTCTAGGGTAGGGCAAACAGAGACCCGATTAGATCATTTTATATTATAGTGAATTTAAGAGTTCAGCGAAATTCTCTCACATTTGTTCAATTTACGTCGCTCCTATTTCAGATAGCGTATTGGGCTAAGCGGCATCTCAAAGCGCATGAAATGGCGAATACAATGCACTATTAAACTTCTAGGCTAGGGCGAACAGAGACCCGATTAGATCATTTTACATTATGGTTAATAAAAGAATTCAGCGAAATTCTATCACATTTGTTCAACTTCCGTCGCTCCTACTTCAGATAGCGTATTGGGCTAAGCGGCATCTCAAAGCGCATGAAATGACGAGTAAAATGCACTATTAAAATTCTATGATAGGTCAATCAGAGACCCGATTAGATCATTTTATATTATGGTTAATTTAAGAATTCAGCAAAATTCTATCACATTTGTTCAATTTACGTCGCTCCTATTTCAGATAGCGTATTGGGCTAAGCGGCATCTGAAAGCGCATGAAATGGCGAGTAAAACGCACTATTAAACTTCTAGGCTAGGGCAAACAAAGACCCGATTAAATCATTTTATATTATGGTTAATTTAAGAATTCAGCGAAATTCTATCACATTTATTCAATTTACGTCGCTCGTATTACAGATAGCGTATTGGGCTAAGCGCCATCTAAAAGCGCATGAAATGACGAGCATAATGCACTACTATACTTCTAGGATAAGGCAAACAGAGACCCGATTAGATCATTTTACATTATGGCTAATAAAAGAATTCAGCGAAATTCTATCACATTTGTTCAATTTACGTCGCTCCTATTTCAGATAGCGTACTGGGCTAGGCGGCATTTTAAAGCGCGTGGAATGGCGAGTAAAATGCACTATTAAAATTCTATGATAGGTCAATCAGAGACCCGATTAGATCATTTTATATTATGGTTAATTTAAGAATTCAGCAAAATTCTATCACATTTGTTCAATTTACGTCGCTCCTATTTCAGATAGCGTATTGGGCTAAGCGGCATCTGAAAGCGCATGAAATGGCGAGTAAAACGCACTATTAAACTTCTAGGCTAGGGCAAACAAAGACCCGATTAAATCATTTTATATTATGGTTAATTTAAGAATTCAGCGAAATTCTATCACATTTATTCAATTTACGTCGCTCGTATTACAGATAGCGTCCTGGGCTAAGCGGCATCTAAAAGCGCATGAAATGACGAGTATAATGCACTATTATACTTCTAGGATAAGGCAAACAGAGACCCGATTAGATCATTTTATATTATGGTTAATTTAAGAATTCAGCGAAATTCTATCACATTTGTTCAATTTACGTCGCTCCTATTTCAGATAGCGTATTGGGCTAAGCGGCATCTGAAAGTGCATGAAATGGCGAGTAAAATACACTATTAAACTTCTAGGCTAGGGCAAACAAAGACCCGATTAAATCATTTTATATTATGGTTAATTTAAGAATTCAGCGAAATTCTATCACATTTATTCAATTTACGTCGCTCGTATTACAGATAGCGTATTGGGCTAAGCGCCATCTAAAAGCGCATGAAATTACGAGCATAATGCACTACTATACTTCTAGGATAAGGCAAACAGAGACCCGATTAGATCATTTTACATTATGGCTAATAAAAGAATTCAGCGAAATTCTATCACATTTGTTCAATTTACGTCGCTCCTATTTCAGATAGCGTACTGGGCTAGGAGGCATTTTAAAGCGCGTGGAATGGCGAGTAAAATGCACTATTAAACTTCTAGGGTAGGGAAAACAGAGACCCGTTAAGATCATTTTATATTATGGTTAATTTAAGAATTCAGCGAAGCTCTATCACATTTGTTCAATTTACGTCGCTCCTATTTCAGATATCGTATTGGGCTAAGCGGCATCTCAATGCGCATGAAATCGCGAGTAAAATGCACTATTAAACTTCTATGATACGGCTATCAGAGACCCGATTAGATCATTTTATATTTTGGTTAATATAAGAATTCAGCGAAACTCTATCACATTTGTTCAATTTACGTCGCTCCTATTTCAGATAGCGTATTGGGCTAAGCGGCATCTCAAAACGCATGAAATGACGAGTGAAAGGCACTATTAAACTTCTAGGGTAGGGCGAACAGAGACCCGATCAGATCATTTTACATTAAGGTTAACATAAGAATTCAGGGAAATTCTATCACATTTGTTCAATTTACGTCGCTCCTATTTCAGATAGCGTATTGGGGTAACCGCCATCTCAAAGCGCATGAAATGTCGAGCAAAATGCACTATTAAACTTCCAGGGTAGGGCAAACAGAGACCCGATTAGATCATTTTACATTATGGTTAATTTAAGAATTCAGCCAAATTCTATCACATTTGTTCAATTTACGTCGCACCTATTTCAGATAGCGTATTGGGCTAAGCGCCATCTCAAAGCGCATTAAATGGCGAGTAAAATGCACTATTAAACTTCTAGGGTAGGGCAAACAGAGACCCGATTAGATCATTTCATATTATGGTTTATTTAAGAATTCACCAAAATTCTATCACATTTGTTCAATTTACGTCGCTCGTATATCAGATAGCGTATTGGGCTAAGCGGCATCTCAAAGCGCATGAAATGGCGAGTAAAATGCACTATTAATCCTCTAGAGTGCGGCGAACAGAGACCCGATTAGATCATTTTACATTAAGGTTAATATAAGAATTCAGCGCGATTCTCTCACATTTGTTCAATTCACGTCGCTGATATTTCAGATAGCGTATTGGGCTAAGCGGCATCTCAAAGCGCAAGAAATGGCGAGTAAAATGCACTATTAAACTTCTAGGGTAATGCAAACAGAGACCCGATTAGATCATTTTATATTATGGTTAATTTAAGAATTCAGCGAAATTCTATCACATTTGTTCCATTTACGTCGCTCCTATTGCAGATAGCGTATTGGGCTAAGCGGCATCTCAAAGCGCATGAAATGGCGAGTAAAATGCACTATTAAACTTCTAGGGTAGGGCAATCAGAGACCCGATTAGATCATTTTATATTATGGTTAATATAAGAATTCAGCGAAATTCTATCACATTTGTTCAATTTACGTCGCTCCTAATTCAGATAGCTTATTGGGCTAAGCGGCATCTCAAAGCGCATGAAATGCCGAGTAAAATGCACTATTAAACTTCTAGGGTAGGGCAAAAAGAGACCCGATTAGATCATTTTATATTATGGTTAATATAAGAATTCAGCGAAATTCTATCACATTTGTGCAATTTACGTCGTTCCTATTTCAGATAGCGTATTGGGGTAAGCTGCATCTCAAAGCGCAAGACATGGCGAGTAAAATGCACTATTAAACTTCTAGGGTAGGGCAAACAGAGGCCCGGTTAGATCATTTTATATTTTGGTTAATATAAGAATTCAGCGAAATTCTATCACACTTGTTCAATTTACGTCGCTCCTGTATCAGATAGCGTATTGGGCTAAGCGGCATCACAAAGCGCAAGAAATGGCGAGTAAAATGCACTATTAAACTTCTAGGGTAGGGCAAACAGAGACCCGATTAGATCATTTTATATTTTGGTTAATATAAGAATTCAGCGAAATACTATCACATTTGTTAAATTTACGTCGCTCCTATTTCAGATAGCGTATTGGGCTAAGCGGCATCACAAAGCGCGTGAAATGACGAATGAAATGCACAATTAAGCTTCTACGCTAGGGCGAACAGAGACCCGATTAGATCATTTTACATTATGGTTAATAAAAGAATTCAGCGAAATTCTATCACATTTGATCAATTTAAATCGCTCCTATTTCAGATAGCGTCTTGGGCTAAGCGGCATCTCAAAGCGCAAGAAATGGCGAGTACAATGCACTATTAAACTTCTAGGGTAGGGCAAACAGAGACCCGATTAGACCATTTTATATTATGGTTAATTTAAGAATTCACCAAAATTCTATCACATTTGTTCAATTTACGTCGCTCGTATATCAGATAGCGTATTGGGCTAAGCGGCATCTCAAAGCGCATGAAATAGCGAGTAAAATGCACTATTAATCCTCTAGAGTGCGGCGAACAGAGACCCGATTAGATCATTTTACATTAAGGTTAATATAAGAATTCAGCGCGATTCTCTCACATTTGTTCAATTCACGTCGCTGATATTTCAGATAGCGTATTGGGCTAAGCGGCATCTCAAAGCGCAAGAAATGGCGAGTAAAATGCACTATTAAACTTCTAGGGTAATGCAAACAGAGACCCGATTAGATCATTTTATATTATGGTTAATTTAAGAATTCAGCGAAATTCTATCACATTTGTTCCATTTACGTCGCTCCTATTGCAGATAGCGTATTGGGCTAAGCGGCATCTCAAAGCGCATGAAATGGCGAGTAAAATGCACTATTAAACTTCTAGGGTAGGGCAATCAGAGACCCGATTAGATCATTTTATATTATGGTTAATATAAGAATTCAGCGAAATTCTATCACATTTGTTCAATTTACGTCGCTCCTAATTCAGATAGCTTATTGGGCTAAGCGGCATCTCAAAGCGCATGAAATGCCGAGTAAAATGCACTATTAAACTTCTAGGGTAGGGCAAAAAGAGACCCGATTAGATCATTTTATATTATGGTTAATATAAGAATTCAGCGAAATTCTATCACATTTGTGCAATTTACGTCGTTCCTATTTCAGATAGCGTATTGGGGTAAGCTGCATCTCAAAGCGCAAGACATGGCGAGTAAAATGCACTATTAAACTTCTAGGGTAGGGCAAACAGAGGCCCGGTTAGATCATTTTATATTTTGGTTAATATAAGAATTCAGCGAAATTCTATCACACTTGTTCAATTTACGTCGCTCCTGTATCAGATAGCGTATTGGGCTAAGCGGCATCACAAAGCGCAAGAAATGGCGAGTAAAATGCACTATTAAACTTCTAGGGTAGGGCAAACAGAGACCCGATTAGATCATTTTATATTTTGGTTAATATAAGAATTCAGCGAAATACTATCACATTTGTTAAATTTACGTCGCTCCTATTTCAGATAGCGTATTGGGCTAAGCGGCATCACAAAGCGCGTGAAATGACGAATGAAATGCACAATTAAGCTTCTACGCTAGGGCGAACAGAGACCCGATTAGATCATTTTACATTATGGTTAATAAAAGAATTCAGCGAAATTCTATCACATTTGATCAATTTAAATCGCTCCTATTTCAGATAGCGTCTTGGGCTAAGCGGCATCTCAAAGCGCAAGAAATGGCGAGTACAATGCACTATTAAACTTCTAGGGTAGGGCAAACAGAGACCCGATTAGACCATTTTATATTATGGTTAATTTAAGAATTCAGCAAAATTCTATCACATTTGATCAATTTACGTCGCTCCTATTGCGGATAGCGTATTGGGCTACGCGGCATCTCAAAGCGCATGAAATGCCGAGTAAAATGCACTATTAAACTTCTAGGATAACGCAAACAGAGACCCGATTAGATCATTTTATATTACGGTAAATATAAGAATTCAGCGTAATTCTGTCACATTTGTTCAACTTACGTAGCTCCTATTTCAGATAGCGTACTGGGCTAGGCGGCAACTTAAAGCGCGTGGAATGGAGAGTAAAATGCACTATTAAACTTCTAGGGTAGGGCAAACAGAGACCCGATTAGATCATTTTATATTATGGTTAATTTAAGAATTCAGCAAAATTCTATCACATTTATTCAATTTACGTCGCTCGTATTACAGATAGCGTATTGGTCTAAGCGCCATCTAAAAGCGCATGAAATGACGAGCATAATGCACTACTATACTTCTAGGATAAGGCAAACAGAGACCCGATTAGATCATTTTACATTATGGCTAATAAAAGAATTCAGCGAAATTCTATCACATTTGTTCAATTTACGTCGCTCCTATTTCAGATAGCGTACTGGGCTAGGCGGCATTTTAAAGCGCGTGGAATGGCGAGTAAAATGCACTATTAAAATTCTATGATAGGGCAATCAGAGGCACGATTAGATCATTTTATATTATGGTTAATTTAAGAATTCAGCAAAATTCTATCACATTCGTTCAATTTAGGTCGCTCCTATATCAGATAGCGTACTGAGCTAGGCGGCATCTTAAAACGCGTGGACTGGCGAGTAAAATCCACTATTAAACTTCTAGGATAGGGCGAACAGAGACCCGATTAGATAATTTTATATTTTGGTTAATATAAGAATTCCGCGAAATTCTATCACATTTGTTCAATTTACATCGCTCCTATTTCAGATAGCGTATTGGGCTAAGCGGCATCTCAAAGCGCATGAAATGACGAGTGTAATGCACTATTAAACTTCTAGGGTAGGGCAAACAGAGACCCGATTAGATCATTTTACATTATGGTTAATAAAAGAATTCAGTGAAATTCTATCACATTTGTTCAATTTACATCGCTCCTATTTCAGATAGCGTATTGGGCTAAGCGGCATCTCAAACCGCATGAAATGACGAGTAAAATGCACTATTAAACTTCTAGGGTAGGGCAAACAGAGACCCGATTAGATCATTTTATATTATAGTGAATTTAAGAGTTCAGCGAAATTCTCTCACATTTGTTCAATTTACGTCGCTCCTATTTCAGATAGCGTATTGGGCTAAGCGGCATCTCAAAGCGCATGAAATGGCGAATACAATGCACTATTAAACTTCTAGGCTAGGGCGAACAGAGACCCGATTAGATCATTTTACATTATGGTTAATAAAAGAATTCAGCGAAATTCTATCACATTTGTTCAACTTCCGTCGCTCCTACTTCAGATAGCGTATTGGGCTAAGCGGCATCTCAAAGCGCATGAAATGACGAGTAAAATGCACTAGTAAAATTCTATGATAGGTCAATCAGAGACCCGATTAGATCATTTTATATTATGGTTAATTTAAGAATTCAGCAAAATTCTATCACATTTGTTCAATTTACGTCGCTCCTATTTCAGATAGCGTATTGGGCTAAGCGGCATCTGAAAGCGCATGAAATGGCGAGTAAAACGCACTATTAAACTTCTAGGCTAGGGCAAACAAAGACCCGATTAAATCATTTTATATTATGGTTAATTTAAGAATTCAGCGAAATTCTATCACATTTATTCAATTTACGTCGCTCGTATTACAGATAGCGTATTGGGCTAAGCGCCATCTAAAAGCGCATGAAATGACGAGCATAATGCACTACTATACTTCTAGGATAAGGCAAACAGAGACCCGATTAGATCATTTTACATTATGGCTAATAAAAGAATTCAGCGAAATTCTATCACATTTGTTCAATTTACGTCGCTCCTATTTCAGATAGCGTACTGGGCTAGGCGGCATTTTAAAGCGCGTGGAATGGCGAGTAAAATGCACTATTAAAATTCTATGATAGGGCAATCAGAGACCCGATTAGATCATTTTATATTATGGTTAATTTAAGAATTCAGCGAAATTCTATCACATTTGTTCAATTTACGTCGCTCCTATTTCAGATAGCTTATTGGGCTAAGCGGTATCTCAAAGCGCATGAAATGACGAGTGAAATGCACTATTAAACTTCTAGGGTAGGGCGAACAAAGACCCGATTAGATCATTTTACATTAAGGTTAATATAAGAATTCAGTGAAATTGTATCACATTTGTTCAATTTACGTCGCTGATATTTCAGATAGCCTATTGGGCTAAGCGGCATCTCAAAGCGAAAGCAATGGCGAGTAAAATGCACTATTAAACTTCTAGGGTAGGGAAAACAGAGACCCGATAAGATCATTTTATATTATGGTTAATTTAAGAATTCAGCGAAACTCTATTACATTTGTTCAATTTACGTCGCTCCTATTTCAGATATCGTATTGGGCTAAGCGGCATCTCAATGCGCATGAAATGGCGAGTAAAATGCACTATTAAACTTCTATGATACGGCTATCAGAGACCCGATTAGATCATTTTATATTTTGGTTAATATAAGAATTCAGCGAAATTCTATCACATTTGATCAATTTACGTCGCTCCTATTTCAGATAGCGTATTGGGCTAAGCGGCATCTCAAAACGCATGAAATGACGAGTGAAAGGCACAATTGAACTTCTAGGGTAAGGCTAACAGAGACCCGATTAGATCATTTTATAATACGCTTAATATAAGAATTCAGCGTAATTCTATCACATTTGTTCAACATACGTCGCTCCTATTTCAGATAGCGTACTGGGCTAGGCGGCATCTTAAAGCGCGTGGAAGGGCGAGTAAAATGCACTACTAAACTTCTATGATAGGGCAATCAGAGACCCGATTAGATCATTTTATATTTTGGTTAATATAAGAATTGAGCGTAATTCTATCACATTTGTTCAATTTACGTCGCTTCAATTTCAGATAGCGTATTGGGCTAACCGGCATCTCAACTCGCATGAAATGCCGAGTAAAATGCACAATTAAACTTCTAGGGTAAGGCAAACAGAGACCGGATTTGATCATTTTATATTACGGTTAATACAAAAATTCAGCGTAATTCTGTCACATTTGTTCAACTTACGTCGCTCCTATTTCAGATAGCGTACTGGGATAGGCGGCATCTTAAAGCGCGTGGAAGGGCGAGTAAAATGCACTACTAAACTTCTATGATAGGGCAATCAGAGAGCCGATTAGATCATTTTATATTATGGTTAATTTAAGAATTCAGCGAAATTCTATCACATTTGTTCAATTTACGTCGCTCCTATTTCAGATAGCGTATTGGGCTAAGCGGCATCTCAAAGCGCATGAAATGGCGAGCAAAATGCACTGTTGAACTTCTAGGGCAGGGCAAACAGAGACCCGATTAGATCATTTTATATTATGGTTAATTTAAGAATTCAGCAAAATTCTATCACATTTGTTCAATTTACGTCGCTCGTATTACAGATAGCGTCCTGGGCTAAGCGGCATCTAAAAGCGCATGAAATGACGAGTATAATGCACTATTATACTTCTAGGATAAGGCAAACAGAGACCCGATTAGATCATTTTATATTATGGTTAATTTAAGAATTCAGCGAAATTCTATCACATTTGTTCAATTTACGTCGCTCCTATATCAGATAGCGTATTGGGCTAAGCGGCATCTCAAAGCGCATGAAATGGCGAGTAAAATGCACTATTAATCTTCTAGAGTGCGGCGAACACAGACCCGATTAGATCATTTTACATTAAGGTTAATATAAGAATTCAGCGAGATTCTCTCACATTTGTTCAATTCACGTCGCTGATATTTCAGATAGCGTATTGGGCTAAGCGGGATCTCAAAACGCATGAAATGACGAGTGAAAGGCACTATTAAACTTCCAGGGTAGGGCCAACAGAGACCCGATCAGATCATTTTACATTAAGGTTAACATAAGAATTCAGGGAAATTCTATCACATTTGTTCAATTTACGTCGCTCCTATTGCGGATAGCGTATTGGGCTAAGCGGCATCTCAAAGCGCATGAAATGTCGAGTAAAATGCACTATTAAACTTCTAGGATAACGCAAACAGAGACCCGATTAGATCATTTTATATTACGGTAAATATAAGAATTCAGCGTAATTCTGTCACATTTGTTCAACTTACGTAGCTCCTATTTCAGATAGCGTACTGGGCTAGGCGGCAACTTAAAGCGCGTGGAATGGAGAGTAAAATGCACTATTAAACTTCTAGGGTAGGGCAAACAGAGACCCGATTAGATCATTTTATATTATGGTTAATTTAAGAATTCAGCAAATTCTATCACATTTGTTCAATTTACGTCGCTCCTATTGCAGATAGCGTATTGGGCTAAGCGGCATCTCAAAGCGCATGAAATGGCGAGTAAAATGCACTATTAAACTTCTAGGCTAGGGCAAACAAAGACCCGATTAAATCATTTTATATTATGGTTAATTTAAGAATTCAGCGAAATTCTATCACATTTATTCAATTTACGTCACTCGTATTACAGATAGCGTATTGGGCTAAGCGCCATCTAAAAGCGCATGAAATGACGAGCATAATGCACTACTATACTTCTAGGATAAGGCAAACAGAGACCCGATTAGATCATTTTACATTATGGCTAATAAAAGAATTCAGCGAAATTCTATCACATTTGTTCAATTTACGTCGCTCCTATTTCAGATAGCGTACTGGGCTAAGCGGCATTTTAAAGCGCGTGGAATGGCGAGTAAAATGCACTATTAAAATTCTATGATAGGGCAATCAGAGACACGGTTAGATCATTTTATATTATGGTTAATTTAAGAATTCAGCAAAATTCTATCACATTCGTTCAATTTAGGTCGCTCCTATATCAGATAGCGTACTGAGCTAGGCGGCATCTTAAAACGCGTGGACTGGCGAGTAAAATCCACTATTAAACTTCTAGGCTAGGGCGAACACAGACCCGATTAGATAATTTTATATTTTGGTTAATATAAGAATTCCGCGAAATTCTATCACATTTTTTCAATTTACGTCGCTCCTATTTCAGATAGCTTATTGGGCTTAGCGGCATCTCAAAGCGCATGAAATGACGACTGTAATGCACTATTAAACTTCTACGGTAGGGCAAACAGAGACCCGATTAGATCATTTTACATTATGGTTAATAAAAGAATTCAGCGAAATTCTATCACATTTGTTCAATTTACGTCGCTCCTATTTCAGATAGCTTATTGGGCTTAGCGGCATCTCAAAGCGCATGAAATGACGAGTGTAATGCACTATTAAACTTCTAGGCTAGGTCGAACAGAGACCCGATTAGATCATTTTACATTATGGTTAATAAAAGAATTCAGCGAAATTCTATCACATTTGTTCAACTTCCGTCGCTCCTACTTCAGATAGCGTATTGGGCTAAGCGGCATCTCAAAGCGCATGAAATGACGAGTAAAATGCACTATTAAAATTCTATGATAGGTCAATCAGAGACCCGATTAGAACATTTTATATTATGGTTAATTTAAGAATTCAGCAAAATTCTATCACATTTGTTCAATTTACGTCGCTCCTATTTCAGATAGCGTATTGGGCTAAGCGGCATCTGAAAGCGCATGAAATGGCGAGTAAAACGCACTATTAAACTTCTAGGCTAGGGCAAACAAAGACCCGATTAAATCATTTTATATTATGGTTAATTTAAGAATTCAGCGAAATTCTATCACATTTATTCAATTTACGTCGCTCGTATTACAGATAGCGTATTGGGCTAAGCGCCATCTAAAAGCGCATGAAATGACGAGCATAATGCACTACTATACTTCTAGGATAAGGCAAACAGAGACCCGATTAGATCATTTTACATTATGGCTAATAAAAGAATTCAGCGAAATTCTATCACATTTGTTCAATTTACGTCACTCCTATTTCAGATAGCGTACTGGGCTAGGCGGCATTTTAAAGCGCGTGGAATGGCGAGTAAAATGCACTATTAAAATTCTATGATAGGGCAATCAGAGACCCGATTAGATCATTTTATATTATGGTTAATTTAAGAATTCAGCGAAATTCTATCACATTTGTTCAATTTACGTCGCTCCTATTTCAGATAGCGTACTGGGCTAGGCGGCATCTTAAAGCGGGTGGGATGGCGAGTAAAATGCACTATTAAAATTCTATGATAGGTCAATCAGAGACCCGATTAGATCATTTTATATTTTGGTTAATATAAGAATTCAGCGAAATTCTATCACATTTGTTCAATTTACGTCGCTCCTATTACAGATAGCTTATTGGGCTTAGCGGCATCTCAAAGCGCATGAAATGACGAGTGAAATGCACTATTATCTTCTAGGATCAGGCAAACAGAGACCCGATTACATCATTTTATATTACGGTTAATATAAGAATTCAGCGTAATTCTATCACATCTGTTCAACTTACGTCGCTCCTATTTCAGATAGTGTAATGGGCTAGGCGGCATCTTAAAGCGCGTGAAAGGGCGAGTAAAATACAATACTAAACTTCTATGATAGGGCAATCAGAGAGCCGATTAGATCATTTTATATTATGGTTAATTTAAGAATTCAGCGAAATTCTATCACATTTGTTCAATTTACGTCGCTCCTATTTCAGATAGCGTATTGGGCTAAGCGGCATCTCAAAGCGCAAGAAATGGCGAGTAAAATGCACTATTAAACTTCTAGGGTAGGGCAAACAGAGACCCGATTAGATCATTTTATATTATGGTTAATTTAAGAATTCAGCGGAATTCTATCACATTTGTTCAATTTACGTCGCTCCTATTTCAGATAGCGTATTGGGGTAAGCGGCGTCTCAAAGCGCATGAAATGGCGAGTAAAATGCACTATTAAACTTCTAGGGTAACGCAAACAGAGACCCGATTAGATCATTTTATATTACGGTTAATATAAGAATTCAGCGTAATTCTATCACATTTGTTCAACTTACGTCGCTGCTATTTCAGATAGCGTACTGGGCTAGGCGGCATCTTAAAGCGCGTGAAAGGGCGAGTAAAATACAATACTAAACTTCTATGATAGGGCAATCAGAGAGCCGATTAGATCATTTTATATTATTGTTAATTTAAGAATTCAGCGAAATTCTATCACATTTGTTCAATTTACGTCGCTCCTATTTCAGATAGCTTATTGGGCTAAGCGGCATCTCAAAGCGCATGAAATTACGAGTGAAATGCACTATTAAACTCTAGGGTAGGCCGAACAAAGACCCGATAAGATCATTTTACATTAAGGTTAATATAAGGATTCGGCGAATTCTATCACATTTGTTCAATTTACGTCGCTCCTATTGCAGATAGCGTATTGGGCTAAGCGGCATCTCAAAGCGCATGAAATGACGTGTGAAATGCACTATTAAACTTCTAGGGTAGGGCAAACAGAGACCAGATTAGATCATTTTATATTACAGTTAATATAAGAGTTCAGCGAAATTCTATCACATTTGTTCAACATACGTCGCTCCTATTTCAGATAGTGTAATGGGCTAGGCGCATCTCAAAGTGCAGAAATGGCGAGTAAAATGCACTATTAAACTTCTAGGGAAGGGCAAACAGAGACCCGATTAGATCATTTTATATTATGGTTAATTTAAGAATTCAGCGGAATTCTATCACATTTGTTCAATTTACGTCGCTCCTATTTCAGATAGCGTATTGGGGTAAGCGGCGTCTCAAAGCGCATGAAATGGCGAGTAAAATGCACTATTAAACTTCTAGGGTAACGCAAACAGAGACCCGATTAGATCATTTTATATTACGGTTAATATAAGAATTCAGCGTAATTCTATCACATTTGTTCAACTTACGTCGCTGCTATTTCAGATAGCGTACTGGGCTAGGCGGCATCTTAAAGCGCGTGAAAGGGCGAGTAAAATACAATACTAAACTTCTATGATAGGGCAATCAGAGAGCCGATTAGATCATTTTATATTATTGTTAATTTAAGAATTCAGCGAAATTCTATCACATTTGTTCAATTTACGTCGCTCCTATTTCAGAAAGCTTATTGGGCTAAGCGGCATCTCAAAGCGCATGAAATGACGAGTGAAATGCACTATTAAACTCTAGGGGTAGGCCGAACAAAGACCCGAATTAGATCATTTTACATTAAGGTTAATATAAGGATTCGGCGAAATTCTATCACATTTGTTCAATTTACGTCGCTCCTATTGCAGATAGCGTATTGGGCTAAGCGGCATCTCAAAGCGCATGAAATGACGTGTGAAATGCACTATTAAACTTCTAGGGTAGGGCAAACAGAGACCAGATTAGATCATTTTATATTACAGTTAATATAAGAGTTCAGCGAAATTCTATCACATTTGTTCAACATACGTCGCTCCTATTTCAGATAGTGTAATGGGCTGGGCGGCATCTCAAAGTGCAAGAAATGGCGAGTAAAATGCACTATTAAACTTCTAGGGAAGGGCAAACAGAGACCCGATAAGATCATTTTATATTATGGTTAATTTAAGGATTCAGCGGAATTCTATCACATTTGTTCAATTTACGTCGCTCCTATTTCAGATAGCGTATTGGGGTAAGCGGCGTCTCAAAGCGCATGAAATGGCGAGTAAAATGCACTATTAAACTTCTAGGGTAACGCAAACAGAGACCCGATTAGATCATTTTATATTACGGTTAATATAAGAATTCAGCGTAATTCTATCACATTTGTTCAACTTACGTCGCTGCTATTTCAGATAGCGTACTGGGCTAGGCGGCATCTTAAAGCGCGTGAAAGGGCGAGTAAAATACAATACTAAACTTCTATGATAGGGCAATCAGAGAGCCGATTAGATCATTTTATATTATTGTTAATTTAAGAATTCAGCGAAATTCTATCACATTTGTTCAATTTACGTCACTCCTATTTCAGAAAGCTTATTGGGCTAAGCGGCATCTCAAAGCGCATGAAATGACGAGTGAAATGCACTATTAAACTCTAGGGTAGGCCGAACAAAGACCCGATTAGATCATTTTACATTAAGGTTAATATAAAGATTCGGCGAAATTCTATCACATTTGTTCAATTTACGTCGCTCCTATTGCAGATAGCGTATTGGGCTAAGCGGCATCTCAAAGCGCATGAAATGACGTGTGAAATGCACTATTAAACTTCTAGGGTAGGGCAAACAGAGACCAGATTAGATCATTTTATATTACAGTTAATATAAGAGTTCAGCGAAATTCTATCACATTTGTTCAACATACGTCGCTCCTATTTCAGATAGTGTAATGGGCTGGGCGGCATCTCAAAGTGCAAGAAATGGCGAGTAAAATGCACTATTAAACTTCTAGGGAAGGGAAAACAGAGACCCGATAAGATCATTTTATATTATGGTTAATTTAAGGATTCAGCGGAATTCTATCACATTTGTTCAATTTACGTCGCTCCTATTTCAGATAGCGTATTGGGGTAAGCGGCGTCTCAAAGCGCATGAAATGGCGAGTAAAATGCACTATTAAACTTCTAGGGTAACGCAAACAGAGACCCGATTAGATCATTTTATATTACGGTTAATATAAGAATTCAGCGTAATTCTATCACATTTGTTCAACTTACGTCGCTGCTATTTCAGATAGCGTACTGGGCTAGGCGGCATCTTAAAGCGCGTGAAAGGGCGAGTAAAATACAATACTAAACTTCTATGATAGGGCAATCAGAGAGCCGATTAGATCATTTTATATTATGGTTAATTTAAGAATTCAGCGAAATTCTATCACATTTGTTCAATTTACGTCGCTCCTATTTCAGATAGCTTATTGGGCTAAGCGGCATCTCAAAGCGCATGAAATGACGAGTGAAATGCACTATTAAACTCTAGGGTAGGCCGAACAAAGACCCGATTAGATCATTTTACATTAAGGTTAATATAAGGATTCGGCGAAATTCTATCACATTTGTTCAATTTACGTCGCTCCTATTGCAGATAGCGTATTGGGCTAAGCGGCATCTCAAAGCGCATGAAATGACGTGTGAAATGCACTATTAAACTTCTAGGGTAAGGCAAACAGAGACCAGATTAGATCATTTTATATTACAGTTAATATAAGAGTTCAGCGAAATTCTATCACATTTGTTCAACATACGTCGCTCCTATTTCAGATAGTGTAATGGGCTGGGCGGCATCTCAAAGTGCAAGAAATGGCGAGTAAAATGCACTATTAAACTTCTAGGGTAGGGAAAACAGAGACCCGATAAGATCATTTTATATTATGGTTAATTTAAGGATTCAGCGAAACTCTATCACATTTGTTCAATTTACGTCGCTCCTATTTCAGATATCGTATTGGGCTAAGCGGCATATCAATGCGCATGAAATGGCGAGTAAAATGCACTATTAAACTTCTATGATACGGCTATCAGAGACCCGATTAGATCATTTTATATTTTGGTTAATATAAGAATTCAGCGAAATTCTATCACATTTGTTCAATTTACGTCGCTCCTATTTCAGATAGCGTATTGGGCTAAGCGGCATCTCAAAACGCATGAAATGACGAGTGAAAGGCACTATTAAACTTCTAGGGTAGGGCGAACAGAGACCCGATCAGATCATTTTACATTAAGGTTAACATAACAATTCAGGGAAATTCTATCACATTTGTTCAATTTACGTCGCTCCTATTTCAGATAGCGTATTGGGGTAAGCGCCATCTCAAAGCGCATGAAATGTCGAGCAAAATGCACTATTAAACTTCCAGGGTAGGGCAAACAGAGACCCGATTTGATCATTTTACATTATGGTTAATTTAAGAATTCAGCCAAATCCTATCACATTTGTTCAATTTACGGCGCTCCTATTTCAGATAGCGTTCTGGGCTGGGCGGCATCTTAAAGTGCGTGGAAGGGCGAGTAAAATGCACTACTAAACTTCTATGACAGGGCAATCAGAGAGCCGATTAGATCATTTTATATTTTGGTTAATATAAGAATTCAGCGAAATTCTATCACATTTGTTCAATTTACGTCGCTCCTATTTCAGATAGCGTATTGGGCAAGGCGGCATCTCGAAGCGCATGAAATGACGAGTGAAAGGCACTATTAAACTTCTAGGGTAGGGCGAACAGAGACCCGATTAGATCATTTTACATTAAGGTTAATATAAGAATTCAGGGAAATTCTATCACATTTGTTCAATTTACGTTGCTCCTATTTCAGATAGCGTATTGGACTAAGCGCCATCTCAAAGCGCATGAAATGGCGAGTAAAATGCATTATTACACTTCTAGGGTAGGGCAAACAGAGACCCGACTAGATCATTTTATATTATGGTTAATTTAAGAATTCAGCAAAATTCTATCACGTTTTTTCAATTTACGTCGTTCCTATTTCAGCTAGCGTACTGGGCTAGGCGGCATCTTAAAACGCGAGGAATGGCGAGTAAAATACACTATTAAACTTCTAGGGTAGGGCAAAAAGAGACCCGATTAGATCATTTTATATTATGGTTAATATAAGAATTCAGCGAAATTCTATCACATTTGTGCAATTTACGTCGTTCCTGTTTCAGATAGCGTACTGGGGTAAGCTGCATCTCAAAGCGCAAGACATGGCGAGTAAAATGCACTATTAAACTTCTAGGGTAGGGCAAACAGAGACCCGGTTAGATCATTTTATATTTTGGTTAATATAAGAATTCAGCGAAATTCTATCACATTTGTTCAATTTACGTCGCTCCTGTTTCAGATAGCGTATTGGGCTAAGCGGCATCTCAAAGCGCAAGAAATGGCGAGTAAAATGCACTATTAAACTTCTAGGGTAGGGCAAACAGAGACCCGATTAGATCATTTTATATTTTGGTTAATATAAGAATTCAGCGAAATACTATCACATTTGTTAAATTTACGTCGCTCCTATTTCAGATAGCGTATTGGGCTAAGCGGCATCTCAAAGCGCATGAAATGACGAATGAAATGCACAATTAAGCTTCTACGCTAGGGCGAACAGAGACCCGATTAGATCATTTTACATTATGGTTAATAAAACAATTCAGCGAAATTCTATCACATTTGATCAATTTAAATCGCTCCTATTTCAGATAGCGTATTGGGCTAAGCGGCATCTCAAAGCGCAAGAAATGGTGAGTAAAATGCACTATTAAACTTCTAGGGTAGGGCAAACAGAGACCCGATTAGATCATTTTATATTATGGTTAATTTAAGAATTCAGCAAAATTCTATCACATTTGTTTAATTTACGTCGCTCCTATTTCAGATAGCTTATTGGGCTAAGCGGCATCTCAAAGCGCATGAAATGACGAGTGAAATGCACTATTAAACTCTAGGGTAGGCCGAACAAAGACCCGATTAGATCATTTTACATTAAGGTTAATATAAGGATTCGGCGAAATTCTATCACATTTGTTCAATTTACGTCGCTCCTATTGCAGATAGCGTATTGGGCTAAGCGGCATCTCAAAGCGCATGAAATGACGTGTGAAATGCACTATTAAACTTCTAGGGTAAGGCAAACAGAGACCAGATTAGATCATTTTATATTACAGTTAATATAAGAGTTCAGCGAAATTCTATCACATTTGTTCAACATACGTCGCTCCTATTTCAGATAGTGTAATGGGCTGGGCGGCATCTCAAAGTGCAAGAAATGGCGAGTAAAATGCACTATTAAACTTCTAGGGTAGGGAAAACAGAGACCCGATAAGATCATTTTATATTATGGTTAATTTAAGGATTCAGCGAAACTCTATCACATTTGTTCAATTTACGTCGCTCCTATTTCAGATATCGTATTGGGCTAAGCGGCATATCAATGCGCATGAAATGGCGAGTAAAATGCACTATTAAACTTCTATGATACGGCTATCAGAGACCCGATTAGATCATTTTATATTTTGGTTAATATAAGAATTCAGCGAAATTCTATCACATTTGTTCAATTTACGTCGCTCCTATTTCAGATAGCGTATTGGGCTAAGCGGCATCTCAAAACGCATGAAATGACGAGTGAAAGGCACTATTAAACTTCTAGGGTAGGGCGAACAGAGACCCGATCAGATCATTTTACATTAAGGTTAACATAACAATTCAGGGAAATTCTATCACATTTGTTCAATTTACGTCGCTCCTATTTCAGATAGCGTATTGGGGTAAGCGCCATCTCAAAGCGCATGAAATGTCGAGCAAAATGCACTATTAAACTTCCAGGGTAGGGCAAACAGAGACCCGATTTGATCATTTTACATTATGGTTAATTTAAGAATTCAGCCAAATTCTATCACATTTGTTCAATTTACGGCGCTCCTATTTCAGATAGCGTTCTGGGCTGGGCGGCATCTTAAAGTGCGTGGAAGGGCGAGTAAAATGCACTACTAAACTTCTATGACAGGGCAATCAGAGAGCCGATTAGATCATTTTATATTTTGGTTAATATAAGAATTCAGCGAAATTCTATCACATTTGTTCAATTTACGTCGCTCCTATTTCAGATAGCGTATTGGGCAAGGCGGCATCTCGAAGCGCATGAAATGACGAGTGAAAGGCACTATTAAACTTCTAGGGTAGGGCGAACAGAGACCCGATTAGATCATTTTACATTAAGGTTAATATAAGAATTCAGGGAAATTCTATCACATTTGTTCAATTTACGTTGCTCCTATTTCAGATAGCGTATTGGACTAAGCGCCATCTCAAAGCGCATGAAATGGCGAGTAAAATGCACTATTACACTTCTAGGGTAGGGCAAACAGAGACCCGACTAGATCATTTTATATTATGGTTAATTTAAGAATTCAGCAAAATTCTATCACGTTTTTTCAATTTACGTCGTTCCTATTTCAGCTAGCGTACTGGGCTAGGCGGCATCTTAAAACGCGAGGAATGGCGAGTAAAATACACTATTAAACTTCTAGGGTAGGGCAAAAAGAGACCCGATTAGATCATTTTATATTATGGTTAATATAAGAATTCAGCGAAATTCTATCACATTTGTGCAATTTACGTCGTTCCTATTTCAGATAGCGTACTGGGGTAAGCTGCATCTCAAAGCGCAAGACATGGCGAGTAAAATGCACTATTAAACTTCTAGGGTAGGGCAAACAGAGACCCGGTTAGATCATTTTATATTTTGGTTAATATAAGAATTCAGCGAAATTCTATCACATTTGTTCAATTTACGTCGCTCCTGTTTCAGATAGCGTATTGGGCTAAGCGGCATCTCAAAGCGCAAGAAATGGCGAGTAAAATGCACTATTAAACTTCTAGGGTAGGGCAAACAGAGACCCGATTAGATCATTTTATATTTTGGTTAATATAAGAATTCAGCGAAATACTATCACATTTGTTAAATTTACGTCGCTCCTATGTCAGATAGCGTATTGGGCTAAGCGGCATCTCAAAGCGCATGAAATGACGAATGAAATGCACAATTAAGCTTCTACGCTAGGGCGAACAGAGACCCGATTAGATCATTTTACATTATGGTTAATAAAAGAATTCAGCGAAATTCTATCACATTTGATCAATTTAAATCGCTCCTATTTCAGATAGCGTATTGGGCTAAGCGGCATCTCAAAGCGCAAGAAATGGCGAGTAAAATGCACTATTAAACTTCTAGGGTAGGGCAAACAGAGACCCGATTAGATCATTTTATATTATGGTTAATTTAAGAATTCAGCAAAATTCTATCACATTTGTTTAATTTACGTCGCTCCTATTGCAGATAGCGTATTGGGCTAAGCGGCATCTCAAAGCGCATGAAATGGCGAGTAAAATGCACTATTAAACTTCTAGGATAACGCAAACAGAGACCCGATTAGATCATTTTATATTACGGTAAATATAAGAATTCAGCGTAATTCTGTCACATTTGTTCAACTTACGTAGCTCCTATTTCAGATAGCGTACTGGGCTAGGCGGCAACTTAAAGCGCGTGGAAGGGCGAGTAAAATGCACTACTAAACTTCTATGATAGGGCAATCAGAGACCCGATTAGATCATTTTATATTTTGGTTAATATAAGAATTCAGCGAAATTCTATCACATTTGTTCAATTTACGTCGCTCCTATTTCAGATAGCGTATTGGGCTAAGCGGCATCTCAAAGCGCATGAAATGGCGAGTAAAATGCACTGTTGAACTTCTAGGGTAGGGCAAACAGAGACCCGATTAGATCATTTCATATTATGGTTTATTTAAGAATTCAGAAAAATTCTATCACATTTGTTCAATTTACGTCGCTCCTATTTCAGATAGCTCATTGGGCTAAGCGGCATCTCAAAGCGCATGAAATGACGAGTGAAATGCACTATTAATCTTCTAGGGTATGGCGAACAGAGACCCGATTAGATCATTTTACATTAAGGTTAATATAAGAATTCAGCGAGATTCTCTCACATTTGTTCAATTTACGTCGCTGATATTTCAGATAGCGTATTGGGCTAAGCGGCATCTCAAAGCGCAAGAAATGGCGAGTAAAATGCACTATTAAACTTCTAGGGTAGGGCAAACAGAGACCCGATTAGATCATTTTATATTTTGGTTAATATAAGAATTCAGCGAAATTCTATCACACTTGTTCAATTTACGTCGCTCCTATTTCAGATAGCGTATTGGGCTAAGCGGCATCTCAAAGCGCATGAAATGACGAATAAAATGCACAATTAAGCTTCTACGCTAGGGCGAACAGAGACTCGATTAGATCATTTTATATTACGGTTAATACAAGAATTCAGCGTAATTCTATCACATTTGTTCAACTTACGTCGCTCCTATTTCAGATAGCGTACTGGGCTAGGCGGCATCTTAAAGCGCGTGGAAGGGCGAGTAAAATGCACTACTAAACTTCTATGATAGGGCAATCAGAGAGCCGATTAGATCATTTTATATTTTGGTTAATATAAGAATTCAGCGAAATTCTATCACATTTTTTCAATTTACGTCGTTCCTATTTCAGCTAGCGTACTGGGCTAGGCGGCATCTTAAAACGCGAGGAATGGCGAGTAAAATACACTGTTAAACTTCTATGATAGGGCAATCAGAGACCCGATTAGATCATTTTATATTACGGTTAATATAAGAATTCTGCGTAATTCTATCACATTTGTTCAACATACGTCGCTCCTATTTCAGATAGCGTACTGGGCTAGGCGGCATCTTAATGCGCGTGGAAGGGCGAGTAAAATGCACTACTAAACTTCTATGATAGGGCAATCAGAGGCCCGATTAGATCATTTTATATTATGGTTAATTTAAGAATTCAGCGAAATTCTATCACATTTGTTCAATTTACGTCGCTCCTATTTCAGATAGCTTATTGGGCTAGGCGGCATCTCAAAGCGCATGAAATGACGAGTGAAATGCACTATTAAACTTCTAGGGTAGGGCGAACAAAGACCCGATTAGATCATTTTACATTAAGGTTAATATAAGGATTCGGCGAAATTCTATCACATTTGTTCAATTTACGACGCTCCTATTGCAGATAGCGTATTGGGCTAAGCGGCATCTAAAAGCGCATGAAATGACGAGTGAAATGCACTATTAAACTTCTAGGGTAACGCAAACAGAGACCCGATTAGATCATTTTATATTACGGTTAATATAAGAATTCAGTGTAATACTTTCACATTTGTTCAACTTACGTCGCTCCTATTTCAGATAGCGTACTGGGCTACGCGGCATCTTAAAGCGCGTGGAAGGGCGAGTAAAATGCACTACTAAACTTCGATGATAGGGCAATCAGAGACCCGATTAGATCATTTTATATTTGGTTAATATAAGAATTCAGCGAAATTCTATCACATTTGATCAATTTACGTCGTTCCTATTTCAGATAGCGTATTGGGCTAAGCGGCATCTCAAAGCGCATGAAATGACGAGTGAAAGGCACTATTAAACTTCTAGGGTAGGGCAAACAGAGACCCGATTAGATCATTTTATATTATGGTTAATTTAAGAATTCAGCCAAATTCTATCACATTTGTTCAATTTACGTCGCTCCAATTCCAGATAGCGTATTGGGCTAACCGGCATCTCAACTCGCATGAAATGCCGAGTAAAATGCACAATTAAACTCCTAGGGTGAGGCAAACAGAGACCCGATTAGATCATTTTATATTACGGTTAATATAAGAATTCAGCGTAATTCTATCACATTTCTTCAACTTACGTCGCTCCTATTTCAGATAGCATACTGGGCTAGGCGGCATCTTAAAGCGCGTGGAAGGGCGAGTAAAATACACTACTAAACTTCTATGATAGGGCAATCAGAGAGCCGATTAGATCATTTTATATTTTGGTTAATATAAGAATTCAGCGAAATTCTATCACATTTGTTCAATTTACGTCGCTCCTATTTCAGATAGCGTATTGGGATAAGCGGCATCTCAAAACGCATGAAATGACGAGTGAAAGGCACTATTAAACTTCTGGGGTAAGGCAAACAGAGACCCGATTAGATCATTTTATATTATGGTTAATATAAGAATTAAGCGTAATTCTGTCACATTTGTTCAACTTACGTCGCTCCTATTTCAGATAGCGTACTGGGCTAGGCGGCATCTTAAAGCGCGTGGAAAGGCGAGTAAAATGCACTACTAAACTTCTATGATAGGGCAATCAGAGACCCGATTAGATCATTTTATATTTTGGTTAATATAAGAATTCAGCGAAATTCTATGACATTTGTTCAATATACGTTGCTCCTATTTCAGATAGCGTATTGGGCTGAGCGGCATCTCAAAGCGCATGCAATGACGAGTGAAATGCACTGTTAAACTTCTAGGGTTGGGCGAAGAAAGACCCGATTAGATCATTTTACATTAAGGTTAATATAAGAATTCAGGGAAACTCTATCACATTTGTTCAATTTACGTCGCTCCTATTTCAGATAGCGTATTGTGCTAAGCGGCATCTCAAAGCGCAAGAAATGGCGAATAAAATGCACTGTTAAACTTCTAGGGTAGGGCAAACAGAGACCCGATTAGACCATTTTATATTATGGTTAATTTATGAATTCAGCGGAATTCTATCACATTTGTTCAATTTACGTCGTTCCCATTTCAGATAGCGTATTGGGCTAAGCGGCGTCTCAAAGCGCATGAAATGGCGAGTACAATGCACTATTAAACTTCTAGGGTAAGGCAAACAGAGACCCGATTAGATCATTTTATATTACGGTTAATATAAGAATTCAGCGTAATTCTATCACATTTGTTCAACTTACGTCGCTCCTATTTCAGATAGCATACTGGGCTAGGCGGCATCTTAAAGCGCGTGGAAGGGCGAGTAAAATACACTACTAAACTTCTATGATAGGGCAATCAGAGAGCCGATTAGATCATTTTATATTTTGGTTAATATAAGAATTCAGCGAAATTCTATCACATTTGTTCAATTTACGTCGCTCCTATTTCAGATAGCGTATTGGGATAAGCGGCATCTCAAAACGCATGAAATGACGAGTGAAAGGCACTATTAAACTTCTAGGGTAGGGCGAACAGAGACCCGATTAGATCATTTTACATTAAGGTTAATATAAGTGTTCAGGGAAATGCTATCACAATTGTTCAATTTACGTCGCTCCTATTTCAGATAGCGTATTAGGCTAAGCGGCATCTGAAAGCGCATGAAATGGCGAGTATAATGCACTATTAAACTTCTAGGATAAGGCAAACAGAGACCCGATTAGATCATTTTATATTCCGGTTAATATAAGAATTCAGCGTAATGCTATCAAATTTCTTCAACCTACGTCGCTCCTATTTCAGATAGCGTACTGTGCTAGGCGGCATCTCAAAGCGCGTGGAATGGCGAGTAAAATGCACTATTAAACTTCTATGATAGGGCAAACGGAGACCCGATTAGGTCATTTTATATTTTGGTTAATACAAGAATTCAGCGAAATTCTATCACATTTGTTCAACTTACGTCGCTCCTATTGCAGATAGCGTATTGGGCTAAGCGGCATCTCAAAGCGCATGAAATAGCGAGTAAAATGCACGATTAAACTTCTAGGGTAGGGCAATCAGAGGCCCGATTAGATCATTTTATATTATGGTTAATTTAAGAATTCAGCGAAATTCTATCACATTTGTTCAATTTACGTCGCTCCTATTTCAGATAGCTTATTGGGCTAGGCGGCATCTCAAAGCGCATGAAATGACGAGTGAAATGCACTATTAAACTTCTAGGGTAGGGCGAACAAAGACCCGATTAGATCATTTTACATTAAGGTTAATATAAGGATTCGGCGAAATTCTATCACATTTGTTCAATTTACGACGCTCCTATTGCAGATAGCGTATTGGGCTAAGCGGCATCTAAAAGCGCATGAAATGACGAGTTAAATGCACTATTAAACTTCTAGGGTAACGCAAACAGAGACCCGATTAGATCATTTTATATCACGGTTAATATAAGAATTCAGCGAAATTCTATCAGATTTGCTCAATTTACGTCGCTCCTATTTCAGATAGCGTATTGGGCTAAGCGGCATCTCAAAGCACATGAAATGACGAGTGAAATGCACTATTAAACTTCTAGGGTAACGCAAACAGAGACCCGATTAGATCATTTTATATTACGGTTAATATAAGAATTCAGCGAAATTCTATCACATTTGCTCAATTTACGTCGCTCCTATTTCAGATAGCGTACTGGGCTAGGCGGCATCTTAAAGCGCGTGGAAGGGCGAGTAAAATGCACTGCTAAACTTCTATGATAGGGCAATCAGAGACCCGATCAGATCATTCAATATTATGGTTAATATAAGAATTCAGCGAAATTCTATCACGTTTGTTCAATTTACGCCGCTCCTATTTCAGATAGCGTATTGGGCTAAGCGGGATCTCAAAGCGCAAGAAATGGCGAGTAAAATGCACTATTAAACTTCTAGGGTAGGGAAAACAGAGACCCGATTAGATCATTTTATATTTAGGTTAATATAAGAATTGAGCGAAATTCTGTCACATTTGTTCAATTTACGTCGCTCCTATTAAAGATTGCGTATTGGGCTATGCGGCATCTGAAAGCGCATGAAATGGCGAGTAAAATGCACTATTAAACTTCTAGGGTAGGGCAAACAGAGACCCGATTAGATCATTTTATATTATGATTAATTTAAGAAGTCAGCAAAATTCTATCACATTTGTTCAATTTACGTCGTTCCTATTTCAGATAGCGTACTGGGCTAGGCGGCATCTTAAAGCGCGTGGAAAGGCGAGTAAAATGCACTATTAAACTTCTATGATAGGGCAATCAGAGACCCGATTAGATCATTTTCTATTTTGTTTAATATAAGATTTCAGGAAAATTCTGTCACATTTGTTCAATTTACGTCGCTCCTATTTCAGATAGCTTATCGGGCTTAGCGGCATCTCAAAGCGCATGAAATGTCGAGTGAAATGCACTATTAAACTTCTAGGCTAGGGAGAACAGAGACCCGATTAGATCATTTTACATTATGGTTAATATAAGAATTCAGCGAAATGCTATCACATTTGTTCAATTTACGTCGCTCCTATTTCAGATAGCGTATTAGGCTAAGCGGCATCTGAAAGCGCATGAAATGGCGAGTAAAATGCAATACTAAACTTCTCGGGTAGGGCAAACAAAGACCCGATTAAATCATTTTATATTATGGTTAATTTAAGAATTCAGCGAAATTCTATCACATTTGTTCAATTTACGTCGCTACTATTTCAGATAGCGTATTGGGCTAAGCGGCATCTCAAAGCGCATGAAATGGTGAGTATAATGCACTATTAAACTTCTAGGATAAGGCAAACTGAGACACGATTAGATCATTTTATATTACGGTTAATATAAGAATTCACCGTAATTCTATCACATTTGTTCTACCTACGTCCCTCCTATTTCAGATAGCTTACTGTGCTGGGCGGCATCTCAAAGCGCGTGGAATGGCGAGTAAAATGCACTATTAAACTTCTATGATAGGGCAAACCGAGACCCGATTTGGTCATTTTATATTTTGGTTAATACAAGAATTAAGGGAAATTCTATCACATTTGCTCAACTTACGTCGCTCCTATTTCAGATAGCGTACTGGGCTAGGCGGCATCTTAAAGCGCGTGGAATGGCGAGTAAAATGCACTATTAAACTTCTATGATAGGGCAATCAGAGACCCGATTAGATCATTTTATATTTTGGTTAATATAAGAATTGAGCGAAATTCTATCACATTTGTTCAATTTACGTCGCTCCTATTTCAGATAGCTTATTGGGCTAAGCGGCATCTCAAAGCGCATGAAATGACGAGTGGAATGCACTATTAAACTTCTATGATAGGGCAAACCGAGACCCGATTAGGTCATTTTATATTTTGGTTAATACAAGAATTCAGCGAAATTCTATCACATTTGTTCAATTTACGTTGCTCCTATTTCAGATAGCGTATTGGGCTGAGCGGCATCTCAAAGCGCATGCAATGACGAGTGAAATGCACTGTTAAACTTCTAGGGTTGGGCGAAGAAAGACCAGATTAGATCATTTTACATTAAGGTTAATATAAGAATTCAGGGAAACTCTATCACATTTGTTCAATTTACGTCGCTCCTATTTCAGATAGCGTATTGGGCTAAGCGGCATCTCAAAGCGCATGAAATGGCGTGTAAAATGCACTATTAAACTTCCAGGGTAGGGCAAACAGAGACCTGATTAGATCATTTTATATTATGGTTAATTTATGAATTCAGCGGAATTCTATCACATTTGTTCAATTTACGTCGCTCCTATTTCAGATAGCGTATTGGGCTAAGCGGCATCTCAAAGCGCAAGAAATGGCGAATAAAATGCACTGTTAAACTTCTAGGGTAGGGCAAACAGAGACCCGATTAGACCATTTTATATTATGGTTAATTTATGAATTCAGCGGAATTCTATCACATTTGTTCAATTTAGGTCGTTCCCATTTCAGATAGCGTATTGGGCTAAGCGGCGTCTCAAAGCGCATGAAATGGCGAGTAAAATGCACTACTAAACTTTTAGGGTAAGGCAAACAGAGACCCGTTTAGATCATTTTATATTACGGTTAATATAAGAATTCAGCGTAATTCTATCACATTTGTTCAACTTACGTCGCTCCTATTTCAGATAGCGTACTGGGCTAGGCGGCATCTTAAAGCGCGCGGAATGGCGAGTAAAATGCACTACTAAACTTCTATGATAGGGCAATCAGAGACCCGATTAGATCATTTTACGTTAAGGTTAATATAAGAATTCAGGGAAATTCTATCACATTTTTCAATTTACGTGACTCCTATTTCAGATAGCATATTGTGCTATGCGACTTCTCAAAGCGCATGAAATGACGAGTCAAATGCACTATTAAACTTATAGGCTAGGGCGAACAGAGACCCGATTAGATCATTTTATATTATGGTTAATTTAAGAATTCCGCAAAATTCTATCATATTTGTTCAATTTACGTCGCTCCTATTTCAGATAGCGTATTGAGCTAAGCGGCACCTCAAAGCGCATGAAATGGCGAGTAAAATGCCCTATTAAACTTGTAGGATAAGGCAAACAGAGACCCGATTAGCTCATTTTATATTGCGGTTAATATAAGATTTCAGCGTAACTCTGTCACATTTGTTCAACTTACGTAGCTCCTATTTCAGATAGCGTCCTGGGCTAGGCGGCATCTTAAAGCGCGTGGAATGGCGAGTAAAATGCACTATTAAACTTCTATGATAGGGCAATCAGAGAACCGATTACATCATTTTATGTTTTGGTTAATATAAGAATTCAGCGAAATTCTATCACATTTGTTCAATTTACGTCGCTCCTATTCCAGATAGCGTATTGGGCTAAGCGGCATCTCAAAGCGCATCAAATGACGAGTAAAATGCACTATTAAACTTCTATGATAGGGCAATCAGAGACCCGATTAGATCATTTGATATTATGGTTAATAAAAGAATTCAGCGAAATTCTACCACATTTGTTCAACTTACGTCGCTGATATTTCAGATAGCGTATTGGGCTAAGCGGCATCTCAAAGCGCATGAAATGGCGAGTAAAATGCACTAGTAACCTTCTAGGGTAGGGCAATCAGAGACCCGATTAGATCATTTTATACTATGGTTAATTTAAGAATTCAGCAAAAATCTATCACATTTGTTCAATTTACGTCGCTCCTATTTCAGGCAGCGTAGTGGGCTCTGCGGCATCTCAAAGCGCATGAAATGTCGAGTCAAATGCACTGTTAAACTTATAGGCTAGGGCGAACAGAGACCCGATTAGATCATTTTACATTATGGTTAATTTAAGAATTCAGCGAAATTCTATCACATTTGTTCAATTTACGTCGCTCCTATTTCAGACAGCGTATTGGGCTCAGCGGCATCTCAAAGCGCATGAAATGGCGAGTGAAATGCAGTATTAGACATCTATGGTAGGGCGAACAGAGACCCGATTAGATCATTTTACGTTAAGGTTAATATAAGAATTCAGGGAAATTCTATCACATTTTTCAGTTTACGTGACTCCTATTTCAGATAGCGTATTGTGCTATGCGGCTTCTCAAAGCGCATGAAATGGCGAGTACAATGCACTATTAAACTTATAGGGTAGGGCAAACAGAGACCCGATTAGATCATTTTACATTATGGTTAATTTAAGAATTCAGCGAAATTCTATCACATTTGT
Source organism: Macropis europaea (assembly GCA_916610135.2). Lineage (NCBI taxonomy): Eukaryota > Metazoa > Arthropoda > Insecta > Hymenoptera > Melittidae > Macropis > Macropis europaea. The sequence goes on from CAKAJE020000217.1 coordinate 195,244, forward strand.
TCAACTTACGTCGCTCCTATTTCAGATAGCGCATTGGGCTAGGCGGCATATTAAAGCGCGTGGATTGGCGAGTAAAATGCACTCTTAAACTTCTATGATAGGGCAATCAGAGACCCGATTAGATCATTTTATATTTTGGTTAATATAAGTATTCAGCGAAATTCTATCACATTTGTTCAATTTACGTCGCTCCTATTTCAGATAGCGTACTGGGCTAGGCGGCATCTTAAAGCGCGTGGAATGGCGGGTAAAATTAACTATTAAACATCTATGATAGGGCAATCAGAGACCCGATTAGATCATTTTATATTTTGTTTAATATAAAAATTCAGCAAAATTGTATCACATTTGTTCAACTTACGTAGTTCCTATTTCAGATAGCATATTGGGCTATGCGGCATCTTAAAGCGCATGTAATGGCGAGTAAAATGCACTATTAAACTTCTAGGGTAGGACAATCAGAGACACGACTAGATCATTTTATATTATGGTTAATTTAAGAATTCAGCAAAATTCTATCACATTTGTTCAATTTACGTCGTTCCTATTTCAGATAGCGTACTGGGCTAGGCGGCATCTTAAAGCGCATGGAATGGCGAGTAAAATGCACTATTAAACTTCTAGGATAAGGCAAACAGAGACGCGATTAGATCATTTTATATTGCGGCTAATATAAGATTTCAGCGTAACTCTGTCACATTTGTTCAACTTACGTCGCTCCTATTTCAGATACCGTATTGGGCTAAGCGGCATCTCAAAGCGCATGAAATGGCCAGTAAAATGCACTAGTAAACTTCTAGGGTAGGGCAATCAGAGACCCGATTATATCATTTTATTCTATGGTTAATTTAAGAATTCAGCAGAATTCTATCACATTTGTTCAATTTACGTCGTTCCTATTTCAGATAGCGTACTGGGCTAGGCGGAATCTTAAAGCGCGTGGAATGGCGAGTAAAATTATCTATTAAACTTCTATGATAGGGCAATCAGAGACCCGATTAGATCATTTTATATTTTGGTTAATATAAAAATTAAGCGAAATTCTATCACAATTGTTCAATTTACATCGCTCCTATTTCAGATAGCGTATTGGGCTAAGCGGCAACTCAAAGCGCATGAAATGACGAGTGAAATGCACTATTAAACTTCTACGGTAGGGCGAACAGAGACCCGATTAGATCATTTTACATTAAGGTTAATATAAGAATTCAGGGAAATTCTATCGCACTTGTTCAATTTCCGTCGCTCCTATTTCAAATAGCGTATTCGGATAGGCGGCATCTTAAAGCGCGTGGAATGGCGAGTAAAATGCACTATTAAACTTCTATGATAGGGCAATCAGAGAGCCGATTAGATCATTTATATTTTGGTTAATATAAGAACTACGTCGCTCCTATTTCAGATAGCGTATTGGGCTAAGCGGCATCTCAAAGCGCATGAAATGGCGAGTGAAAGGCACTATTAAACTTCTAGTGTAGGGCAGTCAGAGACCCGATTAGATCATTTTATATTTTGTTTAATATAAGATTTCAGGGAAATTCTGTCACATTTGTCCAATTTACGTCGCTCCTATTTCAGATAGGTTATTGGGTTTAGCGGCATCTCAAAGCGCATGAAATGACGAGTGAAATGCACTATTAAACTTCTAGGCTAGGGCGAACAGAGACCCGATTAGATCATTTTACATTATGGTTAATATAAGAATTCAGCGAAATGCTATCACAATTGTTCAATTTACGTCGCTCCTATTTCAGATAGCGTATTAGGCTAAGCGGCACCTGAAAGCGCATGAAATGGCGAGTAAAATGCACTATTAAACTTCTAGGGTAGGGCAAACAATGACCCGATTAAATCATTTTATAATATGGTTAATTTAAGAATTCAGCGAAATTCTATCACATTTGTTCAATTTACGTCGCTACTATTTCAGATAGCGTATTGGGCTAGGCGGCATCTTAAAGCGCGTGGAAAGGCGAGTAAAATGCACTACTAAACTTCTATGATAGGGCAATCGGAGACCCGATTAGATCATTTTACGTTAAGGTTAATATAAGAATTCAGGGAAATTCTATCACATTTTTCAATTTACGTGACTCCTATTTCAGATAGCGTATTGTGCTATGCGACTTCTCAAAGCGCATGAAATGGCGAGTAAAATGCACTATTAAACCTCTAGGGTAGGGCAAACAGAGACCCGATTATATCATTTTATATTATGGTTAATTTAATATGTCAGCAAAATTCTATCACATTTGTTCAATTTACGTCGCTCCTATTTCAGATAGCGGACTGGGCTAGGCGGCATCTTAAAGCGCGTGGAATGGCGAGTAAAATGCACTATTAAACATCTAGGATAGGGCAATCAGAGACCCGATTAGATCATTTCATATTTTGGTTAATATAAGAATTCAGCGTAATGCTATCACATTTGTTCAATTTACGTCGCTCCTATTTCAGACAGCGTATTGGGCCCAGCGGCATCTCAAAGCGCATGAAATGACGAGTCAAATGCACTATTAAACTTATAGGCTAGGGCGAACAGAGACCCGATTAGATCATTTTATATTATGGTTAATTTAAGAATTCAGCAAAATTCTATCACATTTGTTCAATTTACGTCGCTCCTATTTCAGATAGCGTACTGGGCTAGGCGGCATCTTAAAGCGCGTGGAATGGCGAGTAAAATGCACTATTAAACTTCTATGATAGGGCCATCAGAGACCCGATTAGATCATTTCATATTTTGGTTAATATAAGAATTCAGCGTAATGCTATCACATTTGTTCAATTTACGTCGCTCCTATTAAAGATAGCGTATTGGGCTTAGCGGCATCTCAAAGCGCATGAAATGTCGAGGCAAATGCACTATTAAACTTATAGGCTAGGGCGAACAGAGACCCGATTAGATCATTTTATATTATGGTTAATATAAGAATTAAGCGAAATTCTATCACATTTGTTCAATTTACGTCGCTCCTATTTCAGATAGCGTATTGGGCTAAGCGGCATATCAAAGCGCATGGATTGACGAGTGAAATGCTCTTTAAACTTCTAGGGTAGGGCGAACAGAAACACGAATAGATCATTTTATATTACGGTTAATATAAGAATTCAGCGTAATTCTATCACATTTGTTCAACTTACGTCGCTCCTATTTCAGATAGCGTACTGGCCTAGGCGGCATCTCAAAGCGCGTGGAAGGGCGAGTAAAATGCACTACTAAACTTCTATGATAGGGCAATCAGAGACCCGATTACATCATTTTATATTTTGGTTATTATAAGAATTCAGCGAAATTCTATCACATTTGTTCAATTTACGTCGCTCATATTTCAGATAGCGTATTGGGCTATGCGTCATCACAAAGCGCAAGTAATGGCGGGTAAAATGCACTATTAAACATCTTGGGTAGGGCAATCAGAGACCCGATTAGATCATTTTATATTTTGGTTAATATAAGAATTCAGCGAAATTCTATCACATTTGTTCAATTTACGTCGCTCCCATTTCAGATAGCGTATTGGGCTAAGCGGCATCTGAAAGCGCATGAAATGGCCAGTAAAATGCACTATTAAACTTATAGGCTAGGGCGAACAGAGACCCGATTAGATCATTTTATATTATGGTTAATATAAGAATTCAGCGAAATTCTATCACATTTGTTCAATTTACGTCGCTCCTATTTCAGATAGCGTATTGGGCTAAGCGGCATATCAAAGCGCATGGATTGACGAGTGAAATGCTCTTTAAACTTCTAGGGTAGGGCGAACAGAAACACGAATAGATCATTTTATATTACGGTTAATATAAGAATTCAGCGTAATTCTATCACATTTGTTCAACTTACGTCGCTCCTATTTCAGATAGCGTACTGGCCTAGGCGGCATCTCAAAGCGCGTGGAAGGGCGAGTAAAATGCACTACTAAACTTCTATGATAGGGCAATCAGAGACCCGATTACATCATTTTATATTTTGGTTATTATAAGAATTCAGCGAAATTCTATCACATTTGTTCAATTTACGTCGCTCATATTTCAGATAGCGTATTGGGCTATGCGTCATCACAAAGCGCAAGTAATGGCGGGTAAAATGCACTATTAAACATCTTGGCTAGGGCAATCAGAGACCCGATTAGATCATTTTATATTTTGGTTAATATAAGAATTCAGCGAAATTCTATCACATTTGTTCAATTTACGTCGCTCCTATTTCAGATAGCGTATTGGGCTAAGCGGCATCTGAAAGCGCATGAAATGGCCAGTAAAATGCATTATTAAACTTCTATGGTAGGGCAAACAAAGACCCGGTTAAATCATTTTATATTATGGTTAATTTAAGATTTCAGGGAAATTCTATCACATTTGTTCAATTTACGTCGCTACTATTTCAGATAGCGTACTGGGCTAAGCGGCATCTCAAAGCGCATGAAATGGCGAATAAAATGCACTATTAAAATTCTATGATAGGGCAAACAGAGACCCGAATAGATCATTTTACATTATGGTTAATAAAAGAATTCAGCGAAATTCTATCACATTTGTTCAACTTACGTCGCTCCTATTTCAGATAGCGTATTGGGCTAAGTGGCATCTCAAAGCGCATGAAATGACAAGTAAAATGCACTATTAAACTTCTATGATAGGGCAATCAGAGACCCGATTAGATCATTTTATATTTTGCTTAATAAAAAAATTCAGCGAAATTCTATCACATTTGTTCAACTTACGTCGCTGATATTTCAGATAGCGTATTGGGCTATGCGGCATCTCAAAGCGCAAGAAATGGCGAGTAAAATGCACTCTTAAACCTCTATGATAGGCCAATCAGAGACCCGATTAGATCATTTTATATTTTGGTTAATATAAGAATTCAGCGAAATTCTATCACATTTGGTCAATTTACGTCGCTCCTATTTCAGATAGCTTATTGGGCTAAGCGGCATCTCAAAGCGCATGAAAAAACGAGTGAAATGCACTATTAAACTTCTAGGGTAGGGCGAACAAAGACCCGATTAGATCATTTTACATTAAGGTTAATATAAGGATTCAGCGAAATTCTATCACATTTGTTCAACTTACGTCGCTCCTATTTCAGATAGCGTACTGGCCTAGGCGGCATCTCAAAGCGCGTGGAAGGGCGAGTAAAATGCACTACTAAACTTCTATGATAGGGCAATCAGAGACCCGATTACATCATTTTATATTTTGGTTATTATAAGAATTCAGCGAAATTCTATCACATTTGTTCAATTTACGTCGCTCATATTTCAGATAGCGTATTGGGCTATGCGTCATCACAAAGCGCAAGTAATGGCGGGTAAAATGCACTATTAAACATCTTGGGTAGGGCAATCAGAGACCCGATTAGATCATTTTATATTTTGGTTAATATAAGAATTCAGCGAAATTCTATCACATTTGTTCAATTTACGTCGCTCCTAATTTACGTCGCTCCTATTTCAGATAGCGTATTGGGCTAAGCGGCATCTGAAAGCGCATGAAATGGCCAGTAAAATGCATTATTAAACTTCTATGGTAGGGCAAACAAAGACCCGGTTAAATCATTTTATATTATGGTTAATTTAAGATTTCAGGGAAATTCTATCACATTTGTTCAATTTACGTCGCTATATTTCAGATAGCGTCCTGGGCTAGGCGGCATCTTAAAGCGCGTGGAATGGCGAGTAAAATGCACTATTAAACTTCTATGATAGGGCAATCAGAGAACCGATTACATCATTTTATGTTTTGGTTAATATAAGAATTCAGCGAAATTCTATCACATTCGTTCAATTTACGTCGCTCCTATTCCAGATAGCGTATTGGGCTAAGCGGCATCTCAAAGCGCATCAAATGACGAGTAAAATGCACTATTAAACTTCTATGATAGGGCAATCAGAGACCCGATTAGATCATTTGATATTATGGTTAATAAAAGAATTCAGCGAAATTCTACCACATTTGTTCAACTTACCTCGCTGATATTTCAGATAGCGTATTGGGCTAAGCGGCATCTCAAAGCGCATGAAATGGCGAGTAAAATGCACTATTAAACTTCTACGGTAGGGCGAACAGAGACCCGATTAGATCATTTTACATTAAGGTTAATATAAGGATTCAGGGAAATTCTATCGCACTTGTTCAATTTCCGTCGCTCCTATTTCAAATAGCGTACTCGGATAGGCGGCATCTTAAAGCGCGTGGAATGGCGAGCAAAATGCACTATTAAACTTCTATGATAGGGCAATCAGAGACCCGATTAGGTCATTTTATATTTTGGTTAATATAAGAATTCAGCGAAATTCTATCACATTTGTTTAATTTACGTCGCTCCTATTTCAGATAGCGTATTGAGCTAAGCGGCATCTCAAAGCGCATGAAATGGTGAGTAAAATGCACTATTAAACTTCTAGGGTAGGGCAAACAGAGACCCGATTAGATCATTTTACATTAAGGTTAATATAAGAATTCAGCGTAATTCTGTCACATTTGTTCAACTTACGTAGCTCCTATTTCAGATAGCGTATTGGGCTAAGCGGCATCTCAAAGCGCATGAAATGGAGAGTAAAATGCACTATTGAACTTCTAGGGTAGGGCAATCAGAGACCCGATTAGATCATTTTATATTTTGGTTAATATAAGAATTCAGCGAAATTCTATCACATTTGTTCAATTTACGTCGCTCCTATTTCAGATAGCGTATTGGGCTATGCGGCATCTCAAAGCGCAAGAAATGGCGAGTAAAATGCACTCGTAAACCTCTATGATAGGGCAATCAGAGACCCGATTAGATCATTTTACATTTTGTTTAATATAAGATTTCAGGGAAATTCTATCACATTTGTTCAACTTACGTCGCTCCTATTTCAGATAGCGTACTGGGCTAGGCGGCATCTTAAAGCGCATGGAATGGCGAGTAAAATGCACTATTAAACTTCTATGATAGGGCAATCAGAGACCCGATTAGATCATTTTATATTTTGGTTAATATAAGAATTCAGCGAAATTCTATCACATTTGTTCAATTTACGTCGCTCCTATTTCAGATAGCGTACTGGGCTAGGCGGCATCTTAAAGCGCGTGGAATGGCGAGTAACATTAACTATTAAACTTCTATGATAGGGCAATCAGAGACCCGATTAGATCATTTTATATTTTGGTTAATATAAAAATTCAGCGAAATTCTATCACAATTGTTCAATTTACATCGCTCCTATTTCAGATAGCGTATTGGGCTAAGCGGCAACTCAAAGCGCATGAAATGACGAGTGAAATGCACTATTAAACTTCTACGGTAGGGCGAACAGAGACCCGATTAGATCATTTTACATTAAGGTTAATATAAGGATTCAGGGAAATTCTATCGCACTTGTTCAATTTCCGTCGCTCCTATTTCAAATAGCGTACTCGGATAGGCGGCATCTTAAAGCGCGTGGAATGGCGAGTAAAATGCACTATTAAACTTCTATGATAGGGCAATCAGAGACCCGATTAGGTCATTTTATATTTTGGTTAATATAAGAATTCAGCGAAATTCTATCACACTTGTTTAATTTACGTCGCTCCTATTTCAGATAGCGTATTGGGCTAAGCGGCATCTCAAAGCGCATGAAATGGCGAGTAAAATGCACTATTAAACGTCTAGTGTAGGGCAATCAGAGACCCGATTAGATCATGTTATATTATGCTTAATTTAAGAATTCAGCAAAATTCTATTACATTTGTTCAACTTACGTAGCTCCTATTTCAGATAGCGTACTGGGCTAGGCGGCATCTTAAAGCGCGTGGAATGGCGAGTAAAATGCACTATTAAACTTCTATGATAGGGCAATCAGAGACCCGATTAGATCATTTTGTATTTTGGTTAATATAAGAATTCAGCGAAATTCTATCACATTTGTTCAATTTACGTCGCTCCTATTTCAGATAGCGTATTGGGATAAGCGGCATCTCAAAGCGCATGGATTGACGAGTGAAACGCTCTATTAAACTTCTAGGGTAGGGCGAACAGAAACCCGAATAGATCATTTTATATTACGGTTAATATAAGAATTCAGCGTAATTCTATCACATTTGTTCAACTTACGTCGCTCCTATTTCAGATAGCGTACTGGGCTAGGCGGCATCTCAAAGCGCGTGGAAGGGCGAGTAAAATGCACTACTAAACTTCTATGATAGGGCAATCAGAGACCCGATTACATCATTTTATATTTTGGTTATTATAAGAATTCAGCGAAGTTCTATCACATATGTTCAATTTACGTCGCTCATATTTGAGATAGCGTATTGGGCTAAGCGTCATCACAAAGCGCAAGGAATGGCAGGTAAAATGCACTATTAAACTTCTAGGGTAGGGCAAACAGAGACCCGATTAGATCATTTTATATTATGGTTAATTTAAGAATTCAGCGAAATTCTATCACATTTGTTCAACTTACGTCGCTCCTATTTCAGATAGCGCATTGGGCTAGGCGGCATATTAAAGCGCGTGGATTGGCGAGTAAAATGCACTCTTAAACTTCTATGATAGGGCAATCAGAGACCCGATTAGATCATTTTATATTTTGATTAATATAAGAATTCAGCGAAATTCTATCACATTTGGTCAATTTACGTCGCTCCTATTTCAGATAGCTTATTGGGCTAAGCGGCATCTCAAACCGCATGAAATGACGAGTGAAATGCACTATTAAGCTTCTAGGGTAGGGCGAACAAAGACCCGATTAGATCATTTTACATTAAGGTTAATATAAGGATTCAGCGAAATTCTATCACATTTGTTCAATTGACGGCGCTCCTATTTCAGATAGCGTATTGGGCTAAGCGGCATCTCAAAGCGCATGAAGTGGCGAGTAAGATGCACTATTAAACGTCTAGTGTAGGGCAATCGGAGACCCGATCAGATCATTTTATATTATGCTTAATTTAAGAATTCAGCAAAATTCTATCACATTTGTTCAACTTACGTATTTCCTATTTCAGATAGCATACTGGGCTAGGCGGTATCTTAAAGCGCGCGGAATGGCGAGTAACATGCACTATTAAACTTCTATGATAGAGCAATCAGAGACCCGATTAGATCATTTTGTATTTTGGTTAATATAAGAATTCAGCGAAATTCTATCACATTTGTTCAATTTACGTCGCTCCTATTTCAGATAGCGTATTGGGCTAAGCGGCATCTCAAAGCGCATGGATTGACGAGTGAAATGCTCTATTAAACTTTTATGGTAGGGCGAACAGAAACCCGAATAGATCATTTTATATTTTGGTTAATATAAGAATTCAGCGAAATTCTATCACATTTGTTCAATTTACGTCGCTCCTATTTCAGATAGCGTATTGGGCTAAGCGGCATCTCAAAGCGCATGAAATGGCGAGTAAAATGCCCTATTAAACTTCTAGGATAAGGCAAACAGAGACCCGATTAGCTCATTTTATATTGCGGTTAATATAAGATTTCAGCGTAACTCTGTCACATTTGTTCAACTTACGTAGCTCCTATTTCAGATAGCGTCCTGGGCTAGGCGGCATCTTAAAGCGCGTGGAATGGCGAATAAAATGCACTATTAAACTTCTATGATAGGGCAATCAGAGAACCGATTACATCATTTTATGTTTTGGTTAATATAAGAATTCAGCGAAATTCTATCACATTTGTTCAACTTACGTCGCTGATATTTCACATAGCGTATTGGGCTAAGCGGCATCTCAAAGCGCATGAAATGGCGAGTAAAATGCACTAGTAAACTTCTAGGGTAGGGCAATCAGAGACCCGATTAGATCATTTTATACTATGGTTAATTTAAGAATTCAGCAAAATTCTATCACATTTGTTCAATTTACGTCGTTCCTATTTCAGATAGCGTACTGGGCTAGGCGGTATCTTAAAGCGCGCGGAATGGCGAGTAAAATGCACTATTAAACTTCTATGATAGGGCAATCAGAGACCCGATTAGATCATTTTGTATTTTGGTTAATATAAGAATTCAGCGAAATTCTATCACATTTGTTCAATTTACTTCGCTCCTATTTCAGATAGCGTATTGGGCTAAGCGGCATCTCAAAGCGCATGGATTGACGAGTGAAATGCTCTATTAAACTTTTAGGGTAGGACGAACAGAAACCCGAATAGATCATTTTATATTTTGGTTAATATAAGAATTCAGCGACATTCTATCACATTTGTTCAATTTACGTCGCTCCTATTTCAGATAGCGTATTGGGCTAAGCGGCATCTCAAAGCGCATGAAATGGCGAGTAAAATGCACTATTAATCTTCTAGGATACGTAAAACAGAGACCTGATTAGATCATTTTATGTAGCGGTTAATATAAGAATTCAGCGTAACTCTGTCACATTTGTTCAACTTACGTAGCTCCTATTTCAGACAGCGTCCGGGGCTAGGCGGCATCTTAAAGCGCGTGGAATGGCGAGTAAAATGCACTATTACACTTCTATGATAGGGCAATCAGAGAACCGATTACATCATTTTATGTTTTGGTTAATATAAGAATTCAGCGACATTCTATCACATTTGTTCAATTTACGTCGCTCCTATTCCATATAGCGTATTGGGCTAAGCGGCATCTCAAAGCGCATGAAATGGCGAGTAAAATGCACTATTAAACTTCTATGATAGGGCAATCAGAGACCCGATTAGATCATTTGATATTATGGTTAATAAAAGAATTCAGCGAAATTCTATCACGTTTGTTCAACTTACGTCGCTGATATTTCAGATAGCGTATTGGGCTAAGCGGCATCTCAAAGCGCATGAAACGGCGAGTAAAATGCAATAGCAAACTTCTAGGGTAGGGCAATCAGAGACCCGATTAGATCATTTTATACTATGGTTAATTTAAGAATTCAGCAAAATTCTGTCACATTTGTTCAATTTACGTCGTTCCTATTTCAGATAGCGTACTGGGCTAGGCGGCATCTTAAAGGTCGTGGAATGGCGAGTAAAATTAACTATTAAACTTCTATGATAGGGCAATCAGAGACCCGATTAGATCATTTTATATTTTGGTTAATATAAAAATTCAGGGAAATTCTATCACATTTGTTCAATTTACGTCGCTCCTATTTCAAATAGCGTACTCGGATAGGCGGCATCTTAAAGCGCGTGGAACGGCGAGTAAAATGCACTATTAAACTTCTATGATAGGGCAATCAGAGAGCCGATTAGATCATTTTATATTTTGGTTAATATAAGAATTCAGCGAAATTCTATCACATTTGTTTAATTTACGTCGCTCCTATTTCAGATAGCGTATTGGCCTAAGCGGCATCTCAAAGCGCATGAAATGTTGAGTAAAATGCACTATTAAGCTTCTAGGGTAGGGCAAACAGAGACCCGACTAGATCATTTTATATTATGGTTAATTTAATATGTCAGCAAAATTTTATCACATTTGTTCAATTTACGTCGCTCTTATTTCAGATAGCGTACTGGGCTAGGCGGCATCTTAAAGCGCGTGGAATGGCGAGTAAAATGCACTATTAAACTTCTATGATAGGGCAATCAGAGACCCGATTAGATCATTTTATGTTTTGGTTAATATAAGAATTCAACGAAATTCTATCAGATTTGTTCAATTTACGTCGCTCCTATTACAGATAGCTTATTGGGCTTAGCGGCATCTCAAAGCGCATGAAATGACGAGTGAAATGCACGATTAAACTTCTAGGGTAGGGCAAATAGAGACCCGATTAGATTATTTTATATTATGGTTAATTTGAGAATTCAGCGAAATTCTATCACATTTGTTCAATTTACGTCGCCCCTATTTCAGATACCGTATTGGGCTAAGCGGCATCTCAAAGCGCATGAAATGGCGAGTAAAATGCACTAGTAAACTTCTAGGGTAGGGCAATCAGAGACCCGATTATATCATTTTATACTATGGTTAATTTAAGAATTCAGCAAAATTCTATCACATTTGTTCAATTTACGTCGTTCCTATTTCAGATAGCGTACTGGGCTAGGCGTCATCTTAAAGCGCGTGGAATGGCGAGTAAAATTATCTATTAAACTTCTATGATAGGGCAATCAGAGACCCGATTAGATCATTTTATATTTTGGGTAATATAAAAATTCAGCGAAATTCTATCACAATTGTTCAATTTACATCGCTCCTATTTCAGATAGCGTATTGGGCTAAGCGGCAACTCAAAGCGCATGAAATGACGAGTGAAATGCACTATTAAACTTCTACGGTAGGGCGAACAGAGACCCGATTAGATCATTTTACATTAAGGTTAATATAAGAATTCAGGGAAATTCTATCGCACTTGTTCAATTTCCGTCGCTCCTATTTCAAATAGCGTACTCGGATAGGCGGCATCTTAAAGCGCGTGGAATGGCGAGTAAATTGCACTATTAAACTTCTATGATAGGGCAATCAGAGAGCCGATTAGATCATTTTATATTTTGGTTAATATAAGAATTCAGCGAAATTCTATCACACTTGTTTAATTTACGTCGCTCCTATTTCAGATAGCGTATTGGGCTAAGCGGCATCTCAAAGCGCATGAAATGGCGAGTAAAATGCACTATTAAACGTCTAGTGTAGGGCAATCAGAGACCCGATTAGATCATGTTATATTATGCTTAATTTAAGAATTCAGCAAAATTCTATCACATTTGTTCAACTTACGTAGCTCCTATTTCAGATAGCGTACTGGGCTAGGCGGCATCTTAAAGCGCGTGGAATGGCGAGTAAAATGCACTATTAAACTTCTATGATAGGGCAATCAGAGACCCGATTAGATCATTTTGTATTTTGGTTAATATAAGAATTCAGCGAAATTCTATCACATTTGTTCAATTTACGTCGCTCCTTTTTCAGATAGCGTATTGGGATATGCGGCATCTCAAAGCGCATGGATTGACGAGTGAAATGCTCTATTAAACTTCTAGGGTAGGGCGAACAGAAACCCGAATAGATCATTTTATATTACGGTTAATATAAGAATTCAGCGTAATTCTATCACATTTGTTCAACTTACGTCGCTCCTATTTCAGATAGCGTACTGGGCTAGGCGGCATCTCAAAGCGCGTGGAAGGGCGAGTAAAATGCACTACTAAACTTCTATGATAGGGCAATCAGAGATCCGATTACATCATTTTATATTTTGGTTATTATAAGAATTCAGCGAAGTTCTATCACATATGTTCAATTTACGTCGCTCATATTTCAGATAGCGTATTGGGCTAAGCGTCATCACAAAGCGCAAGGAATGGCAGGTAAAATGCACTATTAAACTTCTAGGGTAGGGCAAACAGAGACCCGATTAGATCATTTTATATTATGGTTAATTTATCAATTCTGCGAAATTCTATCACATTCGTTCAATTTACGTCACTCCTATTTCAGATAGCGTATTGGGCTAAGCGGCATCTCAAAGCCAATGAAATGGCGAGAAAATGCACTATTAATCTTCTAGGATAAGGCAAACAGAGACCCGATTAGATCATTTTATATTACAGATAATATAAGAATTCCGCGTAATTCTGTCACATTCGTTCAACTTACGTAGCTCCTATTTCAGATAGCGGACTGGGCTAGGCGGCATCTCAAAGCGCGTGGAATGGCGAGTATAATGCACTATTAAACTTCTATGATAGGGCAATCAGAGACCCGATTAGATCATTTTGTATTTTGGTTAATATAAGAATTCAGCGAAATTCTATCACATTTGTTCAATTTACGTCGCTCCTATTTCAGATAGCGTATTGGGCTAAGCGGCATCTCAAAGCGCATGGATTGACGAGTGAAATGCTCTATTAAACTTGTAGGGTAGGGCGAATAGAAACCCGAATAGATCATTTTATATTACGGTTAATATAAGAATTCAGCGTAATTCTATAACATTTGTTCAACTTACGTCGCTCCTATTTCAGATAGCGTACTGGGCTAGGCGGCATCTTAAAGCGAGGTGGAATGGCGAGTAAAATGCACTATTAAACTTCTATGATAGGACAATCAGAGAACCGATTACATCATTTTATGTTTTGGTTAATATAAGAATTCAGCGAAATTCTATCACATTTGTTCAATTTACGTCGCTCCTATTTCAGATAGCGTATTGGGGTAAGCTGCATCTCAAGGCGCAAGACATGGCGAGTAAAATGCACTTTTAAACTTCTAGGGTAGGGCAAACAGAGACACGATTAGATCATTTTATATTTTGGTTAATATAAGAATTCAGCGAAATTCTATCACATTTGTTCAATTTACGTCGCTCCTATTTCAGATAGCGTATTGGGGTAAGCGGCATCTCAAAGCGCATGAAATGGCGTCTAAAATGCAATACTAAACTTCTAGGACAAGGCAAACAGACACCCGATTAGGTCATTTTATATTACGGTTAATATAAGAATTCAGCGAAATTCTATCACATTTGTTCAATTTACGTCGCTCCTATTTCAGATAGCGTATTGGGCTAAGCGGCATCTCAAAGCGCATGGATTGACGAGTGAAATGCTCTATTAAACTTCTAGGGTAGGGCGAATAGAAACCCGAATAGATCATTTTATATTACGGTTAATATAAGAATTCAGCGTAATTCTATAACATTTGTTCAACTTACGTCGCTCCTATTTCAGATAGCGTACTGGGGTAAGCTGCATCTCAAGGCGCAAGACATGGCGAGTAAAATGCACTATTAAACTTCTAGGGTAGGGCAAACAGAGACACGATTAGATCATTTTATATTTTGGTTAATATAAGAATTCAGCGAAATTCTATCACATTTGTTCAATTTACGTCGCTCCTATTTCAGATAGCGTATTGGGGTAAGCGGCATCTCAAAGCGCATGAAATGGCGTCTAAAATGCAATACTAAACTTCTAGGACAAGGCAAACAGAGACCCGATTAGGTCATTTTATATTACGGTTAATATAAGAATTCAGCGTAATTCTATCACATTTGTTCAATTTACGTCGCTCCTATTTCAGATAGCGTATTCGGCTAATCGGCATCTCAAAGCGCATGAAATGGCGAGTAAAATGCACTATTAAACTTCTATGATAGGGCAATCAGAGACCCGATTAGATCATTTGATATTATGGTTAATAAAAGAATTCAGCGAAATTCTATCACGTTTGTTCAACTTACGTCGCTGATATTTCAGATAGCGTATTGGGCTAAGCGGCATCTCAAAGCGCATGAAATGGCGAGTAAAATGCACTATTAAACTTCTAGGGTAGGGCAACCAGAGACCCGATTAGGTCACTTTATATTATGGTTAATTTAAGAATTCAGCGAAGTTCTATCACATTTGTTCAACTTACGTCGCTCCAATTTTAGATAGCGCACTGGGCTAGGCGGCATCTTAAAGCGCGTGGAATGGCGAGTAAAATGCGCTGTTAAACTTCTAGGGTAGGGCAACCAGAGACCCGATTAGACCATTTTATATTATGGATAATTTAAGAATTCAGCAAAATTCTATCACATTGGTTCAATTTACGTCGCTCCTATTTCAGATAGCTTATTGGGCTTAGCGGCATCTCAAAGCGCATGAAATGACGAGTGAAATGCACTATTAAACTTCTAGGGTAGGGAAAACAGAGACCCGGTTAGATCATTTTACATTATGGTTAATAAAAGAATTCAGCGAAATCCTATCTCATTTGTTCAACTTACGTCGCTCCTATTTCAGATAGCGTATTGGGCTAAGCGGCTTTTCAAAGCGCGTGGAATGGCGAGTAAAATGCACTATTAAAATTCTATGATAGGGCAAACAGAGACCCGATTAGATCATTATATTATGGTTAATTTAAGAATTCAGCGAAATTCTATCACATTTGTTCAATTTACGTCGCTCCTATTTCAGATAGCGTACTGGCCTAGGCGGCATCTTAAAGCGCGTGGAATGTCGAATAAAATGCACGATTATAGTTCTAGGCTAGGGCGAACAGAGACCCGATTAGATCATTTTACATTATGGTTAATAAAAGAATTCAGCGAAATTCTATCACATTTGTTCAATTTACATCGCTCCTATTTCAGATAGCGTATTGGGCTAAGCGGCATCTCAAAGCGCATGAAATGGCGAACAAAATGCACTATTAAACTTCTAGGGTAGGGCAAACAGAGACCCGATTAGATCATTTTATATTATAGTGAATTTAAGAGTTCAGCGAAATTCTCTCACATTTGTTCAATTTACGTCGCTCCTATTTCAGATATCGTATTGGGCTAAGCGGCATCTCAAAGCGTATGAAATGGCGAATACAATGCACTATTAAACTTCTAGGCTAGGGCGAACAGAGACCCGATTAGATCATTTTACATTATGGTTAATAAAAGAATTCAGCGAAATTCTATCACATTTGTTCAACTTCCGTCGCTCCTATTTCAGATAGCGTATTGGGCTAAGCGGCATCTCAAAGCGCATGAAATGGCGAGTAAAATGCACTATTAAAATTCTATGATAGGTCAATCAGAGACCCGATTAGATCATTTTATATTTTGGTTAATATAAGAATTCAGCGAAATTCTATCACATTTGTTCAATTTACGTCGCTCCTATTTCAGATAGCGTATTGGGCGAAGCGGCTTCTCAAAGCGCATGAAATGGAGAATAAAATGCACTATTAAATTTCTAGGCTAGGGCGAACAGAGACCCGATTAGATCATTTTACATTATGGTTAATAAAAGAATTCAGCGAAATTCTATCACATTTCTTCAATTTACATCGCTCCTATTTCAGATAGCGTATTGGGCTAAGCGGCATCTCAAAGCGCATGAAATGACGAGTAAAATGCACTATTAAACTTCTAGGGTAGGGCAAACAGAGACCCGATTAGATCATTTTATATTATAGTGAATTTAAGAGTTCAGCGAAATTCTCTCACATTTGTTCAATTTACGACGCTCCTATTTCAGATAGCGTATTGGGCTAAGTGGCATCTCAAAGCGCATGAAATGGCGAATACAACGCACTATTAAACTTCTAGGCTAGGGCGAACAGAGACCCGATTAAATCATTTTATATTATGGTTAATTTAAGAATTCAGCGAAATTCTATCACATTTATTCAATTTACGTCGCTCGTACTACAGATAGCGTATTGGGCTAAGCGCCATCTAAAAGCGCATGAAATGACGAGCATAATGCACTACTATACTTCTAGGATAAGGCAAACAGAGACCCGATTAGATCATTTTACATTATGGCTAATAAAAGAATTCAGCGAAATTCTATCACATTTGTTCAATTTACGTCCCTCCTATTTCAGATAGCGTACTGGGCTGGGCGGCATTTTAAAGCGCGTGGAATGGCGAGTAAAATGCACTATTAAAATTCTATGATAGGGCAATCAGAGACACGATTAGATCATTTTATATTATGGTTAATTTAAGAATTCAGCAAAATTCTATCACATTTGTTCAATTTACGTCGCTCCTATTTCAGATAGCGTACTGGGCTAGGCGGCATCTTAATGCGGGTGGCATGGCGAGTAAAATGCACTATTAAAATTCTATGATAGGTCAATCAGAGACCCGATTAGATCATTTTATATTTTGGTTAATATAAGAATTCTGCGAAATTCTATCACATTTGTTCAATTTACGTCGCTCCTATTACAGATAGCTTATTGGGCTTAGCGGCATCTCAAAGCGCATAAAATGACGAGTGAAATGCACTATTATCTTCTAGGATCAGGCAAACAGAGACCCGATTAGATCATTTTATATTACGGTTAATATAAGAATGCAGCGTAATTCTATCACATCTGTTCAACTTACGTCGCTCCTATTTCAGATAGCGTACTGGGCTAGGCGGCATCTCAAAGCGCATGAAATGGCGAGTGAAATGCACTATTAAACTTCTAGGGTAGGGCAAACAGAGACCCGATTAGATCATCTAATATTATGGTTAATTTAAGAATTCAGCAAAATTCTGTTACATTTGTTCAATTTACGTCGCTCCTATTTCAGATAGCTTATTGGGCTAAGCGGCATCTCAAAGCGCATGAAATGGCGAGTAAAATGCACTATTAAACCTCTAGGGTAGGGCAAACAGACACCCGATTAGATCATTTTATATTATGGTTAGTTTAAGAATTCAGCAAAATTCTATCACATTTGTTCAATTTACGTCATTCCTATTTCAGATAGCGTCCTGGGCTAAGCGGCATCTAAAAGCGCATGAAATCACGAGTATAATGCACTATTATACTTCTAGGATAAGGCAAACAGAGACCCGATTAGATCATTATATTATGGTTAATTTAAGAATTCAGCGAAATTCTATCACATTTGTTCAATTTACGTCGCTCCTATTTCAGATAGCGTACTGGCCTAGGCGGCATCTTAATGCGCGTGGAATGTCGAATAAAATGCACTATTAAAATTCTATGATAGGTCAATCAGAGACCCGATTAGATCATTTTATATTTTGGTTAATATAAGAATTCAGCGAAATTCTATCACATTTGTTCAATTTACATCGCTCCTATTTCAGATAGCGTATTGGGCTAAGCGGCATCTCAAAGCGCATGAAATGACGAGTAAAATGCACTATTAAACTTCTAGGGTAGGGCAATCAGAGACACGATTAGATCATTTTATATTATGGTTAATTTAAGAATTCAGCAAAATTCTATCACATTTGTTCAAATTACGTCGCTCCTATTTCAGATAGCGTACTGGGCTAGGCGGCATCTTAAAGCGGGTGGAATGGCGAGTAAAATGCACTATTAAAATTCTATGATAGGTCAATCAGAGACCCGATTAGATCATTTTATATTTTGGTTAATATAAGAATTCAGCGAAATTCTATCACATTTGTTCAATTTACGTCGCTCCTATTACAGATAGCTTATTGGGCTTAGCGGCATCTCAAAGCGCATGAAATGACGAGTGAAATGCACTATTATCTTCTAGGATCAGGCAAACAGAGACCCGATTAGATCATTTTATATTACGGTTAATATAAGAATTTAGCGTAATTCTATCACATCTGTTCAACTTACGTCGCTCCTATTTCGGATAGCGTACTGGGCTAGGCGGCATCCTATAGCGCGTGGAGTGTCGAGTAAAATGCACTATTAATCTTCTATGATAGGGCAATCAGAGACCCGATTAGATCATTTTATATTTTGGTTAATATAAGAATTCAGCGAAATTCTATCACATTTGTTAAATTAACGACGCTCCTATTTCAGTTAGCGTGTTGGGCTGAGCGGCATCTCAAAGCGCATGAAATGGCGAACAAAATGCACTATTAAACTTCTAGGCTAGGGCGAACAGACACCAGATTAGATCATTTTATAATTTGGTTAACATAAGAATTCTTCGAAATTCTATCACATTTGTTCAATTTACGTGGCTCCTATTTCAGATTGCTTATTGGGCTTAGCGGCATGTCAAAGCGCATGACGCGACGAGTGAAATGCACTATTAAACTTCTAGGGTAGGGCAAACAGCGACCCCATTAGATCATTTTATATTATGGTTAATTTAAGAATTCAGCAAAATTCCATCACATTTCTTCAACTTACGTCGCTCCTATTTCAGATAGCGTACTGGGCTAGGCAGCATCATAAAGCGCGTGGAATGACGAGTGAAATGCACTATTAAACTTCTAGGGTAGGGCAAACAGAGACCCGATTAGATCATTTTATGTTATTGTTAATTTAAGAATTCAGGAAATTCTATCACATTTGTTCAACTTACGTCGCTCCTATTTCAGATAGCGTAGTGGGCTAAGCGGCCTCTCAAAGCGCATGAAATGGCGAGTAAAATGCACTATTAACCTTCTAGGGTAAGGCAAACACAGACCCGATTAAATCATTTTATATTATGGTTAATTTAAGAATTCAGCGTAATTCTATCACATTCGTTCAATTTACGTCGCTCCTATTTCAGATAGCGTATTGGGCTAAGCGGCATCTCAAAGCGCATGAAATGGCGAGTAAAATGCCCTATTAAACTTCTAGGATAAGGCAAACAGAGACCCGATTAGCTCATTTTATATTGCGGTTAATATAAGATTTCAGCGTAACTCTGTCACATTTGTTCAACTTACGTAGCTCCTATTTCAGATAGCGTCCTGGGCTAGGCGGCATCTTAAAGCGCGTGGAATGGCGAATAAAATGCACTATTAAACTTCTATGATAGGGCAATCAGAGAACCGATTACATCATTTTATGTTTTGGTTAATATAAGAATTCAGCGAAATTCTATCACATTTGTTCAACTTACGTCGCTGATATTTCACATAGCGTATTGGGCTAAGCGGCATCTCAAAGCGCATGAAATGGCGAGTAAAATGCACTAGTAAACTTCTAGGGTAGGGCAATCAGAGACCCGATTAGATCATTTTATACTATGGTTAATTTAAGAATTCAGCAAAATTCTATCACATTTGTTCAATTTACGTCGTTCCTATTTCAGATAGCGTACTGGGCTAGGCGGTATCTTAAAGCGCGCGGAATGGCGAGTAAAATGCACTATTAAACTTCTATGATAGGGCAATCAGAGACCCGATTAGATCATTTTGTATTTTGGTTAATATAAGAATTCAGCGAAATTCTATCACATTTGTTCAATTTACTTCGCTCCTATTTCAGATAGCGTATTGGGCTAAGCGGCATCTCAAAGCGCATGGATTGACGAGTGAAATGCTCTATTAAACTTTTAGGGTAGGACGAACAGAAACCCGAATAGATCATTTTATATTTTGGTTAATATAAGAATTCAGCGACATTCTATCACATTTGTTCAATTTACGTCGCTCCTATTTCAGATAGCGTATTGGGCTAAGCGGCATCTCAAAGCGCATGAAATGGCGAGTAAAATGCACTATTAATCTTCTAGGATACGGCAAACAGAGACCTGATTAGATCATTTTATGTTGCGGTTAATATAAGAATTCAGCGTAACTCTGTCACATTTGTTCAACTTACGTAGCTCCTATTTCAGACAGCGTCCGGGGCTAGGCGGCATCTTAAAGCGCGTGGAATGGCGAGTAAAATGCACTATTACACTTCTATGATAGGGCAATCAGAGAACCGATTACATCATTTTATGTTTTGGTTAATATAAGAATTCAGCGACATTCTATCACATTTGTTCAATTTACGTCGCTCCTATTCCATATAGCGTATTGGGCTAAGCGGCATCTCAAAGCGCATGAAATGGCGAGTAAAATGCACTATTAAACTTCTATGATAGGGCAATCAGAGACCCGATTAGATCATTTGATATTATGGTTAATAAAAGAATTCAGCGAAATTCTATCACGTTTGTTCAACTTACGTCGCTGATATTTCAGATAGCGTATTGGGCTAAGCGGCATCTCAAAGCGCATGAAACGGCGAGTGAAATGCACTATTAGACTTCTATGGTAGGGCGAACGGAGACCCGATTAGATCATTTTACATTAAGGTTAACATAAGAATTCACGGAAATTCTATCACGTTTGTTCAATTTACGTCGCTCCTATTTCAGATAGCGTATTGGTCTATGCGACATCTCAAAGCGCATGAAATGTCGAGTAAAATGCACTATTAAACTTCTAGGGTAGGGCAAACAGAGACCCGCTTAGATCATTTTATATTATGGTTAATTTAAGAACTCAGCAAAATTCCATCACATTTGTTCAACTTACGTCGCTCCTATTTCAGGTAGCGTACTGGGCTAGGCAGCATCTTAAAGCGCGTGGAATGACGAGTGAAATGCACTATTAAACTTCTAGGGTAGGGCAAACAGAGACACGATTAGATCATTTAATATTATGGTTAATTTAAGAATTAAGCGGAATTCTATCACATTTGTTCAATTTACGACGCTCCTATTTCAGATAGCGTATTGGGCTAAGCGGCATCTGAAGGCGCATGAAATGGCGAGTAAAATGCACTATTAAACTTACAGGCTAGGGCGAACAGAGACCCGATCAGATCATTTTACATTAAGGTTAATATAAGAATTCACGGAAATTCTATCACATTTGTTCAATTTACGTCGCTCCTATTTCAGATACCGTATTGGGCTATGCGGCATCTCAAAGCGCATGAAATGGCGAGTATAATGCACTGTTAAACTTGTAGGGTAAGGCAAACAGAGACCCGATTAGATCATTTTATATTATGGTTAATTTAAGAATTCAGCGAAATTCTATCACATTTGTTCAATTTACGTCGCTCCGATTTCAGATTGCGTATTCGGCTAAGCGGCATCTGAAGGCGCATGAAATGGCGAGTAAAATGCACTATTAAACTTCTAGGGTAGGGCAAACAGAGACCCGATTAGATCATTTTATATTATGGTTAATTTAAGAATTCAGCAAAATTCTATCACATTTGTTCAATTTACGTCGCTCCTATTTCAGATAGCGTACTGGGCTAGGCAGCATCTTAAAGCGCGTGGAATGACGAGTGAAATGCACTATTAAACTTCTATGATAGGGCGAACAGAGACCCGATTAGATCATTTTACATTAATGTTAATATAAGAATTCAGGGAAATTCTATCACATTTGTTCAATTTACGTCGCTCCTATTTCGGATAGCGTATTGGGCTACGCGGCATCTCAAAGCGCATGAAATGGCGAACAAAATGCACTATTTAACTTCTAGGCTAGGGCGAACAGAGACCAGATTAGATCATTTTATATTTTGGTTAACATAAGAATTCTGCTAAATTTTATCACATTTGTTCAATTTACGTCGCTCCTATTTCAGATAGCTTATTGGGCTTAGCGGCATCTCAAAGCGCATGAAGTGACGAGTGAAATGCACTATTAAACTTCTAGGGTAGGGCAAACAGAGACCCGCTTAGATCATTTTATATTATGGTTAATTTAAGAATTCAGCAAAATTCCATCACATTTGTTCAACTTACGTCGCTCCTATTTCAGATAGCGTACTGGGCTAGGCAGCATCTTAAAGCGCGTGGAATGACGAGTGAAATGCACTATTAAACTTCTAGGGTAGGGCAAACAGAGACCCGATTAGATCATTTTATGTTATGGTTAATTTAAGAATTCAGCAAAATTCTATCACATTTGTTCAATTTACGTCGTTCCTATTTCAGATAGCATACTGGGCTAGGCGGCATCTTAAAGCGCGTGGAAGGGCGAGTAAAATGCACTATTAAACTTCTATGATAGGGCAATCGGAGACCCGATTAGATCATTTTATATTACGGTTAATATAAGAATGCGGCGTAATTCTATCACATTTGTTCAACTCACGTCGCTTCTATTTCAGATAGCGTATTGGGCTAAGCCGCATCTCAAAGTGCATGAAATGGCGAGTGAAGTGCACTATTAGACTTCTATGGTAGGGCGAACGGAGACCCGATTAGATCATTTTACATTAAGGTTAACAGAAGAATTCACGGAAATTCTATCACGTTTGTTCAATTTACGTCGCTCCTATTTCAGATAGCGTATTGGGCTATGCGGCATCTCAAAGCGCATGAAATGGCGAGTAAAATGCACTATTAAACTTCTAGGGCAGGGCAAACAAAGACCCGATTAAATCATTTTATATTATGGTAAATTTAAGAATTCAGCGTAATTCTATCACATTCGTTCAATTTACGTCGCTCCTATTTCAGGTAGCGTATTGGGCAATGCGGCATCTCGAAGCGCATGAAATGGCCAGTATAATGCACTGTTAAACTTGTAGGATAATGCAAACAGAGACCCGATTAGATCATTTTATATTATGGTTAATTTAAGAATTCAGCGAAATTCTATCACATTTGTTCAATTTACGTCGCTCCTATTTCAGATAGCGTATTCGTCTAAGCGGCATCTGAAGGCGCATGAAATGGCGAGTAAAATGCACTATTAAACTTCTAGGGTAGGGCAAACAGAGACCCGATTAGATCATTTTATATTATGGTTAATTTAAGAATTCAGCAAAATTCTATCACATTTGTTCAATTTACGTCGCTCCTATTTCAGATAGCGCACTGGGCTAGGCGGCATCATAAAGCGCGTGGAATGGCGAGTAAAATGCACTATTAAACTTCTATGATAGGGCGAACAGAGACCCGATTGGATCATTTTACATTAATGTTAATATAAGAATTCAGGGAAATTCTATCACATTTGTTCAATTCACGTCGCTCCTATTTCAGATAGCTTATTGGGCTAAGCGGCATCTCAAAGCGCATGAAATGACGAGTGAAATGCACTATTAAACTTCTAGGGTAGGGCAAACAGAGACCCGATTTGGTCATTTTACATTAATGTTAATATAAGAATTCAGCAAAATTCTATCACATTTGTTCAATTTACGTCGCTCCTATTTCAGATAGCGTACTGGGCTAGGCGGCATGTGAAAGCGCGTGGAATGGCGAGTAAAATGCTCTATTAAACTTCTATGATAGGGCAATCAGATACCCGATTAGATCATTTTATGTTTTGTTTAATATAAGATTTCAGGGAAATTCTATCACATTTGTTCAATTTACGTCGCTCCTATTTCAGATAGCGTATTGGGCTACGCAGCATCTCAAAGCGCATGAAATGGCGAACAAAATGCACTATTTAACTTCTAGGCTAGGGCGAACAGAGACCAGATTAGATCATTTTATATTTTGGTTAACATAAGAATTCTGCTAAATTCTATCACATTTGTTCAATTTACGTCGCTCCTATTTCAGATAGCTTATAGGGCTTAGCGGCATCTCAAAGCGCATGAAGTGACGAGTGAAATGCACTATTAAACTTCTAGGGTAGGGCAAACAGAGACCCGCTTAGATCATTTTATATTATGGTTAATTTAAGAATTCAGCAAAATTCCGTCACATTTCTTCAACTTACGTCGCTCCTATTTCAGATAGCGTACTGGGCTAGGCAGCATCTTAAAGCGCGTGGAATGACGAGTGAAATGCACTATTAAACTTCTAGGGTAGGGCAAACAGAGACCCGATTAGATCATTTTATGTTATGGATAATTTAAGAATTCAGCAAAATTCTATCACATTTGTTCAATTTACGTCGTTCCTATTTCAGATAGCATACTGGGCTAGGCGGCATCTTAAAGCGCGTGGAAGGGCGAGTAAAATGCACTATTAAACTTCTATGATAGGGCAATCGGAGACCCGATTAGATCATTTTATATTACGGTTAATATAAGAATGCGGCGTAATTCTATCACATTTGTTCAACTTACGTCGCTTCTATTTCAGATAGCGTATTGGGCTAAGCCGCATCTCGAAGCGCATGAAATGGCGAGTATAATGCACTGTTAAACTTGTAGGATAATGCAAACAGAGACCCGATTAGATCATTTTATATTATGGTTAATTTAAGAATTCAGCGAAATTCTATCACATTTGTTCAATTTACGTCGCTCCTATTTCAGATAGCCCACTGGGCTAGGCGGCATCTTAAAGCGCGTGGAATGGCGAGTAAAATGCACTATTAAACTTCTATGATAGGGCGAACAGAGACCCGATTAGATCATTTTACATTAATGTTAATATAAGAATTCAGGGAAATTCTATCACATTTGTTCAATTTACGTCGCTCCTATTTCAGATAGCTTATTGGGCTAAGCGGCATCTCAAAGCGCATGAAATGGCGAGTGAAATGCACTATTAAACTTCTAGGGTAGGGCAAACAGAGACCCGATTTGGTCATTTTACATTAATGTTAATATAAGAATTCAGCAAAATCCTATCACATTTGTTCGATTTACGTCGCTCCTATTTCAGATAGCGTATTGGGCTACGCGGCATCTCAAAGCGCATGAAATGGCGAACAAAATGCACTATTTAACTTCTAGGCTAGGGCGAACAGAGACCAGATTAGATCATTTTATATTTTGGTTAACATATGAATTCTGCTAAATTCTATCACATTTGTTCAATGTACGTCGCTCCTATTTCAGATAGCTTATTGGGCTTAGCGGCATCTCAAAGCGCATGAAGTGACGAGTGAAATGCACTATTAAACTTCTAGGGTAGGGCAAACAGAGACCCGCTTAGATCATTTTATATTATGGTTAATTTAAGAATTCAGCAAAATTCCATCACATTTGTTCAACTTACGTCGCTCCTATTTCAGATAGCGTACTGGGCTAGGCAGCATCTTAAAGCGCGTGGAATGACGAGTGAAATGCACTATTAAACTTCTAGGGTAGGGCAAACAGAGACCCGATTAGATCATTTTATGTTATGGTTTATTTAAGAATTCAGCAAAATTCTATCACATTTGTTCAATTTACGTCGTTCCTATTTCAGATAGCATACTGGGCTAGGCGGCATCTTAAAGCGCGTGGAATGGCGAGTAAAATGCACTATTAAACTTCTATGATAGGGCGAACAGAGACCCGATTAGATCATTTTACATTAATGTTAATATAAGAATTCTGCGAAATTCTATCACATTTGTTCAATTTACGTCGCTCCTATTTCAGATAGCTTATTGGGCTTAGCGGCATCTCAGAGCGCATGAAGTGACGAGTGAAATGCACTATTTATCTTCTAGGGTAGGGCAAACAGAGACCCGCTTAGATCATTTTATATTATGGTTAATTTAAGAATTCAGCAAAATTCCATCACATTTGTTCAACTTACGTCGCTCCTATTTCAGCTAGCGTATTGGGCTATGCGGCATCTCAAAGCGCATGAAATGACGAGTGAAATGCACTATTAAACTTCTAGGGTAGGGCAAACAGCGACCCGATTAGATCATTTTATATTATGGTTAATTTAAGAATTCAGCAAAATTCCATCACATTTCTTCAACTTACGTCGCTCCTATTTCAGATAGCGTACTGGGCTAGGCAGCATCTTAAAGCGCGTGGAATGACGAGTGAAATGCACTATTAAACTTCTAGGGTAGGGCAAACAGAGACCCGATTAGATCATTTTATGTTATGGTTAATTTAAGAATTCAGCAAAATTCTATCACATTTGTTCAATTTACGTCGTTCCTATTTCAGATAGCATACTGGGCTAGGCGGCATCTTAAAGCGCGTGGAAGGGCGAGTAAAATGCACTATTAAGCTTCTATGATAGGGCAATCGGAGACCCGATTAGATCATTTTATATTACGGTTAATATAAGAATGCGGCGTAATTCTATCACATTTGTTCAACTTACGTCGCTTCTATTTCAGATAGCGTAATGGGCTAAGCCGCATCTCAAAGTGCATGAAATGGCGAGTGAAATGCACTATTAGACTTCTATGGTAGGGCGAACGGAGACCCGATTAGATCATTTTACATTAAGGTTAACATAAGAATTCAGGGAAATTCTATCACATTTGTTCAATTTACGTCGCTCCTATTTCAGATAGCGTATTGGGCTACGCGGCATCCCAAAGCGCATGAAATGGCGAACAAAATGCACTATTTAACTTCTAGGCTAGGGCGAACAGAGTCCAGATTAGATCATTTTATATTTTGGTTAACATAAGAATTCTGCTAAATTCTATCACATTTGTTCAATTTACGTCGCTGCTATTTCAGATAGCTTATTGGGCTTAGCGGCATCTCAAACCGCATGAAGTGACGAGTGAACTGCACTATTAAACTTCTAGGGTAGGGCAAACAGAGACCCGCTTAGATCATTTTATATTATGGTTAATTTAAGAATTCAGCAAAATTCTATCACATTTGTTCAATTTACGACGTTCCTATTTCAGATAGCATACTGGGCTAGGCGGCATCTTAAAGCGCGTGGAAGGGCGAGTAAAATGCACTATTAAACTTCTATGATAGGGCAATCGGAGACCCGATTAGATCATTTTATATTACGGTTAATATAAGAATGCGGCGTAATTCTATCACATTTGTTCAACTTACGTCGCTTCTATTTCAGATAGCGTATTGGGCTAAGCCGCATCTCGAAGCGCATGAAATGGCGAGTATAATGCACTGTTAAACTTGTAGGATAATGCAAACAGAGACCCGATTAGATCATTTTATATTATGGTTAATTTAAGAATTCAGCGAAATTCTATCACATTTGTTCAATTTACGTCGCTCCTATTTCAGATAGCGTATTCGGCTAAGCGGCATCTGAAGGCGCATGAAATGGCGAGTAAAATGCACTATTAAACTTCTAGGGTAGGGCAAACAGAGACCCGATTAGATCATTTTATATTTTGGTTAATATAAGAATTCAGCGAAATTCTATCACATTTGTTCAATTTACGTCGCTCCTATTTCAGATAGCGTATTGGGCTACGCGGCATCCCAAAGCGCATGAAATGGCGAACAAAATGCACTATTTAACTTCTAGGCTAGGGCGAACAGAGACCAGATTAGATCATTTTATATTTTGGTTAACATAAGAATTCTGCTAAATTCTATCACATTTGTTCAATTTACGTCGCTGCTATTTCAGATAGCTTATTGGGCTTAGCGGCATCTCAAACCGCATGAAGTGACGAGTGAAATGCACTATTAAACTTCTAGGGTAGGGCAAACAGAGACCCGCTTAGATCATTTTATATTATGGTTAATTTAAGAATTCAGCAAAATTCCATCACATTTGTTCAACTTACGTCGCTCCTATTTCAGGTAGCGTACTGGGCTAGGCAGCATCTTAAAGCGCGTGGAATGACGAGTGAAATGCACTATTAAACTTCTAGGGTAGGGCAAACAGGGACCCGATTAGATCATTTTATGTTATGGTTAATTTAAGAATTCAGCAAAATTCTATCACATTTGTTCAATTTACGTCGTTCCTATTTCAGATAGCATACTGGGCTAGGCGGCATCTTAAAGCGCGTGGAAGGGCGAGTAAAATGCACTACTAAACTTCTATGATAGGGCAATCGGAGACCCGATTAGATCATTTTATATTACGGTTAATATAAGAATGCGGCGTAATTCTATCACATTTGTTCAACTTACGTCGCTTCTATTTCAGATAGCGTATTGGGCTAAGCCGCATCTCGAAGCGCATGAAATGGCGAGTATAATGCACTGTTAAACTTGTAGGATAATGCAAACAGAGACCCGATTAGATCATTTTATATTATGGTTAATTTAAGAATTCAGCGAAATTCTATCACATTTGTTCAATTTACGTCGCTCCTATTTCAGATAGCGTATTCGGCTAAGCGGCATCTGAAGGCGCATGAAATGGCGAGTAAAATGCACTATTAAACTTCTAGGGTAGGGCAAACAGAGACCCGATTAGATCATTTTATATTGTGGTTAATTTAAGAATTCAGCAAAATTCTATCACATTTGTTCAATTTACGTCGCTCCTATTTCAGATAGCGCACTGGGCTAGGCGGCATCATAAAGCGCGTGGAATGGCGAGTAAAATGCACTATTAAACTTCTATGATAGGGCGAACAGAGACCCGATTAGATCATTTTACATTACTGTTAATATAAGAATTCAGGGAAATTCTATCACATTTGTTCAATTTACGTCGCTCCTATTTCAGATAGCTTATTGGGCTAAGCGGCATCTCAAAGCGCATGAAATGACGAGTGAAATGCACTATTAAACTTCTAGGGTAGGGCAAACAGAGACCCGATTTGGTCATTTTACATTAATGTTAATATAAGAATTCAGCAAAATTCTATCACATTTGTTCAATTTACGTCGCTCCTATTTCAGATAGCGCACTGGGCTAGGCGGCATCATAAAGCGCGTGGAATGGCGAGTAAAATGCTCTATTAAACTTCTATGATAGGGCAATCAGATACCCGATTAGATCATTTTATGTTTTGTTTAATATAAGGTTTCAGGGAAATTGTATCACATTTGTTCAATTTACGTCGCTCCTATTTCAGATAGCGTATTCGGCTAAGCGGCATCTCAAAGCGCATGAAGTGGCGAATAAAACGCACTATTAAACTTCTAGGCTAGGGCGAACAGAGACCCGATCAGATCATTTTACATTATGGTTAATAAAAGAATTCAGCGAAATTCTATCACATTTGTTCAACTTACGTAGCTCCAATTTCAGATAGCGTATTGGGCTAAGCGTCATCTCAAAGCGCATGAAATGGCGAGTGAAATGCAATATGAAACTTCTAGGGTATGGCAAAAATGGACCCGATTAGATCATTTTATATTATGGTTAATTTAAGAATTCAGCAAAATTCTATCACATTTGTTCAATTTACGTCGCTCCTATTTCAGATACCGTACTGGGCTAGGCGGCATTTTAAAGCGCGTGGAATGGCGAGTAAAATGCACTATTAAAATTCTATGATAGGGCAATCAGAGACACGGTTAGATCATTTTATATTACGGTTAATATAAGAATTCAGCGTAATTCTATCACATCTGTTCAACTTACGTCGCTCCTATTTCGGATAGCGTACTGGGCTAGGCGGCATCCTAAAGCGCGTGGAGTGTCGAGTAAAATGCACTATTAATCTTCTATGATAGGGCAATCAGAGACCCGATTAGATCATTTTATATTTTGGTTAATATAAGAATTCAGCGAAATTCTATCACATTTGTTAAATTAACGTCGCTCCTATTTCAGTTAGCGTATTGGGCTAAGCGGCATCTCAAAGCGCATGAAATGGCGAACAAAATGCACTATTAAACTTCTTGGCTAGGGCGAACAGAGACCAGATTAGATCATTTTATAATTTGGTTAACATAAGAATTCTTCGAAATTCTATCACATTTGTTCAATTTACGTGGCTCCTATATCAGATTGCTTATTGGGCTTAGCGGCATGTCAAAGCGCATGACGTGACGAGTGAAATGCACTATTAAACTTCTAGGGTAGGGCAAACAGCGACCCGATTAGATCATTTTATATTATGGTTAATTTAAGAATTCAGCAAAATTCCATCACATTTGTTCAACTTACGTCGCTCCTATTTCAGATAGCGTACTGGGCGGCATCTTAAAGCGCGTGGAATGGCGAGTAAAATGCACTACTAATCTTCTATGATAGGGCAATCAGAGACCCGATTAGATCATTTTATATTTTGTTTAATATAAGATTTCAGGGAAATTCTATCACATTTGTTCAATTTACGTCGCTCCTATTTCAGATAGCGTATTGGGCTAAGCGGCATCTCAAAGCGCATGAAATGACGACTAAAATGCACCATTAAACTTCTAGGCTAGGGCGATCAGAGACCCGATTAGATCATTTTACATTTTGGTTAATAAAAGGATTCAGCGAAATTCTATCACATTTGTTCCATTTACGTCGCTCCTATTTCAGATAGCGTATTGGGCTAAGCGGCATTTCATAGCGCATGAAATGGTGAGTCAAATGCACTATTAAAGTTCTAGGGTAGGGCAAACAGAGACCCGATTAGATAATTTTATATTTTGGTTAATATAAGAATTTAGCGAAATTCTATCACATTTGTTCAATTTACTGCGCTCCTATATCAGATTGCTTATTGGGCTTAGCGGCATCTCAAAGCGCATGAAATGACGAGTGTAATGCACTATTAAACTTCTAGGGTTGGGCAAACAGAGACCCGATTAGATCATTTTACATTATGGTTGACAAAAGAATTCAGCGAAATTCTATCACATTTGTTCAACTTACGTCGCTCCAATTTCAGATACCGTATTGAGCTAAGCGGCATCTCAATGCGCATGAAATGGCGAGTAAAATGCACCATGAAACTTCTAGGGTAGGGCAAAAAGAGACCCGATTAGATCATTTTATATTATGGTTAATTTAAGAATTCAGCAAAATTCTATCACATTTGTTCAATTTACGTCGCTCCTATTTCAGATAGCGTACTGGGCTAGGCGGCATTTTAAAGCGTGTGGAATGGCTATTAAAATGCACTATTAAACTTCTAGGGTAGGGTAAGCAGAGACCCAATTAGATCATTTTATATTATGGTTAATTTAAGAATTCAGCAAAATTCTATCACATTCGTTCAATTTAGGTCGCTCCTATTTCAGATAGCGTTCTGAGCTAGGCGGCATCATAAAGCGCGTGGAATGGCGAGTAAAATCCACTTTTAAACTTCTAGGCTAGGGCAATCAGAGACCCGATTAGATCATTTTATATTTTGGTTAATATAAGAATTCAGAGAAATTCTATCACATTTGTTCAATTTACGTCGCTCTTATTACAGATAGCTTATTGGGCTTAGCGGCATCTCAAAGCGTATGAAATGGCGAATAAAATGCACTATTAAAGTTCTAGGCTAGGGCGAACAGAGACCCGATCAGATCATTTTACATTATGGTTAATAAAAGAATTCAGCGAAATTCTATCACATTTGTTCAACTTACGTCGCTCCTATTTCAGATAGCGTATTGGGCTAAGCGGCATCTCAAAGCGCATGAAATGGCGAGTGAAATGCACTATTAGACTTCTATGGTTGGGCGAACCGAGATGCGATTGGATCATTTTACATTAAGGTTAATATAAGAATTCACGGAAATTCCATCACATTTGTTCGATTTACGTCGCTCCTATTTCAGATAGCGTATCGGGCTAAGCGGCATCTCAAAGCGTATGAAATGTCGAATAAAATGCCCTATTAAACTTCTACGTTAGGGCGAAAAGAGACCCGATTAGATCATTTTATATTATGGTTAATTTAAGAATTCAACGAAAATCTATCACATTTGTTCAAATTACGTCGCTCCTATTTCAGATAGCGTATTGGGCTAAGCGGCATCTCAAAGCGCATGAAATGACGAGTAAAATGCACCATTAAACTTCTAGGGTAGGGCGAACAGAGACCCGATCAGATCATTTTACATTATGGTTAATATAAGAATTCAGGGAAATTCTATCACATTTGTTCAAATTACGTCGCTCCTATTTCAGATAGCGTATTGGGCTAAGCGGCATCTCAAAGCGCATGAAATGACGAGTAAAATGCACTATTAAACTTCGAGGGTAGGGCAAACAGACACCCGATTAGATCATTTTATATTATAGTGAATTCAAGAGTTCAGCGAAATTCTCTCACATTTGTTCAATTTACGTCGCTCCTATTTCAGATAGCGTATTGGGCTAAGCGGCATCTCAAAGCGCATGAAATGACGAGTAAAATGCACTATTAGACTTCTATGGTAGGGCGAACGGAGACCCGATTAGATCATTTTACATTAAGGTTAACATAAGAATTCACGGAAATTCTATCACGTTTGTTCAATTTACGTCGCTCCTATTTCAGATAGCATACTGGGCTAGGCGGCATCTTAAAGCACGTGGAATGGCGAGTGAAATGCACTATTAGACTTCTATGGTAGGGCGAACGGAGACCCGATTAGATCATTTTACATTAAGGTTAACATAAGAATTCACGGAAATTCTATCACGTTTGTTCAATTTACGTCGCTCCTATTTCAGATAGCGTATTGGGCTAGGCGGCATCTTAAAGCGCGTGGAAGGGCGAGTAAAATGCACTGCTAAACTTCTATGATAGAGCAATGAGAGACCCGATTAGATCATTTTATATTTTGTTTAATATTAGATTTCAGGGAAATTCTATCACATTTGCTCAATTTACGTCGCTCCTAATTCAGATAGCGTATTGGGCTAAGCGGCATCACAAAGCGCATGAAATGGCGAACAAAATGCACTATTTAACTTCTAGGCTAGGGCGAACAGAGACCAGATTAGATCATTTTATATTTTGGTTAACATAAGAATTCTGCGAAATTCTATCACATTTGTTCAATTTACGTCGCTCCTATTTCAGATAGCTTAGTGGGCTTAGCGGCCTCTCAAAGTGCATGAAGTGACGAGTGAAATGCACTATTAAACTTCTAGGGTAGGGCAAACAGAGACCCGCTTAGATCATTTTATATTATGGTTAATTTAAGAATTCAGCAAAATTCCATCACATTTGTTCAACTTACGTCGCTCCTATTTCAGATAGCGTACTGGGCTAGGCAGCATCTTAAAGCGCGTGGAATGACGAGTGAAATGCACTATTAAACTTTTAGGGTAGGGCAAACAGAGACCCGATTAGATCATTTTATGTTATGGTTAATTTAAGAATTCAGCAAAATTCTATCACATTTGTTCAATTTACGTCGCTCCTATTTCAGATAGCGTATTGGGCTAAGCGGCATCTCAAAGCGCATGAAATGACGAGTAAAATGCACCATTAAACTTCTGGGGTAGGGCGAACAGAGACCCGATCAGATCATTTTACATTATGGTTAATATAAGAATTCAGGGAAATTCTATCACATTTGTTCAATTTACGTCGTACCTATTTCAGATAGCATACTGGGCTAGGCGGCATCTTAAAGCACGTGGAATGGCGAGTGAAATGCACTATTAGACTTCTATGGTAGGGCGAACGGAGACCCGATTAGATCATTTTACATTAAGGTTAACATAAGAATTCACGGAAATTCTATCACGTTTGTTCAATTTACGTCGCTCCTATTTCAGATAGCGTATTGGGCTAGGCGGCATCTTAAAGCGCGTGGAAGGGCGAGTAAAATGCACTGCTAAACTTCTATGATAGAGCAATGAGAGACCCGATTAGATCATTTTATATTTTGTTTAATATTAGATTTCAGGGAAATTCTATCACATTTGCTCAATTTACGTCGCTCCTAATTCAGATAGCGTATTGGGCTAAGCGGCATCACAAAGCGCATGAAATGGCGAACAAAATGCACTATTTAACTTCTAGGCTAGGGCGAACAGAGACCAGATTAGATCATTTTATATTTTGGTTAACATAAGAATTCTGCGAAATTCTATCACATTTGTTCAATTTACGTCGCTCCTATTTCAGATAGCTTATTGGGCTTAGCGGCCTCTCAAAGTGCATGAAGTGACGAGTGAAATGCACTATTAAACTTCTAGGGTAGGGCAAACAGAGACCCGCTTAGATCATTTTATATTATGGTTAATTTAAGAATTCAGCACAATTCCATCACATTTGTTCAACTTACGTCGCTCCTATTTCAGATAGCGTACTGGGCTAGGCAGCATCTTAAAGCGCGTGGAATGACGAGTGAAATGCACTATTAAACTTTTAGGGTAGGGCAAACAGAGACCCGATTAGATCATTTTATGTTATGGTTAATTTAAGAATTCAGCAAAATTCTATCACATTTGTTCAATTTACGTCGATCCTATTTCAGGTAGCTTATTGGGCTAAGCGGCATCTCAAAGCGCATGAAATGACGAGTGAAATGCACTATTAAACTTCTATGGTAGGGCGAACAGAGACTCGATTAGATCATTCTACATTAATGTTAATATGAGAATTCAGCGAAATTCTATCACATTTGTTCAATTTACGTCGCTCCTATTTCAGATAGCGTATTGGGCTAAGCGGCCTCTCAAAGCGCATGAAATGGCGAGTAAAATGCACTATTAAACTTCTAGGGTAAGGCAAACAAAGACCCGATTAAATCATTTTATATTATGGTTAATTTAAGAATTCAGCGTAATTCTATCACATTCGATCAATTTACGTCGCTCCTATTTCAGATAGCGTATTGCGCAATGCGGCATCTCAAAGCGCATGAAATGGCGAGTATAATGCACTGTTAAACGTCTAGGATAAGGCAAACAGAGACCCGATTAGATCATTTTATATTACGGTTAATATAAGAATGCGGCGTAATTCTATCACATTTGTTCAACTTACGTCGCTCCTATTTCAGATAGCGTATTGGGCTAAGCGGCATCTCAAAGTGCATGAAATGGCGAGTCAAATGCACTATTAGACTTCTATGGTAGAGCGGACGGAGACCCGATTAGATCATTTTACATTAAGGTTAACATAAGAATTCACGGAAATTCTATCACGTTTGTTCAATTTACGTCGCTCCTATTTCAGATAGCGTATTGGCCTGTGCGACATCTCAAAGCGCATGAAATGGCGAGTAAAATCCACTATTAAACTTCTAGGGCAGGGCAAACAAAGACCCGATTAAATCATTTTATATTATGGTTAATTTAAGAATTCAGCGTAATTCTATCACATTCGTTCAATTTACGTCGCTCCTATTTCAGGTAGCGTATTGGGCAATGCGGCATCTCAAAGCGCATGAAGTGACGAGTGAAATGCACTATTAAACTTCTATGATAGGGCCATCAGGGACCCGATTAGATCATTTTATATTTTGGTTAATATAAGAATTCAGCGTAATTCTATCACATTTGTTCAATTTACGTCGCGCCTATTTCAGATAGCTTATTGGGCTAAGCGGCGTCTCAAAGCGCATGAAATGACGAGTGAAATGCACTATTAAACTTCTAGGGTAGGGCGAACGGAGACCCGATTAGATCATTTTACGTTAATCTTAATATAAGATTTCAGGGAAATTCTATCACATTTGTTCAATTTACGTCGCTCCTACTTCAGATAGCTTATTGGGCTAAGCGGCATCTGAAAGCGCAAGAAATGGCGAGTAAAATGCACTATTAAACTTCTAGGGTAGGGCAAACAGAGACCCAATTAGATCATTTTATATCATGGTTAATTTAAGAATTCAGCGAAATTCTATCACATTTGTTCAATTTACGTCGCTCCTACTTCAGATAGCTTATTGGGCTAAGCGGCATCTGAAAGCGCAAGAAATGGCGAGTAAAATGCACTATTAAACTTCTAGGGTAGGGCAAACAGAGACCCAATTAGATCATTTTATATCATGGTTAATTTAAGAATTCAGCGTAATTCTATCACATTTGTTCAATTTACGTCGCTCCTATTTCAGATAGCGTACTGGGCTAAGCGGCATCTGAAAGCGCAAGAAATGGCGAGTAAAATGCACTGTTAAACGTCTAGGATAAGGCAAACAGAGACCCGATTAGATCATTTTATATTACGGTTAATATAAGAATTCGGCGTAATTCTATCACATTTGTTCAACTTACGTCGCTCCTATTTCAGATAGCGTATTGGGCAATGCGGCATCTTAAAGCGCGTGGAATGGCGAGTAAAATGCACTATATAAACTTCCATGATAGGGCAATCAGAGACCCGATTAAATCATTTTATATTATGGTTAATTTAAGAATTCAGCGAAATTCTATCACATTTGTTCAATTTACGTCGCTCCTATTTCAAATAGCGTATTGGGCTGAGCGGCGTCTGAAAGCGCATGAAATGGCGAGTAAAATGCACTATTAAACTTCTAGGGTAGGGCGAACAGAGACCCGATTAGATCATCTTACATTATGATTAATAAAAGAATTCAGCGAAATTCTATCACATTTGTTCAACTTACGTCGCTCCTATTTCAGATAGCGTATTGGGCTAAGCAGCATCTCAAAGCGCATGAAATGGCGAGTGAAATGCACTATTAGACTTCTATGGTAGGGCGAACAGAGATGCGATTGGATCATTTTACATTAAGGTTAATATAAGAATTCACGGAAATTCCATCACATTTGTTCGATTTACGTCGCTCCTATTTCAGATAGCGTATCGGGCTAAGCGGCATCTCAAAGCGCATGAAATGGCGAATAAAATGCACTATTAAACTTCTAGGCTAGGGCGAACAGAGACCCGATTAGATCATTTCACATTATGGTTAATAAAAGCATTCAGCGAAATTCTATCACATTTGTTCAGTTTACGTCGCTCCTATTTCAGATAGCGTATTGGGCAATGCGGCATCTCAAAGCGCATGAAGTGACGAGTGAAATGCACTATTAAACTTCTATGATAGGGCCATCAGGGACCCGATTAGATCATTTTATATTTTGGTTAATATAAGAATTCAGCGTAATTCTATCACATTTGTTCAATTTACGTCGCGCCTATTTCAGATAGCTTATTGGGCTAAGCGGCGTCTCAAAGCTCATGAAATGACGAGTGAAATGCACTATTAAACTTCTAGGGTAGGGCGAACAGAGACCCGATTAGATCATTTTACGTTAATGTTAATATAAGATTTCAGGGAAATTCTATCACATTTGTACAATTTACGTCGCTCATATTTCAAATAGCGTATTGGGATAAGCGGCATCTCAAAGCTCAAGAAATGGCGAGTAAAATGCACTATTAAACTTCTAGGGTAGGGCAAACAGAGACCCAATTATATCATTTTATATTATGGTTAATTTAAGAATTCAGCGTAATTCTATCACATTCGTTCAATTTACGTCGCTCCTATTTCAGGTAGCGTATTGGGCAATGCGGCATCTCAAAGCGCATGAAGTGACGAGTGAAATGCACTATTAAACTTCTATGATAGGGCCATCAGGGACCCGATTAGATCATTTTATATTTTGGTTAATATAAGAATTCAGCGTAATTCTATCACATTTGTTCAATTTACGTCGCGCCTATTTCAGATAGCTTATTGGGCTAAGCGGCGTCTCAAAGCGCATGAAATGACGAGTGAAATGCACTATTAAACTTCTAGGGTAGGGCGAACGGAGACCCGATTAGATCATTTTATATCATGGTTAATTTAAGAATTCAGCGAAATTCTATCACATTTGTTCAATTTACGTCGCTCCTACTTCAGATAGCTTATTGGGCTAAGCGGCATCTGAAAGCGCAAGAAATGGCGAGTAAAATGCACTATTAAACTTCTAGGGTAGGGCAAACAGAGACCCAATTAGATCATTTTATATCATGGTTAATTTAAGAATTCAGCGTAATTCTATCACATTTGTTCAATTTACGTCGCTCCTATTTCAGATAGCGTACTGGGCTAAGCGGCATCTGAAAGCGCAAGAAATGGCGAGTAAAATGCACTGTTAAACGTCTAGGATAAGGCAAACAGAGACCCGATTAGATCATTTTATATTACGGTTAATATAAGAATTCGGCGTAATTCTATCACATTTGTTCAACTTACGTCGCTCCTATTTCAGATAGCGTATTGGGCAATGCGGCATCTTAAAGCGCGTGGAATGGCGAGTAAAATGCACTATATAAACTTCCATGATAGGGCAATCAGAGACCCGATTAAATCATTTTATATTATGGTTAATTTAAGAATTCAGCGAAATTCTATCACATTTGTTCAATTTACGTCGCTCCTATTTCAAATAGCGTATTGGGCTGAGCGGCGTCTGAAAGCGCATGAAATGGCGAGTAAAATGCACTATTAAACTTCTAGGGTAGGGCGAACAGAGACCCGATTAGATCATCTTACATTATGATTAATAAAAGAATTCAGCGAAATTCTATCACATTTGTTCAACTTACGTCGCTCCTATTTCAGATAGCGTATTGGGCTAAGCAGCATCTCAAAGCGCATGAAATGGCGAGTGAAATGCACTATTAGACTTCTATGGTAGGGCGAACAGAGATGCGATTGGATCATTTTACATTAAGGTTAATATAAGAATTCACGGAAATTCCATCACATTTGTTCGATTTACGTCGCTCCTATTTCAGATAGCGTATCGGGCTAAGCGGCATCTCAAAGCGCATGAAATGGCGAATAAAATGCACTATTAAACTTCTAGGCTAGGGCGAACAGAGACCCGATTAGATCATTTCACATTATGGTTAATAAAAGCATTCAGCGAAATTCTATCACATTTGTTCAGTTTACGTCGCTCCTATTTCAGATAGCGTGCTGGGCTAAGCGGCATCTCAAAGCGCATGAAACGGCGAGTAAAATGCACTATTACACTTCTAGGATAAGGCACACAGAGACCCGATTATATCATTTTATATTACGGTTAATATAAGAATTCAGCGTAATTCTATCACATTTGTTCAATTTACGTCGCTCCTATTTCAGATAGCGTACTGGGCTAGGCAGCATCTTAAAGCGCGTGGAATGACGAGTGAAATGCACTATTAAACTTCTAGGGTAGGGCAAACAGAGACCCGATTAGATCATTTTATGTTATGGTTAATTTAAGAATTCAGCAAAATTCTATCACATTTGTTCAATTTACGTCGTTCC
Organism: Macropis europaea; assembly: GCA_916610135.2. Taxonomy (NCBI): domain Eukaryota; kingdom Metazoa; phylum Arthropoda; class Insecta; order Hymenoptera; family Melittidae; genus Macropis; species Macropis europaea. The sequence continues at coordinate 235,008 of CAKAJE020000217.1, forward strand.
TATTTCAGATAGCATACTGGGCTAGGCGGCATCTTAAAGAGCGTGGAAGGGCGAGCAAAATGCACTATTAAACTTCTATGATAGGGCAATCGGAGACCCGATTAGATCATTTTATATTTTGGTTAATATAAGGATTCAGCAAAATTGTATCACATTTGTTCAATTTACGTCGCTGATATTTCAGATAGCGTATTGGGCTAAGCGGCACCTCAAAGCGCAAGAAATGGCGAGTAAAATGCACTATTAAACTTCTAGGGTAGGGCAAACAGAGACCCGATAAGAAAACTCTATATTATGGTTAATTTAAGAATTCATCGAAATTCTATCACATTTGTTCAATTTACGTCGCTCCTATTTCAGATAGCATATTGGGCTAAGCGGCATCTCAATGCGCATGAAATGGCGAGTAAAATGCACTATTAAACTTCTAGGGTAGGGCAAACAGAGACCCGATTAGATCATTTTATATTAGGGTTAATTTAAGAATTCAGCGAAATTCTATCACATTTGTTCAATTTACGTCGTTCCTATTTCAGCTAGCGTACTGGGCTATGCGGCATCTTAAAACGCGAGGAATGGCGAGTAAAATGCACTGTTAAACTTCTATGATAGGGCAATCAGAGACCCGATTAGATCATTTTATATTTTGGTTAATATAAGAATTCAGCGAAATTCTATCACATTTGTTCAATTTGCATCGCTCCTATTTCAGATAGCGTATTTGGATAAGCGGCATCTTAAAGCGCGCGGAATGGCGAGTAAAATGCACTGTTAAACTTCTAGGGTAGGGCCAATAGAGACCCAATTAGATCATTTTATATTATAGTTAATTTAAGAATTCAGCAAAATTCTATAACAATTGTTCAATTTACGTTGTTCCTATTTCAGATAGCGTACTGGGCTAGGCGGCATCTTAAAGCGCGTGGAATGGCGAGTAAAATGCACTATATAAACTTCTATGATAGGGCAATCAGAGAGTCGATTAGATCATTTTATATTTTGGTTAATATAAGAATTCAGCGAATTTCTATCACATTTGTACAATTTACGTCGCTCCTATTTCAGATAGCGTATTGAGCTAAGCGGCATCTCAAAGCGCATGAAATGACGAGTGAAATGCACTATTAATCTTCTTGGGTAGGGCGAACTGAGACCCGATTAGAACATTTTACATTAAGGTTAATATAAGAATTCAGCGAAATTCTCTCACATTTGTTCAATTTACGTCGCTGATATTTCAGATAGCGTATTGGGCTCAGCGGCATCTCAAAGCGCAAGAAATGGCGAGTAAAATGCACTATTAAACTTCTAGGGTAGGGCAAACAGAGACCCGATAAGAAAACTTTATATTATGGTTAATTTAAGAATTCATCGAAATTCTATCACATTTGTTCAATTTACGTCGCTCCTATTTCAGATAGCGTATTGGTCTAAGCGGCATCTCAATGCGCATGAAATGGCGAGTAAAATGCACTATTAAACTTCTAGGCTAGGGCGAACAGAGACCCGATTAGAACATTTTACATTATGGTTAATTTAAGAATTCAGCGAAATTCTATCACATTTGTCCAATTTGCGTCGCTCCTATTTCAGATAGCGAATTGGGCTAAGCGGCATCTCAAAGCGCGAGAAATGGCGAGTAAAATGCACTGTTAAACTACTAGGGTAGGGCAAACAGAGACCCGATTAGATCATTTTATATTAGGGTTAATTTAAGAATTCAGCTTAATTCTATCACATTTGTCCAACTTACGTCGCTCCTATTTCAGATAGCGTATTGCGCTAAGCGGCATCTTAAAGCGCGTGGAACGGCGAGTAAAATGCACTACTAAACTTCTATGATACGGCAATCAGAGAGCCGATTTGATCATTTTATATTTTGGTTAATATAAGGATTCAGCGAAATTCTATCACATTTGTTTAATTTACGTCGATGATATTTCAGATAGCGTATTGGGCTAAGCGGCATCTCAAAGCGCAAGAAATGGCGAGTAAAATGCACTATTAAACTTCTAGGGTAGGGCAAACAGAGACCCGATTAGATCATTTTACATTATGGTTAATAAATGAATTCACTGAAATTCTATCACATTTGTTCAATTTACGTCGCTCCTATTTCAGAAAGCGTACTGGGCCAGGCGGCATCTCAAAGCGCATGAAATGGCGAGTAAAATGCACTATTAAACTTCTAGGCTAGGGCGAACAGAGACCCGATTAGATCATTTTACATTATGGTTAATAAAAGAATTCAGCGAAATTCTATCACATTTGTTCAATTTACATCGCTCCTATTTCAGATAGCGTATTGGGCTAAGCGGCACCTCAAAGCGCATGAAATGACGAGTAAAATGCACTATTAATCTTCTAAGGAACGGCAAACAGAGACCCGATTAGATAATTTTATATTATAGTTAATTTAAGAATTCAGCGAAATTCTATCACATTTGTTCAATTTACGTCGCTCCTATTTCAGATAGCGTATTGGGCAAAGCGGCATCTCAAAGCGCACGAAATGACGAGTAAAATGCACTATTAAACTTCTAGGGTAGGACAAGCAGAGACCCGATTAGATCATTTTATATTATGGTTAATATAAGGATTCAGCGAAATTCTATCACATTTGTTCAATTTACGTCGCTGATATTTCAGATAGCGTACTGGGCTAGACGGCATCTTAAAGCGCGTGGAAGGTCGAGTAAAATGCACTACTAAACTTCTATGATAGGGCAATCGGAGACCCGATTAAATCATTTTATATTTTGTTTAATATAAGATTTCAAGGAAATTCTATCACATTTGTTCAATTTACGTCGCTCCTATTTCAGTTAGCGTATTGGGCTAAGCGGCATCTCTAAGCGCATGAAATGGCGACTAAAATGCACTATTAAACTTCTAGGCTAGGGCGAACAGAGACCCGATTAGATCATTTAACATTATGGTTAATAAAAGAATTCAGCGAGATTCTATCACATTTGTTCAATTTACATCGCTCCTATTTCAGATAGCGCCTTCCGCTAAGCGGCATCTCAAAGCGCATGAAATGACGAGTGAAATGCACTATTAAACATCTAGGGTAGGGCAAACAGAGACCCGATTAGATAATTTTATATTAGGGTTAATTTAAGAATTTAGCGAAATTCTATCACATTTGTTAAACTTACGTCGCTCCTATTTCAGATAGCGTACTGGGCTAGGCGGCATCTTAAAGCGCGTGGAACGGCGAGTAAAATGCACTACTAAACTTCTATGATACGGCAATCAGAGAGCCGATTAGATCATTTTATATTTTGGTTAATATAAGGATTCAGCGAAATTCTATCACATTTGTTCAATTTACGTCGTTCCTATTTCAGCTAGCGTACTGGGCTAGGCGGCATCTTAAAACGCGAGGAATGGCGAGTAAAATGCACTGTTAATCTTCTATGATAGGGCAATCAGAGACCCGATTAGATCATTTTATATTTTGGTTAATATAAGAATTCAGCGAAATTCTATCACATTTGTTCAATTTACGTCGCTCCTATTTCAGATAGCGTATTGGGCTAAGCGGCATCTCAATGCGCATGAAATGACGAGTGAAATGCACTATTAAACTTCTAGGGTAGGGCGAACAAAAACCCGATTAGATCATTTTACATTAAGATTAATATAAGCATTCAGCGAAATTCTATCACATTTGTTCAATTTACGTCGCTGATATTTCAGATAGCGTATTGGGATAAGCGGCATCGCAAAGCGCAAGAAATGGCGAGTAAAATGCACTATTAAGCTTCTAGGGTAGGGCAAACACAGACCCGATAAGATCATTTTATATTATGGTTAATTTAAGAATTCATAGAAATTCTATCACATTTGTTCAATTTACGTCGCTCCTATTTCAGATAGCGTATTGGGCTAAGAGGCATCTCAATGCGCATGAAATGGCGAGTAAAATGCACTACTAAACTTCTATGATAGGGCAATCAGAGACCCGATTAGATCATTTTATATTTTGTTTAATATAAGATTTCAAGGAAATTCTATCACATTTGTTCAATTTACGTCGCTCCTATTTCAGATAGCGTATTGGGCTAAGCGGCATCACAAAGCGCATGAAATGGCGAATAAAATACACTATTAAACTTCTAGGCTATGGCGAACAGAGACCCGATTAGAACATTTTACATTATGGTTAATTTAAGAATTCAGCGAAATTCTATCACATTTGTTCAATTTACGTCGCTCCTATTCCAGATAGCGTATTGGGCAAAGCGGCATCTCAAAGCGCACGAAATGACGAGTAAAATGCACTATTAAACTTCTAGGGTAGGGCAAGCAGAGACCCGATTAGATCATTTTATATTATGGTTAATATGAGGATTCAGCGAAATTCTATCACATTTGTTCAATTTACGTCGCTGATATTTCAGATAGCGTACTGGGCTAGACGGCATCTTAAAGCGCGTGGAAGGGCGAGTAAAATGCACTACTAAACTTCTATGATAGGGCAATCGGAGACCCGATTAGATCATTTTATATTTTGTTTAATATAAGATTTCAAGGAAATTCTATCACATTTCTTCAATTTACGTCGCTCCTATTTCAGTTAGCGTATTGGGCTAAGCGGCATCACTAAGCGCATGAAATGGCGACTAAAATGCACTATTAAACTTCTAGGCTAGGGCGAACAGAGACCCGATTAGATCATTTTACATTATGGTTAATAAAAGAATTCAGCGAAATTCTATCACATTTGTTCAATTTACATCGCTCCTATTTCAGATAGCGCCTTCCGCTAAGCGGCATCTCAAAGCGCATGAAATGACGAGTGAAATGCACTATTAAACTTCTAGGGTAGGGCAAACAGAGACCCGATTAGATAATTTTATATTAGGGTTAATTTAAGAATTCAGCGAAATTCTATCACATTTGTTCAACTTACGTCGCTCCTATTTCAGATAGCGTACTGGGCTAGGCGGCATCTTAAAGCGCGTGGAACGGCGAGTAAAATGCACTGTTAATCTTCTATGATAGAGCAATCAGAGAGTCGATTAGATCATTTTATATTTTGGTTAATATAAAAATTCAGCGAAATTCTATCACATTTGTTCAATTTACGTCGCTCCTATTTCAGATAGCGTATTGGGCTAAGCGGCATCTCAAAGCGCCAGAAATGGCGAGCAAAATGCACTATTAAACTTCTAGGGTAAGGCAAGCAGTCACCTGATTAGATTATTTTATATTACAGTTAATTTAATATGCCAGCAAAATTCTATCACATTTGTTCAATTTCCGTCGCTCCAATTTCAGATAGCGTACTAGGCTAGGCGGCATCTTATAGCGCGTGGAAAGGCGAGCAAAATGCACTATTAATCTTCTATGATAGGTCAATCAGAGACCCGACTAGATCATTTTATATTTTGGTTAATATAAGAATTCAGCGAAATTCTATCACATTTGTTCAATTTACGTCGCTCCTATTTCAGATAGCGTATTGGGCTAAGCGGCATCTCAAAGCGCATGAAATGTCGAGTGAAATGCACTATTAAACTTCTAGGGTAGGGCGAACAAAAACCCGATTAGATCATTTTACATTAAGATTAATATAAGCATTCAGCGAAATTCTATCACATTTGTTCAATTTACGTCGCTGATATTTCAGATAGCGTATTGGGATAAGCGGCATCGCAAAGCGCAAGAAATGGCGAGTAAAATGCACTATTAAGCTTCTAGGGTAGGGCAAACACAGACCCGATAAGATCATTTTATATTATGGTTAATTTAAGAATTCATCGAAATTCTATCACATTTGTTCAATTTACGTCGCTCCTATTTCAGATAGCGTATTGGGCTAAGCGGCATCACAAAGCGCATGAAATGGCGAATAAAATACACTATTAAACTTCTAGGCTATGGCGAACAGAGACCCGATTAGAACATTTTACATTATGGTTAATTTAAGAATTCAGCGAAATTCTATCACATTTGTTCAATTTACGTCGCTCCTATTTCAGATAGCGTATTGGGCAAAGCGGCATCTCAAAGCGCACGAAATGACGAGTAAAATGCACTATTAAACTTCTAGGGTAGGGCAAGCAGAGACCCGATTAGATCATTTTATATTATGGTTAATATAAGGATTCAGCGAAATTCTATCACATTTGTTCAATTTACGTCGCTGATATTTCAGATAGCGTACTGGGCTAGACGGCATCTTAAAGCGCGTGGAAGGGCGAGTAAAATGCACTACTAAACTTCTATGATAGGGCAATCGGAGACCCGATTAGATCATTTTATATTTTGTTTAATATAAAATTTCAAGGAAATTCTATCACATTTCTTCAATTTACGTCGCTCCTATTTCAGTTAGCGTATTGGGCTAAGCGGCATCACTAAGCGCATGAAATGGCGACTAAAATGCACTATTAAACTTCTAGGCTAGGGCGAACAGAGACCCGATTAGATCATTTTACATTATGGTTAATAAAAGAATTCAGCGAAATTCTATCACATTTGTTCAATTTACATCGCTCCTATTTCAGATAGCGCCTTCCGCTAAGCGGCATCTCAAAGCGCATGAAATGACGAGTGAAATGCACTATTAAACTTCTAGGGTAGGGCAAACAGAGACCCGATTAGATAATTTTATATTAGGGTTAATTTAAGAATTCAGCGAAATTCTATCACATTTGTTCAACTTACGTCGCTCCTATTTCAGATAGCGTACTGGGCTAGGCGGCATCTTAAAGCGCGTGGAACGGCGAGTAAAATGCACTGTTAATCTTCTATGATAGAGCAATCAGAGAGTCGATTAGATCATTTTATATTTTGGTTAATATAAAAATTCAGCGAAATTCTATCACATTTGTTCAATTTACGTCGCTCCTATTTCAGATAGCGTATTGGGCTAAGCGGCATCTCAAAGCGCCAGAAATGGCGAGCAAAATGCACTATTAAACTTCTAGGGTAAGGCAAGCAGTCACCTGATTAGATCATTTTATATTACAGTTAATTTTATATGCCAGCAAAATTCTATCACATTTGTTCAATTTCCGTCGCTCCAATTTCAGATAGCGTACTAGGCTAGGCGGCATCTTATAGCGCGTGGAAAGGCGAGAAAAATGCACTATTAATCTTCTATGATAGGTCAATCAGAGACCCGACTAGATCATTTTATATTTTGGTTAATATAAGAATTCAGCGAAATTCTATCACATTTGTTCAATTTACGTCGCTCCTATTTCAGATAGCTTATTGGGCTAAGAGGCATCTCAAAGCGCATGAAATGGCGTCTAAAATGCAATACTAAACTTCTAGGACAAGGCAAACAGAGACCCGATTAGGTCATTTTATATTACGGTTAATATAAGAATTCAGCGTAATTCTATCACATTTGTTCAATTTACGTCGCTCCTATTTCAGATAGCGTATTCGGCTTATCGGCATCTCAAAGCGCATGAAGTGGCGAATGAAATGCACTATTAAACTTCTAGGGTAGGGCAACCAGAGACCCGATTAGGTCACTTTATATTATGGTTAATTTAAGAATTCAGCGAAGTTCTATCACATTTGTTCAACTTACGTCGCTCCAATTTTAGATAGCGCACTGGGCTAGGCGGCATCTTAAAGCGCGTGGAATGGCGAGTAAAATGCGCTGTTAAACTTCTAGGGTAGGGCAACCAGAGACCCGATTAGACCATTTTATATTATGGATAATTTAAGAATTCAGCAAAATTCTATCACATTGGTTCAATTTACGTCTCTCCTATTTCAGATAGCGTATTGGGCTAAGGGGCATCTCAAAGCGCATGAAATGAGGAGTAAAATGCACTATTAAACTTCTAGGATAGGGCAAGCAGAGACCCGATTAGATCATTTTATGTTATGGTTAATTTAAGAATTCAGCGAAATTCTATCACATTTGTTCAATTTACGTCGCTCCTATTTCAGATAGCTTATTGGGCTTAGCGGCATCTCAAAGCGCATGAAATGACGAGTGAAATGCACTATTACACTTCTAGGGTAGGGAAAACAGAGACCCGGTTAGATCATTTTACATTATGGTTAATAAAAGAATTCAGCGAAATTCTATCACATTTGTTCAATTTACGTCGCTCCTATTCCATATAGCGTATTGGTCTAAGCGGCATCTCAAAGCGCATGAAATGGCGAGTAAAATGCACTATTAAACTTCTATGATAGGGCAATCAGAGACCCGATTAGATCATTTGATATTATGGTTAATAAAAGAATTCAGCGAAATTCTATCACGTTTGTTCAACTTACGTCGCTGATATTTCAGATAGCGTATTGGGCTAAGCGGCATCTCAAAGCGCATGAAATGGCGAGTAAAATGCACTAGCAAACTTCTAGGGTAGGGCAATCAGAGACCCGATTAGATCATTTTATACTATGGTTAATTTAAGAATTCAGCAAAATTCTATCACATTTGTTCAATTTACGTCGTTCCTATTTCAGATAGCGTACTGGGCTAGGCGGCATCTTAAAGGTCGTGGAATGGCGAGTAAAATTAACTATTAAACTTCTATGATAGGGCAATCAGAGACCCGATTAGATCATTTTATATTTTGGTTAATATAAAAATTCAGGGAAATTCTATCACATTTGTTCAATTTACGTCGCTCCTATTTCAAATAGCGTACTCGGATAGGCGGCATCTTAAAGCGCGTGGAATGGCGAGTAAAATGCACTATTAAACTTCTATGATAGGGCAATCAGAGAGCCGATTAGATCATTTTATATTTTGGTTAATATAAGAATTCAGCGAAATTCTATCACATTTGTTTAATTTACGTCGCTCCTATTTCAGATAGCGTATTGGGCTAAGCGGCATCTCAAAGCGCATGAAATGGTGAGTAAAATGCACTATTAAACTTCTAGGGTAGGGCAAACAGAGACCCGACTATATCATTTTATATTATGGTTAATTTAATATGTCAGCAAAATTTTATCACATTTGTTCAATTTACGTCGCTCTTATTTCAGATAGCGTACTGGGCTAGGCGGCATCTTAAAGCGCGTGGAATGGCGAGTAAAATGCACTATTAAACTTCTATGATAGGGCAATCAGAGACCCGATTAGATCATTTTATGTTTTGGTTAATATAAGAATTCAACGAAATTCTATCAGATTTGTTGAATTTACGTCGCTCCTATTACAGATAGCTTATTGGGCTTAGCGGCATCTCAAAGCGCATGAAATGACGAGTGAAATGCACGATTAAACTTCTAGGGTAGGGCAAATAGAGACCCGATTAGATTATTTTATATTATGGTTAATTTGAGAATTCAGCGAAATTCTATCACATTTGTTCAATTTACGTCGCCCCTATTTCAGATACCGTATTGGGCTAAGCGGAATCTCAAAGCGCATGAAATGGCGAGTAAAATGCACTAGTAAACTTCTAGGGTAGGGCAATCAGAGACCCGATTATATCATTTTATACTATGGTTAATTTAAGAATTCAGCAAAATTCTATCACATTTGTTCAATTTACGTCGTTCCTATTTCAGATAGCGTACTGGGCTAGGCGTCATCTTAAAGCGCGTGGAATGGCGAGTAAAATTATCTATTAAACTTCTATGATAGGGCAATCAGAGACCCGATTAGATCATTTTATATTTTGGTTAATATAAAAATTCAGCGAAATTCTATCACAATTGTTCAATTTACATCGCTCCTATTTCAGATAGCGTATTGGGCTAAGCGGCAACTCAAAGCGCATGAAATGACGAGTGAAATGCACTATTAAACTTCTACGGTAGGGCGAACAGAGACCCGATTAGATCATTTTACATTAAGGTTAATATAAGAATTCAGGGAAATTCTATCGCACTTGTTCAATTTCCGTCGCTCCTATTTCAAATAGCGTACTCGGATAGGCGGCATCTTAAAGCGCGTGGAATGGCGAGTAAAATGCACTATTAAACTTCTATGATAGGGCAATCAGAGAGCCGATTAGATCATTTTATATTTTGGTTAATATAAGAATTCAGCGAAATTCTATCACACTTGTTTAATTTACGTCGCTCCTATTTCAGATAGCGTATTGGGCTAAGCGGCATCTCAAAGCGCATGAAATGGCGAGTAAAATGCACTATTAAACGTCTAGTGTAGGGCAATCAGAGACCCGATTAGATCATGTTATATTATGCTTAATTTAAGAATTCAGCAAAATTCTATCACATTTGTTCAACTTACGTAGCTCCTATTTCAGATAGCGTACTGGGCTAGGCGGCATCTTAAAGCGCGTGGAATGGCGAGTAAAATGCGCTATTAAACTTCTAGGGTAGGGCAACCAGAGACCCGATTAGACCATTTTATATTATGGATAATTTAAGAATTCAGCAAAATTCTATCACATTGGTTCAATTTACGTCGCTCCTATTTCAGATAGCTTATTGGGCTTAGCGGCATCTCAAAGCGCATGAAATGACGAGTGAAATGCACTATTAAACTTCTAGGGTAGGGAAAACAGAGACCCGGTTAGATCATTTTACATTATGGTTAATAAAAGAATTCAGCGAAATCCTATCTCATTTGTTCAACTTACGTCGCTCCTATTTCAGATAGCGTATTGGGCTAAGCGGCATCTCAAAGCGCATGAAATGGCGAGTAAAATGCACTATTAAAATTCTATGATAGGTCAATCAGAGACCCGATTAGGTCATTTTATATTATGGTTAATTTAAGAATTCAGCAAAATTCCATCACATCTGTTCAATTTACGTCCTTCCTATTTCAGATAGCGTACCGGGCTATGCGGCATCTTAAAGCGCGTGGAATGGCAAGTGAAATCCACTATTAGACTTCTATGGTAGAGCGAACAGAGACCCGATTAGATCATTTTACATTAAGGTTAATATAAGAATTCAGCGAAATTCTATCACATTTGTTCAATTTACGTCGTTCCTATTTCAGATAGCTTATTGGGCTTAGCGGCATCTCAAAGCGCATGAAATGACGAGTGTAATGCACTATTAAACTTCTAGGGTAGGGCAAACAGAGACCCGATTAGATCATTTTACATTATGGTTAATAAAAGAATTCAGCGAAATTCTATCACATTTGTTCAACTTACGTCGCTCCTATTTCAGATAGCGTATTGGGCTAAGCGGCTTTTCAAAGCGCGTGGAATGGCGAGTAAAATGCACTATTAAAATTCTATGATAGGGCAAACAGAGACCCGATTAGATCATTATATTATGGTTAATTTAAGAATTCAGCGAAATTCTATCACATTTGTTCAATTTACGTCGCTCCTATTTCAGATAGCGTACTGGCCTAGGCGGCATCTTAAAGCGCGTGGAATGTCGAATAAAATGCACGATTATAGTTCTAGGCTAGGGCGAACAGAGACCCGATTAGATCATTTTACATTATGGTTAATAAAAGAATTCAGCGAAATTCTATCACATTTGTTCAATTTACATCGCTCCTATTTCAGATAGCGTATTGGGCTAAGCGGCATCTCAAAGCGCATGAAATGGCGAACAAAATGCACTATTAAACTTCTAGGGTAGGGCAAACAGAGACCCGATTAGATCATTTTATATTATAGTGAATTTAAGAGTTCAGCGAAATTCTCTCACATTTGTTCAATTTACGTCGCTCCTATTTCAGATATCGTATTGGGCTAAGCGGCATCTCAAAGCGTATGAAATGGCGAATACAATGCACTATTAAACTTCTAGGCTAGGGCGAACAGAGACCCGATTAGATCATTTTACATTATGGTTAATAAAAGAATTCAGCGAAATTCTATCACATTTGTTCAACTTCCGTCGCTCCTATTTCAGATAGCGTATTGGGCTAAGCGGCATCTCAAAGCGCATGAAATGGCGAGTAAAATGCACTATTAAAATTCTATGATAGGTCAATCAGAGACCCGATTAGATCATTTTATATTTTGGTTAATATAAGAATTCAGCGAAATTCTATCACATTTGTTCAATTTACGTCGCTCCTATTTCAGATAGCGTATTGGGCGAAGCGGCTTCTCAAAGCGCATGAAATGGAGAATAAAATGCACTATTAAATTTCTAGGCTAGGGCGAACAGAGACCCGATTAGATCATTTTACATTATGGTTAATAAAAGAATTCAGCGAAATTCTATCACATTTCTTCAATTTACATCGCTCCTATTTCAGATAGCGTATTGGGCTAAGCGGCATCTCAAAGCGCATGAAATGACGAGTAAAATGCACTATTAAACTTCTAGGGTAGGGCAAACAGAGACCCGATTAGATCATTTTATATTATAGTGAATTTAAGAGTTCAGCGAAATTCTCTCACATTTGTTCAATTTACGACGCTCCTATTTCAGATAGCGTATTGGGCTAAGCGGCATCTCAAAGCGCATGAAATGGCGAATACAACGCACTATTAAACTTCTAGGCTAGGGCGAACAGAGACCCGATTAAATCATTTTATATTATGGTTAATTTAAGAATTCAGCGAAATTCTATCACATTTGTTCAATTTACGTCGCTCGTACTACAGATAGCGTATTGGGCTAAGCGCCATCTAAAAGCGCATGAAATGACGAGCATAATGCACTACTATACTTCTAGGATAAGGCAAACAGAGACCCGATTAGATCATTTTACATTATGGCTAATAAAAGAATTCAGCGAAATTCTATCACATTTGTTCAATTTACGTCCCTCCTATTTCAGATAGCGTACTGGGCTAGGCGGCATTTTAAAGCGCGTGGAATGGCGAGTAAAATGCACTATTAAAATTCTATGATAGGGCAATCAGAGACACGATTAGATCATTTTATATTATGGTTAATTTAAGAATTCAGCAAAATTCTATCACATTTGTTCAATTTACGTCGCTCCTATTTCAGATAGCGTACTGGGCTAGGCGGCATCTTAATGCGGGTGGCATGGCGAGTAAAATGCACTATTAAAATTCTATGATAGGTCAATCAGAGACCCGATTAGATCATTTTATATTTTGGTTAATATAAGAATTCTGCGAAATTCTATCACATTTGTTCAATTTACGTCGCTCCTATTACAGATAGCTTATTGGGCTTAGCGGCATCTCAAAGCGCATAAAATGACGAGTGAAATGCACTATTATCTTCTAGGATCAGGCAAACAGAGACCCGATTAGATCATTTTATATTACGGTTAATATAAGAATGCAGCGTAATTCTATCACATCTGTTCAACTTACGTCGCTCCTATTTCAGATAGCGTACTGGGCTAGGCGGCATCTCAAAGCGCATGAAATGGCGAGTGAAATGCACTATTAAACTTCTAGGGTAGGGCAAACAGAGACCCGATTAGATCATCTAATATTATGGTTAATTTAAGAATTCAGCAAAATTCTGTTACATTTGTTCAATTTACATCGCTCCTATTTCAGATAGCGTATTGGGCTAAGCGGCATCTCAAAGCGCATGAAATGGCGAGTAAAATGCACTATTAAACTTCTAGGGTAGGGCAAACAGAGACCCGATTAGATCATTTTATATTATAGTGAATTTAAGAGTTCAGCGAAATTCTCTCACATTTGTTCAATTTACGTCGCTCCTATTTCAGATAGCGTATTGATCTAAGCGGCATCTCAAAGCGCATGAAATGGCGAATACAATGCACTATTAAACTTCTAGGCTAGGGCGAACAGAGACCCGATTAGATCAGTTTACATTATGGTTAATAAAAGAATTCAGCGAAATTCTATCACATTTGTTCAACTTCCGTCGCTCCTATTTCAGATAGCGTATTGGGCTAAGCGGCATCTCAAAGCGCATGAAATGACGAGTAAAATGCACTATTAAAATTCTATGATAGGTCAATCAGAGACCCGATTAGATCATTTTATATTTTGGTTAATATAAGAATTCAGCGAAATTCTATCACATTTGTTCAATTTACGTCGCTCCTATTTCAGATAGCGTATTGGGCGAAGCGGCTTCTCAAAGCGCATGAAATGGAGAATAAAATGCACTATTAAATTTCTAGGATAGGGCGAACAGAGACCTGATTAGATCATTTTACATTATGGTTAATAAAAGAATTCAGCGAAATTCTATCACATTTGTTCAATTTACATCGCTCCTATTTCAGATAGCGTATTGGGCTAAGCGGCATCTCAAAGCGCATGAAATGACGAGTAAAATGCACTATTAAACTTCTAGGGTAGGGCAAACAGAGACCCGATTAGATCATTTTATATTATAGTGAATTTAAGAGTTCAGCGAAATCCTCTCACATTTGTTCAATTTACGTCGCTCCTATTTCAGATAGCGTATTGGGCTACGCGGCATCTCAAAGCGCATGAAATGGCGAATACAATGCACTATTAAACTTCTAGGCTAGGGCGAACAGAGACCCGATTAGATCATTTTACATTATGGTTAATAAAAGAATTCAGCGAAATTCTATCACATTTGTTCAATTTACGTCGCTCCTATTTCAGATAGCTTATTGGGCTAAGCGGCATCTCAAAGCGCATGAAATGGCGAGTAAAATGCACTATTAAACCTCTAGGGTAGGGCAAACAGAGACCCGATTAGATCATTTTATATTATGGTTAATTTAAGAATTCAGCAAAATTCTATCACATTTGTTCAATTTACGTCGTTCCTATTTCAGATAGCGTCCTGGGCTAAGCGGCATCTAAAAGCGCATGAAATCACGAGTATAATGCACTATTATACTTCTAGGATAAGGCAAACAGAGACCCGATTAGATCATTATATTATGGTTAATTTAAGAATTCAGCGAAATTCTATCACATTTGTTCAATTTACGTCGCTCCTATTTCAGATAGCGTATTGGGCGAAGCGGCTTCTCAAAGCGCATGAAATGGAGAATAAAATGCACTATTAAATTTCTAGGCTAGGGCGAACAGAGACCCGATTAGGTCATTTTACATTATGGTTAATAAAAGAATTCAGCGAAATTCTATCACATTTGTTCAACTTCCGTCGCTCCTATTTCAGATAGCGTATTGGGCTAAGCGGCATCTCAAAGCGCATGAAATGGCGAGTAAAATGCACTATTAAACTTCTAGGGTAGGGCAAACAGAGACCCGACTAGATCATTTTATATTATAGTGAATTTAAGAGTTCAGCGAAATTCTCTCACATTTGTTCAATTTACGTCGCTCCTATTTCAGATAGCGTATTGGGCTAAGCGGCATCTCAAAGCGCATGAAATGGCGAATACAATGCACTATTAAACTTCTAGGCTAGGGCGAACAGAGACCCGATTAGGTCAGTTTACATTATGGTTAATAAAAGAATTCAGCGAAATTCTATCACATTTGTTCAACTTCCGTCGCTCCTATTTCAGATAGCGTACTGGGCTAGGCGGCATCTCAAAGCGCATGAAATGGCGAGTGAAATGCACTATTAAACTTCTAGGGTAGGGCAAACAGAGACCCGATTAGATCATCTAATATTATGGTTAATTTAAGAATTCAGCAAAATTCTGTTACATTTGTTCAATTTACGTCGCTCCTATTTCAGATAGCTTATTGGGCTAAGCGGCATCTCAAAGCGCATGAAATGGCGAGTAAAATGCACTATTAAACCTCTAGGGTAGGGCAAACAGACACCCGATTAGATCATTTTATATTATGGTTAGTTTAAGAATTCAGCAAAATTCTATCACATTTGTTCAATTTACGTCGTTCCTATTTCAGATAGCGTCCTGGGCTAAGCGGCATCTAAAAGCGCATGAAATGACGAGTATAATGCACTATTATACTTCTAGGATAAGGCAAACAGAGACCCGATTAGATCATTATATTATGGTTAATTTAAGAATTCAGCGAAATTCTATCACATTTGTTCAATTTACGTCGCTCCTATTTCAGATAGCGTATTGGGCGAAGCGGCTTCTCAAAGCGCATGAAATGGAGAATAAAATGCACTATTAAATTTCTAGGCTAGGGCGAACAGAGACCCGATTAGATCATTTTACATTATGGTTAATAAAAGAATTCAGCGAAATTCTATCACATTTGTTCAATTTGCATCGCTCCTATTTCAGATAGCGTATTGGGCTAAGCGGCATCTCAAAGCGCATGAAATGGCGAGTAAAATGCACTATTAAACTTCTAGGGTAGGGCAAACAGAGACCCGATTAGATCATTTTATATTATAGTGAATTTAAGAGTTCAGCGAAATTCTCTCACATTTGTTCAATTTACGTCGCTCCTATTTCAGATAGCGTATTGGGCTAAGCGGCATCTCAAAGCGCATGAAATGGCGAATACAATGCACTATTAAACTTCTAGGCTAGGGCGAACAGAGACCCGATTAGATCAGTTTACATTATGGTTAATAAAAGAATTCAGCGAAATTCTATCACATTTGTTCAACTGCCGTCGCTCCTATTTCAGATAGCGTATTGGGCTAAGCGGCATCTCAAAGCGCATGAAATGACGAGTAAAATGCACTATTAAAATTCTATGATAGGTCAATCAGAGACCCGATTAGATCATTTTATATTTTGGTTAATATAAGAATTCAGCGAAATTCAATCACATTTGTTCAATTTACGTCGCTCCTATTTCAGATAGCGTATTGGGCGAAGCGGCTTCACAAAGCGCATGAAATGGAGAATAAAATGCACTATTAAATTTCTAGGATAGGGCGAACAGAGACCTGATTAGATCATTTTACATTATGGTTAATAAAAGAATTCAGCGAAATTCTATCACATTTGTTCAATTTACATCGCTCCTATTTCAGATAGCGTATTGGGCTAAGCGGCATCTCAAAGCGCATGAAATGACGAGTAAAATGCACTATTAAACTTCTAGGGTAGGGCAAACAGAGACCCGATTAGATCATTTTATATTATAGTGAATTTAAGAGTTCAGCGAAATTCTCTCACATTTGTTCAATTTACGTCGCTCCTATTTCAGATAGCGTATTGGGCTACGCGGCATCTCAAAGCGAATGAAATGGCGAATACAATGCACTATTAAACTTCTAGGCTAGGGCGAACAGAGACCCGATTAGATCATTTTACATTATGGTTAATAAAAGAATTCAGCGAAATTCTATCACATTTGTTCAATTTACGTCGCTCCTATTTCAGATAGCTTATTGGGCTAAGCGGCATCTCAAAGCGCATGAAATGGCGAGTAAAATGCACTATTAAACCTCTAGGGTAGGGCAAACAGAGACCCGATTAGATCATTTTATATTATGGTTAATTTAAGAATTCAGCAAAATTCTATCACATTTGTTCAATTTACGTCGTTCCTATTTCAGATAGCGTCCTGGGCTAAGCGGCATCTAAAAGCGCATGAAATCACGACTATAATGCACTATTATACTTCTAGGATAAGGCAAACAGAGACCCGATTAGATCATTATATTATGGTTAATTTAAGAATTCAGCGAAATTCTATCACATTTGTTCAATTTACGTCGCTCCTATTTCAGATAGCGTACTGGCCTAGGCGGCATCTTAATGCGCGTGGAATGTCGAATAAAATGCACTATTAAAATTCTATGATAGGTCAATCAGAGACCCGATTAGATCATTTTATATTTTGGTTAATATAAGAATTCAGCGAAATTCTATCACATTTGTTCAATTTACGTCGCTCCTATTTCAGATAGCGTATTGGGCGAAGCGGCTTCTCAAAGCGCATGAAATGGAGAATAAAATGCACTATTAAATTTCTAGGCTAGGGCGAACAGAGACCCGATTAGATCATTTTACATTATGGTTAATAAAAGAATTCAGCGAAATTCTATCACATTTCTTCAATTTACATCGCTCCTATTTCAGATAGCGTATTGGGCTAAGCGGCATCTCAAAGCGCATGAAATGACGAGTAAAATGCACTATTAAACTTCTAGGGTAGGGCAAACAGAGACCCGATTAGATCATTTTATATTATAGTGAATTTAAGAGTTCAGCGAAATTCTCTCACATTTGTTCAATTTACGACGCTCCTATTTCAGATAGCGTATTGGGCTAAGCGGCATCTCAAAGCGCATGAAATGGCGAATACAACGCACTATTAAACTTCTAGGCTAGGGCGAACAGAGACCCGATTAAATCATTTTATATTATGGTTAATTTAAGAATTCAGCGAAATTCTATCACATTTATTCAATTTACGTCGCTCGTACTACAGATAGCGTATTGGGCTAAGCGCCATCTAAAAGCGCATGAAATGACGAGCATAATGCACTACTATACTTCTAGGATAAGGCAAACAGAGACCCGATTAGATCATTTTACATTATGGCTAATAAAAGAATTCAGCGAAATTCTATCACATTTGTTCAATTTACGTCCCTCCTATTTCAGATAGCGTACTGGGCTAGGCGGCATTTTAAAGCGCGTGGAATGGCGAGTAAAATGCACTATTAAAATTCTATGATAGGGCAATCAGAGACACGATTAGATCATTTTATATTATGGTTAATTTAAGAATTCAGCAAAATTCTATCACATTTGTTCAATTTACGTCGCTCCTATTTCAGATAGCGTACTGGGCTAGGCGGCATCTTAATGCGGGTGGCATGGCGAGTAAAATGCACTATTAAAATTCTATGATAGGTCAATCAGAGACCCGATTAGATCATTTTATATTTTGGTTAATATAAGAATTCTGCGAAATTCTATCACATTTGTTCAATTTACGTCGCTCCTATTACAGATAGCTTATTGGGCTTAGCGGCATCTCAAAGCGCATAAAATGACGAGTGAAATGCACTATTATCTTCTAGGATCAGGCAAACAGAGACCCGATTAGATCATTTTATATTACGGTTAATATAAGAATGCAGCGTAATTCTATCACATCTGTTCAACTTACGTCGCTCCTATTTCAGATAGCGTACTGGGCTAGGCGGCATCTCAAAGCGCATGAAATGGCGAGTGAAATGCACTATTAAACTTCTAGGGTAGGGCAAACAGAGACCCGATTAGATCATCTAATATTATGGTTAATTTAAGAATTCAGCAAAATTCTGTTACATTTGCTCAATTTACGTCGCTCCTATTTCAGATAGCTTATTGGGCTAAGCGGCATCTCAAAGCGCATGAAATGGCGAGTAAAATGCACTATTAAACCTCTAGGGTAGGGCAAACAGACACCCGATTAGATCATTTTATATTATGGTTAGTTTAAGAATTCAGCAAAATTCTATCACATTTGTTCAATTTACGTCGTTCCTATTTCAGATAGCGTCCTGGGCTAAGCGGCATCTAAAAGCGCATGAAATGACGAGTATAATGCACTATTATACTTCTAGGATAAGGCAAACAGAGACCCGATTAGATCATTATATTATGGTTAATTTAAGAATTCAGCGAAATTCTATCACATTTGTTCAATTTACGTCGCTCCTATTTCAGATAGCGTATTGGGCGAAGCGGCTTCTCAAAGCGCATGAAATGGAGAATAAAATGCACTATTAAATTTCTAGGCTAGGGCGAACAGAGACCCGATTAGATCATTTTACATTATGGTTAATAAAAGAATTCAGCGAAATTCTATCACATTTGTTCAATTTGCATCGCTCCTATTTCAGATAGCGTATTGGGCTAAGCGGCATCTCAAAGCGCATGAAATGGCGAGTAAAATGCACTATTAAACTTCTAGGGTAGGGCAAACAGAGACCCGATTAGATCATTTTATATTATAGTGAATTTAAGAGTTCAGCGAAATTCTCTCACATTTGTTCAATTTACGTCGCTCCTATTTCAGATAGCGTATTGGGCTAAGCGGCATCTCAAAGCGCATGAAATGGCGAATACAATGCACTATTAAACTTCTAGGCTAGGGCGAACAGAGACCCGATTAGATCAGTTTACATTATGGTTAATAAAAGAATTCAGCGAAATTCTATCACATTTGTTCAACTTCCGTCGCTCCTATTTCAGATAGCGTATTGGGCTAAGCGGCATCTCAAAGCGCATGAAATGACGAGTAAAATGCACTATTAAAATTCTATGATACGTCAATCAGAGACCCGATTAGATCATTTTATATTTTGGTTAATATAAGAATTCAGCGAAATTCTATCACATTTGTTCAATTTACGTCGCTCCTATTTCAGATAGCGTATTGGGCGAAGCGGCTTCTCAAAGCGCATGAAATGGAGAATAAAATGCACTATTAAATTTCTAGGATAGGGCGAACAGAGACCTGATTAGATCATTTTACATTATGGTTAATAAAAGAATTCAGCGAAATTCTATCACATTTGTTCAATTTACATCGCTCCTATTTCAGATAGCGTATTGGGCTAAGCGGCATCTCAAAGCGCATGAAATGACGAGTAAAATGCACTATTAAACTTCTAGGGTAGGGCAAACAGAGACCCGATTAGATCATTTTATATTATAGTGAATTTAAGAGTTCAGCGAAATTCTCTCACATTTGTTCAATTTACGTCGCTCCTATTTCAGATAGCGTATTGGGCTACGCGGCATCTCAAAGCGCATGAAATGGCGAATACAATGCACTATTAAACTTCTAGGCTAGGGCGAACAGAGACCCGATTAGATCATTTTACATTATGGTTAATAAAAGAATTCAGCGAAATTCTATCACATTTGTTCAATTTACGTCGCTCCTATTTCAGATAGCTTATTGGGCTAAGCGGCATCTCAAAGCGCATGAAATGGCGAGTAAAATGCACTATTAAACCTCTAGGGTAGGGCAAACAGAGACCCGATTAGATCATTTTATATTATGGTTAATTTAAGAATTCAGCAAAATTCTATCACATTTGTTCAATTTACGTCGTTCCTATTTCAGATAGCGTCCTGGGCTAAGCGGCATCTAAAAGCGCATGAAATCACGAGTATAATGCACTATTATACTTCTAGGATAAGGCAAACAGAGACCCGATTAGATCATTATATTATGGTTAATTTAAGAATTCAGCGAAATTCTATCACATTTGTTCAATTTACGTCGCTCCTATTTCAGATAGCGTATTGGGCGAAGCGGCTTCTCAAAGCGCATGAAATGGAGAATAAAATGCACTATTAAATTTCTAGGCTAGGGCGAACAGAGACCCGATTAGGTCATTTTACATTATGGTTAATAAAAGAATTCAGCGAAATTCTATCACATTTGTTCAACTTCCGTCGCTCCTATTTCAGATAGCGTATTGGGCTAAGCGGCACCTCAAAGCGCATGAAATGGCGAGTAAAATGCACTATTAAACTTCTACGGTAGGGCAAACAGAGACCCGACTAGATCATTTTATATTATAGTGAATTTAAGAGTTCAGCGAAATTCTCTCACATTTGTTCAATTTACGTCGCTCCTATTTCAGATAGCGTATTGGGCTAAGCGGCATCTCAAAGCGCATGAAATGGCGAATACAATGCACTATTAAACTTCTAGGCTAGGGCGAACAGAGACCCGATTAGGTCAGTTTACATTATGGTTAATAAAAGAATTCAGCGAAATTCTATCACATTTGTTCAACTTCCGTCGCTCCTATTTCAGATAGCGTACTGGGCTAGGCGGCATCTCAAAGCGCATGAAATGGCGAGTGAAATGCACTATTAAACTTCTAGGGTAGGGCAAACAGAGACCCGATTAGATCATCTAATATTATGGTTAATTTAAGAATTCAGCAAAATTCTGTTACATTTGTTCAATTTACGTCGCTCCTATTTCAGATAGCTTATTGGGCTAAGCGGCATCTCAAAGCGCATGAAATGGCGAGTAAAATGCACTATTAAACCTCTAGGGTAGGGCAAACAGACACCCGATTAGATCATTTTATATTATGGTTAGTTTAAGAATTCAGCAAAATTCTATCACATTTGTTCAATTTACGTCGTTCCTATTTCAGATAGCGTCCTGGGCTAAGCGGCATCTAAAAGCGCATGAAATGACGAGTATAATGCACTATTATACTTCTAGGATAAGGCAAACAGAGACCCGATTAGATCATTATATTATGGTTAATTTAAGAATTCAGCGAAATTCTATCACATTTGTTCAATTTACGTCGCTCCTATTTCAGATAGCGTATTGGGCGAAGCGGCTTCTCAAAGCGCATGAAATGGAGAATAAAATGCACTATTAAATTTCTAGGCTAGGGCGAACAGAGACCCGATTAGATCATTTTACATTATGGTTAATAAAAGAATTTAGCGAAATTCTATCACATTTGTTCAACTTGCATCGCTCCTATTTCAGATAGCGTATTGGGCTAAGCGGCATCTCAAAGCGCATGAAATGGCGAGTAAAATGCACTATTAAACTTCTAGGGTAGGGCAAACAGAGACCCGATTAGATCATTTTATATTATAGTGAATTTAAGAGTTCAGCGAAATTCTCTCACATTTGTTCAATTTACGTCGCTCCTATTTCAGATAGCGTATTGGGCTAAGCGGCATCTCAAAGCGCATGAAATGGCGAATACAATGCACTATTAAACTTCTAGGCTAGGGCGAACAGAGACCCGATTAGATCAGTTTACATTATGGTTAATAAAAGAATTCAGCGAAATTCTATCACATTTGTTCAACTTCCGTCGCTCCTATTTCAGATAGCGTATTGGGCTAAGCGGCATCTCAAAGCGCATGAAATGACGAGTAAAATGCACTATTAAAATTCTATGATAGGTCAATCAGAGACCCGATTAGATCATTTTATATTTTGGTTAATATAAGAATTCAGCGAAATTCTATCACATTTGTTCAATTTACGTCGCTCCTATTTCAGATAGCGTATTGGGCGAAGCGGCTTCTCAAAGCGCATGAAATGGAGAATAAAATGCACTATTAAATTTCTAGGATAGGGCGAACAGAGACCCGATTAGATCATTTTACATTATGGTTAATAAAAGAATTCAGCGAAATTCTATCACATTTGTTCAATTTACATCGCTCCTATTTCAGATAGCGTATTGGGCTAAGCGGCATCTCAAAGCGCATGAAATGACGAGTAAAATGCACTATTAAACTTCTAGGGTAGGGCAAACAGAGACCCGATTAGATCATTTTATATTATAGTGAATTTAAGAGTTCAGCGAAATTCTCTCACATTTGTTCAATTTACGTCGCTCCTATTTCAGATAGCGTATTGGGCTACGCGGCATCTCAAAGCGCATGAAATGGCGAATACAATGCACTATTAAACTTCTAGGCTAGGGCGAACAGAGACCCGATTAGATCATTTTACATTATGGTTAATAAAAGAATTCAGCGAAATTCTATCACATTTGTTCAATTTACGTCGCTCCTATTTCAGATAGCTTATTGGGCTAAGCGGCATCTCAAAGCGCATGAAATGGCGAGTAAAATGCACTATTAAACCTCTAGGGTAGGGCAAACAGAGACCCGATTAGATCATTTTATATTATGGTTAATTTAAGAATTCAGCAAAATTCTATCACATTTGTTCAATTTACGTCGTTCCTATTTCAGATAGCGTCCTGGGCTAAGCGGCATCTAAAAGCGCATGAAATCACGAGTATAATGCACTATTATACTTCTAGGATAAGGCAAACAGAGACCCGATTAGATCATTATATTATGGTTAATTTAAGAATTCAGCGAAATTCTATCACATTTGTTCAATTTACGTCGCTCCTATTTCAGATAGCGTACTGGCCTAGGCGGCATCTTAATGCGCGTGGAATGTCGAATAAAATGCACTATTAAAATTCTATGATAGGTCAATCAGAGACCCGATTAGATCATTTTATATTTTGGTTAATATAAGAATTCAGCGAAATTCTATCACATTTGTTCAATTTACGTCGCTCCTATTTCAGATAGCGTATTGGGCGAAGCGGCTTCTCAAAGCGCATGAAATGGAGAATAAAATGCACTATTAAATTTCTAGGCTAGGGCGAACAGAGACCCGATTAGGTCATTTTACATTATGGTTAATAAAAGAATTCAGCGAAATTCTATCACATTTGTTCAACTTCCGTCGCTCCTATTTCAGATAGCGTATTGGGCTAAGCGGCATCTCAAAGCGCATGAAATGACGAGTAAAATGCACTATTAAACTTCTAGGGTAGGGCAAACAGAGACCCGATTAGATCATTTTATATTATAGTGAATTTAAGAGTTCAGCGAAATTCTCTCACATTTGTTCAATTTACGTCGCTCCTATTTCAGATAGCGTATTGGGCTAAGCGGCATCTCAAAGCGCATGAAATGGCGAATACAATGCACTATTAAACTTCTAGGCTAGGGCGAACAGAGACCCGATTAGGTCAGTTTACATTATGGTTAATAAAAGAATTCAGCGAAATTCTATCACATTTGTTCAACTTCCGTCGCTCCTATTTCAGATAGCGTATTGGGCTAAGCGGCATCTCAAAGCGCATGAAATGACGAGTAAAATGCACTATTAAAATTCTATGATAGGTCAATCAGAGACCCGATTAGATCATTTTATATTTTGGTTAATATAAGAATTCAGCGAAATTCTATCACATTTGTTCAATTTACGTCGCTCCTATTTCAGATAGCGTATTGGGCGAAGCGGCTTCTCAAAGCGCATGAAATGGAGAATACAATGCACTATTAAATTTCTAGGATAGGGCGAACAGAGACCTGATTAGATCATTTTACATTATGGTTAATAAAAGAATTCAGCGAAATTCTATCACATTTGTTCAATTTACATCGCTCCTATTTCAGATAGCGTATTGGGCTAAGCGGCATCTCAAAGCGCATGAAATGACGAGTAAAATGCACTATTAAACTTCTAGGGTAGGGCAATCAGAGACACGATTAGATCATTTTATATTATGGTTAATTTAAGAATTCAGCAAAATTCTATCACATTTGTTCAAATTACGTCGCTCCTATTTCAGATAGCGTACTGGGCTAGGCGGCAGCTTAAAGCGGGTGGAATGGCGAGTAAAATGCACTATTAAAATTCTATGATAGGTCAATCAGAGACCCGATTAGATCATTTTATATTTTGGTTAATATAAGAATTCAGCGAAATTCTATCACATTTGTTCAATTTACGTCGCTCCTATTACAGATAGCTTATTGGGCTTAGCGGCATCTCAAAGCGCATGAAATGACGAGTGAAATGCACTATTATCTTCTAGGATCAGGCAAACAGAGACCCGATTAGATCATTTTATATTACGGTTAATATAAGAATTTAGCGTAATTCTATCACATCTGTTCAACTTACGTCGCTCCTATTTCGGATAGCGTACTGGGCTAGGCGGCATCCTATAGCGCGTGGAGTGTCGAGTAAAATGCACTATTAATCTTCTATGATAGGGCAATCAGAGACCCGATTAGATCATTTTATATTTTGGTTAATATAAGAATTCAGCAAAATTCCATCACATTTCTTCAACTTACGTCGCTCCTATTTCAGATAGCGTACTGGGCTAGGCAGCATCATAAAGCGCGTGGAATGACGAGTGAAATGCACTATTAAACTTCTAGGGTAGGGCAAACAGAGACCCGATTAGATCATTTTATGTTATTGTTAATTTAAGAATTCAGCAAAATTCTATCACATTTGTTCAACTTACGTCGCTCCTATTTCAGATAGCGTAGTGGGCTAAGCGGCCTCTCAAAGCGCATGAAATGGCGAGTAAAATGCACTATTAACCTTCTAGGGTAAGGCAAACACAGACCCGATTAAATCATTTTATATTATGGTTAATTTAAGAATTCAGCGTAATTCTATCACATTCGTTCAATTTACGTCGCTCCTATTTCAGATAGCGTATTGGGCAATGCGGCATCTCAAAGCGCATGAAATGGCGAGTATAATGCACTGTTAAACTTCTAGGATAAGGCAAACAGAGACCCGATTAAATCATTTTATATTACGGTTAATATAAGAATTCGGCGTAATTCTATCACATTTGTTCAACTTACGTCGCTCCTATTTCAGATAGCGTATTGGGCTAAGCGGCATCTCAAAGTGCATGAAATGGCGAGTGAAATGCACTATTAGACATCTATGGTAGGGCGAACGGAGACCCGATTAGATCATTTTACATTAAGGTTAACATAAGAATTCACGGAAATTCTATCACGTTTGTTCAATTTACGTCGCTCCTATTTCAGATAGCGTATTGGTCTATGCGACATCTCAAAGCACATGAAATGGCGAGTAAAATCCACTATTAAACTTCTAGGGCAGGGCACACAAAGACCCGATTAAATCATTTTATATTATGGTTAATTTAAGAATTCAGCGTAATTCTATCACATCAGTTCAACTTACGTCGCTCCTATTTCGGATAGCGTACTGGGCTAGGCGGCATCCTATAGCGCGTGGAGTGTCGTGTAAAATGCACTATTAATCTTCTATGATAGGGCAATCAGAGACCCGATTAGATCATTTTATATTTTGGTTAATATAAGAATTCAGCGAAATTCTATCACATTTGTTAAATTAACGACGCTCCTATTTCAGTTAGCGTATTGGGCTAAGCGGCATCTCAAAGCGCATGAAATGGCGAACAAAATGCACTATTAAACTTCTAGGCTAGGGCGAACAGAGACCAGATTAGATCATTTTATAATTTGGTTAACATAAGAATTCTTCGAAATTCTATCACATTTGTTCAATTTACGTGGCTCCTATTTCAGATTGCTTATTGGGCTTAGCGGCATGTCAAAGCGCATGACGTGACGAGTGAAATGCACTATTAAACTTCTAGGGTAGGGCAAACAGCGACCCGATTAGATCATTTTATATTATGGTTAATTTAAGAATTCAGCAAAATTCCATCACATTTGTTCAACTTACGTCGCTCCTATTTCAGATAGCGTACTGGGCTAGGCAGCATCTTAAAGCGCGTGGAATGACGAGTAAAATGCACTATTAAACTTCTAGGGTAGGGCAAACAGAGACCCGATTAGATCATTTTATGTTATTGTTAATTTAAGAATTCAGCGTAATTCTATCACATTCGATCAATTTACGTCGCTCCTATTTCAGATAGCGTATTGGGCAATGCGGCATCTCAAAGCGCATGAAATGGCGAGTATAATGCACTGTTAAACTTCTAGGATAAGGCAAACAGAGACCCGATTACATCATTTTATATTACGGTTAATATAAGAATTCGGCGTAATTCTATCACATTTGTTCAACTTACGTCGCTCCTATTTCAGATAGCGTATTGGGCTAAGCGGCATCTCAAAGTGCATGAAATGGCGAGTGAAATGCACTATTAGACTTCTATGGTAGGGCGAACGGAGACCCGATTAGATCATTTTACATTAAGGTTAACATAAGAATTCACGGAAATTCTATCACGTTTGTTCAATTTACGTCGCTCCTATTTCAGATAGCGTATTGGTCTATGCGACATCTCAAAGCGCATGAAATGTCGAGTAAAATGCACTATTAAACTTCTAGGGTAGGGCAAACAGAGACCCGCTTAGATCATTTTATATTATGGTTAATTTAAGAATTCAGCAAAATTCCATCACATTTGTTCAACTTACGTCGCTCCTATTTCAGGTAGCGTACTGGGCTAGGCAGCATCTTAAAGCGCGTGGAATGACGAGTGAAATGCACTATTAAACTTCTAGGGTAGGGCAAACAGAGACCCGATTAGATCATTTTATGTTATGGTTAATTTAAGAATTCAGCAAAATTCTATCACATTTGTTCAATTTACGTCGTTCCTATTTCAGATAGCATACTGGGCTAGGCGGCATCTTAAAGCGCGTGGAAGGGCGAGTAAAATGCACTATTAAACTTCTATGATAGGGCAATCGGAGACCCGATTAGATCATTTTATATTACGGTTAATATAAGAATGCGGCGTAATTCTATCACATTTGTTCAACTTACGTCGCTTCTATTTCAGATAGCGTATTGGGCTAAGCCGCATCTCGAAGCGCATGAAATGGCGAGTACAATGCACTGTTAAACTTCTAGGGTAGGGCAAACAGAGACCCGATTAGATCATTTTATATTATGGTTAATTTAAGAATTCAGCAAAATTCTATCACATTTGTTCAATTTACGTCGCTCCTATTTCAGATAACGCACTGGGCTAGGCGGCATCATAAAGCGCGTGGAATGGCGAGTAAAATGCACTATTAAACTTCTAGGGTAGGGCAAACAGAGACCCGATTAGATCATTTTATGTTATGGTTAATTTAAGAATTCAGCAAAATTCTATCACATTTGTTCGATTTACGTCGCTCCTATTTCAGATAGCGTACTGGGCTAGGCGGCATGTTAAAGCGCGTGGAATGGCGAGTAAAATGCTCTATTAAACTTCTATGATAGGGCAATCAGATACCCGATTAGATCATTTTATGTTTTGTATAATATAAGATTTCAGGGAAATTCTATCACATTTGTTCAATTTACGTCGCTCCTATTTCAGATAGCGTATTGGGCTACGCGGCATCTCAAAGCGCATGAAATGGCGAACAAAATGCACTATTTAACTTCTAGGCTAGGGCGAACAGAGACCAGATTAGATCATTTTATATTTTGGTTAACATATGAATTCTGCTAAATTCTATCACATTTGTTCAATGTACGTCGCTCCTATTTCAGATAGCTTATTGGGCTTAGCGGCATCTCAAAGCGCATGAAGTGACGAGTGAAATGCACTATTAAACTTCTAGGGTAGGGCAAACAGAGACCCGCTTAGATCATTTTATATTATGGTTAATTTAAGAATTCAGCAAAATTCCATCACATTTGTTCAACTTACGTCGCTCCTATTTCAGATAGCGTACTGGGCTAGGCAGCATCTTAAAGCGCGTGGAATGACGAGTGAAATGCACTATTAAACTTCTAGGGTAGGGCAAACAGAGACCCGATTAGATCATTTTATGTTATGGTTAATTTAAGAATTCAGCAAAATTCTATCACATTTGTTCAATTTACGTCGTTCCTATTTCAGATAGCATACTGGGCTAGGCGGCATCTTAAAGCGCGTGGAATGGCGAGTAAAATGCACTATTAAACTTCTATGATAGGGCGAACAGAGACCCGATTAGATCATTTTACATTAATGTTAATATAAGAATTCTGCGAAATTCTATCACATTTGTTCAATTTACGTCGCTCCTATTTCAGATAGCTTATTGGGCTTAGCGGCATCTCAGAGCGCATGAAGTGACGAGTGAAATGCACTATTTATCTTCTAGGGTAGGGCAAACAGAGACCCGCTTAGATCATTTTATATTATGGTTAATTTAAGAATTCAGCAAAATTCCATCACATTTGTTCAACTTACGTCGCTCCTATTTCAGCTAGCGTATTGGGCTATGCGGCATCTCAAAGCGCATGAAATGACGAGTGAAATGCACTATTAAACTTCTAGGGTAGGGCAAACAGCGACCCGATTAGATCATTTTATATTATGGTTAATTTAAGAATTCAGCAAAATTCCATCACATTTCTTCAACTTACGTCGCTCCTATTTCAGATAGCGTACTGGGCTAGGCAGCATCTTAAAGCGCGTGGAATGACGAGTGAAATGCACTATTAAACTTCTAGGGTAGGGCAAACAGAGACCCGATTAGATCATTTTATGTTATGGTTAATTTAAGAATTCAGCAAAATTCTATCACATTTGTTCAATTTACGTCGTTCCTATTTCAGATAGCATACTGGGCTAGGCGGCATCTTAAAGCGCGTGGAAGGGCGAGTAAAATGCACTATTAAGCTTCTATGATAGGGCAATCGGAGACCCGATTAGATCATTTTATATTACGGTTAATATAAGAATGCGGCGTAATTCTATCACATTTGTT
The DNA here is from genome assembly GCA_916610135.2 of Macropis europaea. Classification (NCBI taxonomy): domain Eukaryota; kingdom Metazoa; phylum Arthropoda; class Insecta; order Hymenoptera; family Melittidae; genus Macropis; species Macropis europaea. The sequence continues at coordinate 264,718 of CAKAJE020000217.1, forward strand.
CAACTTACGTCGCTTCTATTTCAGATAGCGTAATGGGCTAAGCCGCATCTCAAAGTGCATGAAATGGCGAGTGAAATGCACTATTAGACTTCTATGGTAGGGCGAACGGAGACCCGATTAGATCATTTTACATTAAGGTTAACATAAGAATTCAGGGAAATTCTATCACATTTGTTCAATTTACGTCGCTCCTATTTCAGATAGCGTATTGGGCTACGCGGCATCTCAAAGCGCATGAAATGGCGAACAAAATGCACTATTTAACTTCTAGGCTAGGGCGAACAGAGACCAGATTAGATCATTTTATATTTTGGTTAACATAAGAATTCTGCTAAATTCTATCACATTTGTTCAATTTACGTCGCTGCTATTTCAGATAGCTTATTGGGCTTAGCGGCATCTCAAACCGCATGAAGTGACGAGTGAAATGCACTATTAAACTTCTAGGGTAGGGCAAACAGAGACCCGCTTAGATCATTTTATATTATGGTTAATTTAAGAATTCAGCAAAATTCCATCACATTTGTTCAACTTACGTCGCTCCTATTTCAGGTAGCGTACTGGGCTAGGCAGCATCTTAAAGCGCGTGGAATGACGAGTGAAATGCACTATTAAACTTCTAGGGTAGGGCAAACAGAGACCCGATTAGATCATTTTATGTTATGGTTAATTTAAGAATTCAGCAAAATTCTATCACATTTGTTCAATTTACGTCGTTCCTATTTCAGATAGCATACTGGGCTAGGCGGCATCTTAAAGCGCGTGGAAGGGCGAGTAAAATGCACTATTAAACTTCTATGATAGGGCAATCGGAGACCCGATTAGATCATTTTATATTACGGTTAATATAAGAATGCGGCGTAATTCTATCACATTTGTTCAACTTACGTCGCTTCTATTTCAGATAGCGTATTGGGCTAAGCCGCATCTCGAAGCGCATGAAATGGCGAGTACAATGCACTGTTAAACTTGTAGGATAATGCAAACAGAGACCCGATTAGATCATTTTATATTATGGTTAATTTAAGAATTCAGCGAAATTCTATCACATTTGTTCAATTTACGTCGCTCCTATTTCAGATAGCGTATTCGGCTAAGCGGCATCTGAAGGCGCATGATATGGCGAGTAAAATGCACTATTAAACTTCTAGGGTAGGGCAAACAGAGACCCGATTAGATCATTTTATATTGTGGTTAATTTAAGAATTCAGCAAAATTCTATCACATTTGTTCAATTTACGTCGCTCCTATTTCAGATAGCGCACTGGGCTAGGCGGCATCATAAAGCGCGTGGAATGGCGAGTAAAATGCACTATTAAACTTCTATGATAGGGCGAACAGAGACCCGATTAGATCATTTTACATTACTGTTAATATAAGAATTCAGGGAAATTCTATCACATTTGTTCAATTTACGTCGCTCCTATTTCAGATAGCTTATTGGGCTAAGCGGCATCTCAAAGCGCATGAAATGACGAGTGAAATGCACTATTAAACTTCTAGGGTAGGGCAAACAGAGACCCGATTTGGTCATTTTACATTAATGTTAATATAAGAATTCAGCAAAATTCTATCACATTTGTTCGATTTACGTCGCTCCTATTTCAGATAGCGTACTGGGCTATGCGGCATGTTAAAGCGCGTGGAATGGCGAGTAAAATGCTCTATTAAACTTCTATGATAGGGCAATCAGATACCCGATTAGATCATTTTATGTTTTGTTTAATATAAGGTTTCAGGGAAATTCTATCACATTTGTTCAATTTACGTCGCTCCTATTTCAGATAGCGTATTGGGCTACGCGGCATCTCAAAGCGCATGAAATTGCGAACAAAATGCACTATTAAACTTCTAGGGTAGGGCAAACAGAGACCCAATTAGATCATTTTATATTATGGTTAATTTAAGAATTCAGCGAAATTCTATCACATTTGTTCAATTTACGTCGCTCCTATTTCAGATAGCGTATTGTGCTTAGCGGTATCTCAAAGCGCATGAAATGACGAGTGAAATGCACTATTAAACTTCTAGGGTAATGCAAACAGAGACCCGATTAGATCATTTTATATTATGGTTAATTTAAGAATTCAGCGAAATTCTATCACATTTGTTCAATTTACGTCGCTCCTATTTCAGATAGCGTATTGGGCTAAGCGGCATCTGAAGGCGCATGAAATGGCGAGTAACATGCACTATTAAACTTCTAGGGTAGGGCAAACAGAGACCCGATTCGATCATTTTATATTTTGTTTAATATAAGATTTCAGGGAAATTGTATCACATTTGTTCAATTTACGTCGCTCCTATTTCAGATGGCGTATTCGGCTAAGCGGCATCTCAAAGCGCATGAAGTGGCGAATAAAACGCACTATTAAACTTCTAGGCTAGGGCGAACAGAGACCCGATCAGATCATTTTACATTATGGTTAATAAAAGAATTCAGCGAAATTCTATCACATTTGTTCAACTTACGTAGCTCCAATTTCAGATAGCGTATTGGGCTAAGCGTCATCTCAAAGCGCATGAAATGGCGAGTGAAATGCAATATGAAACTTCTAGGGTATGGCAAAAAGGGACCCGATTAGATCATTTTATATTATGGTTAATTTAAGAATTCAGCAAAATTCTATCACATTTGTTCAATTTACGTCGCTCCTATTTCAGATACCGTACTGGGCTAGGCGGCATTTTAAAGCGCGTGGAATGGCGAGTAAAATGCACTATTAAAATTCTATGATAGGGCAATCAGAGACACGGTTAGATCATTTTATATTACGGTTAATATAAGAATTCAGCGTAATTCTATCACATCTGTTCAACTTACGTCGCTCCTATTTCAGATAGCGTACTGGGCTAGGCGGCATCTCAAAGCGCATGAAATGGCGAGTAAAATGCACTATTATCTTCTAGGATCAGGCAAACAGAGACCCGATTAGATCATTTTATATTACGGTTAATATAAGAATTCAGCGTAATTCTATCACATCTGTTCAACTTACGTCGCTCCTATTTCGGATAGCGTACTGGGCTAGGCGGCATCCTAAAGCGCGTGGAGTGTCGAGTAAAATGCACTATTAATCTTCTATGATAGGGCAATCAGAGACCCGATTAGATCATTTTATATTTTGGTTAATATAAGAATTCAGCGAAATTCTATCACATTTGTTAAATTAACGTCGCTCCTATTTCAGTTAGCGTATTGGGCTAAGCGGCATCTCAAAGCGCATGAAATGGCGAACAAAATGCACTATTAAACTTCTTGGCTAGGGCGAACAGAGACCAGATTAGATCATTTTATAATTTGGTTAACATAAGAATTCTTCGAAATTCTATCACATTTGTTCAATTTACGTGGCTCCTATATCAGATTGCTTATTGGGCTTAGCGGCATGTCAAAGCGCATGACGTGACGAGTGAAATGCACTATTAAACTTCTAGGGTAGGGCAAACAGCGACCCGATTAGATCATTTTATATTATGGGTTAATTTAAGAATTCAGCAAAATTCCATCACATTTGTTCAACTTACGTCGCTCCTATTTCAGATAGCGTACTGGGCGGCATCTTAAAGCGCGTGGAATGGCGAGTAAAATGCACTACTAATCTTCTATGATAGGGCAATCAGAGACCCGATTAGATCATTTTATATTTTGTTTAATATAAGATTTCAGGGAAATTCTATCACATTTGTTCAATTTACGTCGCTCCTATTTCAGATAGCGTATTGGGCTAAGCGGCATCTCAAAGCGCATGAAATGACGACTAAAATGCACCATTAAACTTCTAGGCTAGGGCGATCAGAGACCCGATTAGATCATTTTACATTTTGGTTAATAAAAGGATTCAGCGAAATTCTATCACATTTGTTCCATTTACGTCGCTCCTATTTCAGATAGCGTATTGGGCTAAGCGGCATTTCATAGCGCATGAAATGGGTGAGTCAAATGCACTATTAAAGTTCTAGGGTAGGGCAAACAGAGACCCGATTAGATAATTTTATATTTTGGTTAATATAAGAATTTAGCGAAATTCTATCACATTTGTTCAATTTACTGCGCTCCTATATCAGATTGCTTATTGGGCTTAGCGGCATCTCAAAGCGCATGAAATGACGAGTGTAATGCACTATTAAACTTCTAGGGTTGGGCAAACAGAGACCCGATTAGATCATTTTACATTATGGTTGACAAAAGAATTCAGCGAAATTCTATCACATTTGTTCAACTTACGTCGCTCCAATTTCAGATACCGTATTGAGCTAAGCGGCATCTCAATGCGCATGAAATGGCGAGTAAAATGCACCATGAAACTTCTAGGGTAGGGCAAAAAGAGACCCGATTAGATCATTTTATATTATGGTTAATTTAAGAATTCAGCAAAATTCTATCACATTTGTTCAATTTACGTCGCTCCTATTTCAGATAGCGTACTGGGCTAGGCGGCATTTTAAAGCGTGTGGAATGGCTATTAAAATGCACTATTAAACTTCTAGGGTAGGGTAAGCAGAGACCCAATTAGATCATTTTATATTATGGTTAATTTAAGAATTCAGCAAAATTCTATCACATTCGTTCAATTTAGGTCGCTCCTATTTCAGATAGCGTTCTGAGCTAGGCGGCATCATAAAGCGCGTGGAATGGCGAGTAAAATCCACTATTAAACTTCTAGGGTAGGGCAAACAGAGACCCGATTAGATCATTTTATATTATAGTGAATTCAAGAGTTCAGCGAAATTCTCTCACATTTGTTCAATTTACGTCGCTCCTATTTCAGATAGCGTATTGGGCTAAGCGGCATCTCAAAGCGCATGAAATGACGAGTAAAATGCACAATTAAACTTCTAGGGTAGGGCGAACAGAGACCCGATCAGATCATTTTACATTATGGTTAATATAAGAATTCAGGGAAATTCTATCACATTTGTTCAATTTACGTCGTACCTATTTCAGATAGCATACTGGGCTAGGCGGCATCTTAAAGCACGTGGAATGGCGAGTGAAATGCACTATTAGACTTCTATGGTAGGGCGAACGGAGACCCGATTAGATCATTTTACATTAATGTTAACATAAGAATTCACGGAAATTCTATCACGTTTGTTCAATTTACGTCGCTCCTATTTCAGATAGCGTATTGGGCTAGGCGGCATCTTAAAGCGCGTGGAAGGGCGAGTAAAATGCACTGCTAAACTTCTATGATAGAGCAATGAGAGACCCGATTAGATCATTTTATATTTTGTTTAATATTAGATTTCAGGGAAATTCTATCACATTTGCTCAATTTACGTCGCTCCTAATTCAGATAGCGTATTGGGCTAAGCGGCATCACAAAGCGCATGAAATGGCGAACAAAATGCACTATTTAACTTCTAGGCTAGGGCGAACAGAGACCAGATTAGATCATTTTATATTTTGGTTAACATAAGAATTCTGCGAAATTCTATCACATTTGTTCAATTTACGTCGCTCCTATTTCAGATAGCTTATTGGGCTTAGCGGCCTCTCAAAGTGCATGAAGTGACGAGTGAAATGCACTATTAAACTTCTAGGGTAGGGCAAACAGAGACCCGCTTAGATCATTTTATATTATGGTTAATTTAAGAATTCAGCAAAATTCCATCACATTTGTTCAACTTACGTCGCTCCTATTTCAGATAGCGTACTGGGCTAGGCAGCATCTTAAAGCGCGTGGAATGACGAGTGAAATGCACTATTAAACTTTTAGGGTAGGGCAAACAGAGACCCGATTAGATCATTTTATGTTATGGTTAATTTAAGAATTCAGCAAAATTCTATCACATTTGTTCAATTTACGTCGATCCTATTTCAGGTAGCTTATTGGGCTAAGCGGCATCTCAAAGCGCATGAAATGACGAGTGAAATGCACTATTAAACTTCTATGGTAGGGCGAACAGAGACTCGATTAGATCATTCTACATTAATGTTAATATGAGAATTCAGCGAAATTCTATCACATTTGTTCAATTTACGTCGCTCCTATTTCAGATAGCGTATTGGGCTAAGCGGCCTCTCAAAGCGCATGAAATGGCGAGTAAAATGCACTATTAAACTTCTAGGGTAAGGCAAACAAAGACCCGATTAAATCATTTTATATTATGGTTAATTTAAGAATTCAGCGTAATTCTATCACATTCGATCAATTTACGTCGCTCCTATTTCAGATAGCGTATTGCGCAATGCGGCATCTCAAAGCGCATGAAATGGCGAGTATAATGCACTGTTAAACGTCTAGGATAAGGCAAACAGAGACCCGATTAGATCATTTTATATTACGGTTAATATAAGAATGCGGCGTAATTCTATCACATTTGTTCAACTTACGTCGCTCCTATTTCAGATAGCGTATTGGGCTAAGCGGCATCTCAAAGTGCATGAAATGGCGAGTCAAATGCACTATTACACTTCTATGGTAGAGCGGACGGAGACCCGATTAGATCATTTTACATTAAGGTTAACATAAGAATTCACGGAAATTCTATCACGTTTGTTCAATTTACGTCGCTCCTATTTCAGATAGCGTATTGGCCTGTGCGACATCTCAAAGCGCATGAAATGGCGAGTAAAATCCACTATTAAACTTCTAGGGCAGGGCAAACAAAGACCCGATTAAATCATTTTATATTATGGTTAATTTAAGAATTCAGAGTAATTCTATCACATTCGTTCAATTTACGTCGCTGCTATTTCAGGTAGCGTATTGGGCAATGCGGCATCTCAAAGCGCATGAAGTGACGAGTGAAATGCACTATTAAACTTCTATGATAGGGCCATCAGGGACCCGATTAGATCATTTTATATTTTGGTTAATATAAGAATTCAGCGTAATTCTATCACATTTGTTCAATTTACGTCGCGCCTATTTCAGATAGCTTATTGGGCTAAGCGGCGTCTCAAAGCTCATGAAATGACGAGTGAAATGCACTATTAAACTTCTAGGGTAGGGCGAACAGAGACCCGATTAGATCATTTTACGTTAATGTTAATATAAGATTTCAGGGAAATTCTATCACATTTGTACAATTTACGTCGCTCATATTTCAAATAGCGTATTGGGATAAGCGGCATCTCAAAGCTCAAGAAATGGCGAGTAAAATGCACTATTAAACTTCTAGGGTAGGGCAAACAGAGACCCAATTATATCATTTTATATTATGGTTAATTTAATAATTCAGCGTAATTCTATCACATTCGTTCAATTTACGTCGCTCCTATTTCAGGTAGCGTATTGGGCAATGCGGCATCTCAAAGCGCATGAAGTGACGAGTGAAATGCACTATTAAACTTCTATGATAGGGCCATCAGGGACCCGATTAGATCATTTTATATTTTGGTTAATATAAGAATTCAGCGTAATTCTATCACATTTGTTCAATTTACGTCGCGCCTATTTCAGATAGCTTATTGGGCTAAGCGGCGTCTCAAAGCGCATGAAATGACGAGTGAAATGCACTATTAAACTTCTAGGGTAGGGCGAACGGAGACCCGATTAGATCATTTTACGTTAATCTTAATATAAGATTTCAGGGAAATTCTATCACATTTGTTCAATTTACGTCGCTCCTACTTCAGATAGCTTATTGGGCTAAGCGGCATCTGAAAGCGCAAGAAATGGCGAGTAAAATGCACTATTAAACTTCTAGGGTAGGGCAAACAGAGACCCAATTAGATCATTTTATATCATGGTTAATTTAAGAATTCAGCGAAATTCTATCACATTTGTTCAATTTACGTCGCTCCTACTTCAGATAGCTTATTGGGCTAAGCGGCATCTGAAAGCGCAAGAAATGGCGAGTAAAATGCACTATTAAACTTCTAGGGTAGGGCAAACAGAGACCCAATTAGATCATTTTATATCATGGTTAATTTAAGAATTCAGCGTAATTCTATCACATTTGTTCAATTTACGTCGCTCCTATTTCAGATAGCGTACTGGGCTAAGCGGCATCTGAAAGCGCAAGAAATGGCGAGTAAAATGCACTGTTAAACGTCTAGGATAAGGCAAACAGAGACCCGATTAGATCATTTTATATTACGGTTAATATAAGAATTCGGCGTAATTCTATCACATTTGTTCAACTTACGTCGCTCCTATTTCAGATAGCGTATTGGGCAATGCGGCATCTTAAAGCGCGTGGAATGGCGAGTAAAATGCACTATATAAACTTCTATGATAGGGCAATCAGAGACCCGATTAAATCATTTTATATTATGGTTAATTTAAGAATTCAGCGAAATTCTATCACATTTGTTCAATTTACGTCGCTCCTATTTCAAATAGCGTATTGGGCTGCTCGGCGTCTGAAAGCGCATGAAATGGCGAGTAAAATGCACTATTAAACTTCTAGGGTAGGGCGAACAGAGACCCGATTAGATCATCTTACATTATGATTAATAAAAGAATTCAGCGAAATTCTATCACATTTGTTCAACTTACGTCGCTCCTATTTCAGATAGCGTATTGGGCTAAGCAGCATCTCAAAGCGCATGAAATGGCGAGTGAAATGCACTATTAGACTTCTATGGTAGGGCGAACAGAGATGCGATTGGATCATTTTACATTAAGGTTAATATAAGAATTCACGGAAATTCCATCACATTTGTTCGATTTACGTCGCTCCTATTTCAGATAGCGTATCGGGCTAAGCGGCATCTCAAAGCGCATGAAATGGCGAATAAAATGCACTATTAAACTTCTAGGCTAGGGCGAACAGAGACCCGATTAGATCATTTTACATTATGGTTAATAAAAGAATTCAGCGAAATTCTATCACATTTGTTCAATTTACATCGCTCCTATTTCAGATAGCGTATTGGGCTAAGCGGCATCTCAAAGCGCATGAAATGACGAGTAAAATGCACTATTAAACTTCTAGGGTAGGGCAAACAGAGACCCGATTAGATCATTTTATATTATAGTGAATTGAAGAGTTCAGCGAAATTCTCTCACATTTGTTCAATTTACGTCGCTCCTATTTCAGATAGCGTATTGGGCTAAGCGGCATCTCAAAGCGCATGAAATGATGAGTAAAATGCACCATTAAACTTCTACGGTAGGGCGAACAGAGACCCGATCAGATCATTTTACATTATGGTTAATATAAGAATTCAGGGAAATTCTATCACATTTGTTCAATTTACGTCGTACCTATTTCAGATAGCATACTGGGCTAGGCGGCATCTTAAAGCGCGTGGAATGGCGAGTGAAATGCACTATTAAACTTCTAGGGTAGGGCAAACAGAGACCCGATTAGATCATTTCACATTATGGTTAATAAAAGCATTCAGCGAAATTCTATCACATTTGTTCAGTTTACGTCGCTCCTATTTCAGATAGCGTGCTGGGCTAAGCGGCATCTCAAAGCGCATGAAACGGCGAGTAAAATGCACTATTACACTTCTAGGATAAGGCAAACAGAGACCCGATTATATCATTTTATATTACGGTTAATATAAGAATTCAGCGTAATTCTATCACATTTGTTCAATTTACGTCGCTCCTATTTCAGATAGCGTACTGGGCTAGGCAGCATCTTAAAGCGCGTGGAATGACGAGTGAAATGCACTATTAAACTTCTAGGGTAGGGCAAACAGAGACCCGATTAGATCATTTTATGTTATGGTTAATTTAAGAATTCAGCAAAATTCTATCACATTTGTTCAATTTACGTCGTTCCTATTTCAGATAGCATACTGGGCTAGGCGGCATCTTAAAGAGCGTGGAAGGGCGAGCAAAATGCACTATTAAACTTCTATGATAGGGCAATCGGAGACCCGATTAGATCATTTTATATTTTGGTTAATATAAGGATTCAGCAAAATTGTATCACATTTGTTCAATTTACGTCGCTGATATTTCAGATAGCGTATTGGGCTAAGCGGCATCTCAAAGCGCAAGAAATGGCGAGTAAAATGCACTATTAAACTTCTAGGGTAGGGCAAACAGAGACCCGATAAGAAAACTCTATATTATGGTTAATTTAAGAATTCATCGAAATTCTATCACATTTGTTCAATTTACGTCGCTCCTATTTCAGATAGCATATTGGGCTAAGCGGCATCTCAATGCGCATGAAATGGCGAGTAAAATGCACTATTAAACTTCTAGGGTAGGGCAAACAGAGACCCGATTAGATCATTTTATATTAGGGTTAATTTAAGAATTCAGCGAAATTCTATCACATTTGTTCAATTTACGTCGTTCCTATTTCAGCTAGCGTACTGGGCTATGCGGCATCTTAAAACGCGAGGAATGGCGAGTAAAATGCACTGTTAAACTTCTATGATAGGGCAATCAGAGACCCGATTAGATCATTTTATATTTTGGTTAATATAAGAGTTCAGCGAAATTCTAACACATTTGTTCAATTTGCATCGCTCCTATTTCAGATAGCGTATTTGGATAAGCGGCATCTTAAAGCGCGCGGAATGGCGAGTAAAATGCACTGTTAAACTTCTAGGGTAGGGCCAATAGAGACCCAATTAGATCATTTTATATTATAGTTAATTTAAGAATTCAGCAAAATTCTATAACAATTGTTCAATTTACGTTGTTCCTATTTCAGATAGCGTACTGGGCTAGGCGGCATCTTAAAGCGCGTGGAATGGCGAGTAAAATGCACTATATAAACTTCTATGATAGGGCAATCAGAGAGTCGATTAGATCATTTTATATTTTGGTTAATATAAGAATTCAGCGAATTTCTATCACATTTGTACAATTTACGTCGCTCCTATTTCAGATAGCGTATTGAGCTAAGCGGCATCTCAAAGCGCATGGAATGACGAGTGAAATGCACTATTAATCTTCTTGGGTAGGGCGAACTGAGACCCGATTAGAACATTTTACATTAAGGTTAATATAAGAATTCAGCGAAATTCTCTCACATTTGTTCAATTTACGTCGCTGATATTTCAGATAGCGTATTGGGCTCAGCGGCATCTCAAAGCGCAAGAAATGGCGAGTAAAATGCACTATTAAACTTCTAGGGTAGGGCAAACAGAGACCCGATTAGATCATTTTATATTAGGGTTAATTTAAGAATTCAGCTTAATTCTATCACATTTGTCCAACTTACGTCGCTCCTATTTCAGATAGCGTATTGCGCTAAGCGGCATCTTAAAGCGCGTGGAACGGCGAGTAAAATGCACTACTAAACTTCTATGATAGGGCAATCAGAGACCCGATTAGATCATTTTATATTTTGTTTAATATAAGACTTCAAGGAAATTCTATCACATTTGTTCAATTTACGTCGCTCCTATTTCAGATAGCGTATTGGCCTAAGCGGCATCACAAAGCGCAAGAAATCGCGAATAAAATGCACTATTAAACTTCTAGGCTAGGGCGAACAGAGACCCGATTCGAACATTTTACATAATGGTTAATTTAAGAATTCAGCGAAATTCTATCATATTTGTTCAACTTACGTCGCTCCTATTTCAGATAGCGTACTGGACTAGGCGGCATCTTAAAGCGCGTGGAACGGCGAGTAAAATGCACTACTAAACTTCTATGATACGGCAATCAGAGAGCCGATTTGATCATTTTATATTTTGGTTAATATAAGGATTCAGCGAAATTCTATCACATTTGTTTAATTTACGTCGATGATATTTCAGATAGCGTATTGGGCTAAGCGGCATCTCAAAGCGCAAGAAATGGCGAGTAAAATGCACTATTAAACTTCTAGGGTAGGGCAAACAGAGACCCGATTAGATCATTTTACATTATGGTTAATAAATGAATTCACTGAAATTCTATCACATTTGTTCAATTTACGTCGCTCCTATTTCAGAAAGCGTACTGGGCTAGGCGGCATCTCAAAGCGCATGAAATGGCGAGTAAAATGCACTATTAAACTTCTAGGCTAGGGCGAACAGAGACCCGATTAGATCATTTTACATTATGGTTAATAAAAGAATTCAGCGAAATTCTATCACATTTGTTCAATTTACATCGCTCCTATTTCAGATAGCGTATTGGGCTAAGCGGCACCTCAAAGCGCATGAAATGACGAGTAAAATGCACTATTAATCTTCTAAGGAAGGGCAAACAGAGACCCGATTAGATAATTTTATATTATAGTTAATTTAAGAATTCAGCGAAATTCTATCACATTTGTTCAATTTACGTCGCTCCTATTTCAGATAGCGTATTGGTCAAAGCGGCATCTCAAAGCGCACGAAATGACGAGTAAAATGCACTATTAAACTTCTAGGGTAGGACAAGCAGAGACCCGATTAGATCATTTTATATTATGGTTAATATAAGGATTCAGCGAAATTCTATCACATTTGTTCAATTTACGTCGCTGATATTTCAGATAGCGTACTGGGCTAGACGGCATCTTAAAGCGCGTGGAAGGTCGAGTAAAATGCACTACTAAACTTCTATGATAGGGCAATCGGAGACCCGATTAAATCATTTTATATTTTGTTTAATATAAGATTTCAAGGAAATTCTATCACATTTGTTCAATTTACGTCGCTCCTATTTCAGTTAGCGTATTGGGCTAAGCGGCATCTCTAAGCGCATGAAATGGCGACTAAAATGCACTATTAAACTTCTAGGCTAGGGCGAACAGAGACCCGATTAGATCATTTAACATTATGGTTAATAAAAGAATTCAGCGAAATTCTATCACATTTGTTCAATTTACATCGCTCCTATTTCAGATAGCGCCTTCCGCTAAGCGGCATCTCAAAGCGCATGAAATGACGAGTGAAATGCACTATTAAACATCTAGGGTAGGGCAAACAGAGACCCGATTAGATAATTTTATATTAGGGTTAATTTAAGAATTTAGCGAAATTCTATCACATTTGTTAAACTTACGTCGCTCCTATTTCAGATAGCGTACTGGGCTAGGCGGCATCTTAAAGCGCGTGGAACGGCGAGTAAAATGCACTACTAAACTTCTATGATACGGCAATCAGAGAGCCGATTAGATCATTTTATATTTTGGTTAATATAAGGATTCAGCGAAATTCTATCACATTTGTTCAATTTACGTCGTTCCTATTTCAGCTAGCGTACTGGGCTAGGCGGCATCTTAAAACGCGAGGAATGGCGAGTAAAATGCACTGTTAATCTTCTATGATAGGGCAATCAGAGACCCGATTAGATCATTTTATATTTTGGTTAATATAAGAATTCAGCGAAATTCTATCACATTTGTTCAATTTACGTCGCTCCTATTTCAGATAGCGTATTGGGCTAAGCGGCATCTCAATGCGCATGAAATGACGAGTGAAATGCACTATTAAACTTCTAGGGTAGGGCGAACAAAAACCCGATTAGATCATTTTACATTAAGATTAATATAAGCATTCAGCGAAATTCTATCACATTTGTTCAATTTACGTCGCTGATATTTCAGATAGCGTATTGGGATAAGCGGCATCGCAAAGCGCAAGAAATGGCGAGTAAAATGCACTATTAAGCCTCTAGGGTAGGGCAAACACAGACCCGATAAGATCATTTTATATTATGGTTAATTTAAGAATTCATCGAAATTCTATCACATTTGTTCAATTTACGTCGCTCCTATTTCAGATAGCGTATTGGGCTAAGAGGCATCTCAATGCGCATGAAATGGCGAGTAAAATGCACTACTAAACTTCTATGATAGGGCAATCAGAGACCCGATTAGATCATTTTATATTTTGTTTAATATAAGATTTCAAGGAAATTCTATCACATTTGTTCAATTTACGTCGCTCCTATTTCAGATAGCGTATTGGGCTAAGCGGCATCACAAAGCGCATGAAATGGCGAATAAAATACACTATTAAACTTCTAGGCTATGGCGAACAGAGACCCGATTAGAACATTTTACATTATGGTTAATTTAAGAATTCAGCGAAATTCTATCACATTTGTTCAATTTACGTCGCTTCTATTCCAGATAGCGTATTGGGCAAAGCGGCATCTCAAAGCGCACGAAATGACGAGTAAAATGCACTATTAAACTTCTAGGGTAGGGCAAGCAGAGACCCGATTAGATCATTTTATATTATGGTTAATATAAGGATTCAGCGAAATTCTATCACATTTGTTCAATTTACGTCGCTGATATTTCAGATAGCGTACTGGGCTAGACGGCATCTTAAAGCGCGTGGAAGGGCGAGTAAAATGCACTACTAAACTTCTATGATAGGGCAATCGGAGACCCGATTAGATCATTTTATATTTTGTTTAATATAAGATTTCAAGGAAATTCTATCACATTTCTTCAATTTACGTCGCTCCTATTTCAGTTAGCGTATTGGGCTAAGCGGCATCACTAAGCGCATGAAATGGCGACTAAAATGCACTATTAAACTTCTAGGCTAGGGCGAACAGAGACCCGATTAGATCATTTTACATTATGGTTAATAAAAGAATTCAGCGAAATTCTATCACATTTGTTCAATTTACATCGCTCCTATTTCAGATAGCGCCTTCCGCTAAGCGGCATCTCAAAGCGCATGAAATGACGAGTGAAATGCACTATTAAACTTCTAGGGTAGGGCAAACAGAGACCCGATTAGATAATTTTATATTAGGGTTAATTTAAGAATTCAGCGAAATTCTATCACATTTGTTCAACTTACGTCGCTCCTATTTCAGATAGCGTACTGGGCTAGGCGGCATCTTAAAGCGCGTGGAACGGCGAGTAAAATGCACTGTTAATCTTCTATGATAGAGCAATCAGAGAGTCGATTAGATCATTTTATATTTTGGTTAATATAAAAATTCAGCGAAATTCTATCACATTTGTTCAATTTACGTCGCTCCTAGTTCAGATAGCGTATTGGGCTAAGCGGCATCTCAATGCGCATGAAATGTCGAGTGAAATGCACTATTAAACTTCTAGGGTAGGGCGAACAAAGACCCGATTAGATCATTTTACATTAAGATTAATATAAGAATTCAGCGAAATTCTATCACATTTGTTCAACTTACGTCGCTCCTATTTCAGATAGCGTACTGGGCTAGACGGCATCTTAAAGCGCGTGGAAGGGCGAGTCAAATGCACTACTAAACTTCTATGATAGGGTAATCGGAGACCCGATTAGATCATTTTATATTTTGTTTAATATAAGATTTCAAGGTAATTCTATCACATATGTTCAATTTACGTGGCTCCTATTTCAGATAGCCTATTGGGCTAAGCGGCATCTCAAAGCGCATGAAATGGCGAATAAAATGCACTATTAAACTTCTAGGATAGAGCGAACAGAGACCCGATTAGATCATTTTACATTATGGTTAATAAAAGAATTCAGCGAAATTCTATCACATTTGTCCAATTTGCGTCGCTCCTATTTCAGATAGCGAATTGGGCTAAGCGGCATCTCAAAGCGCGAGAAATGGCGAGTAAAATGCACTGTTAAACTACTAGGGTAGGGCAAACAGAGACCCGATTAGATCATTTTATATTAGGGTTAATTTAAGAATTCAGCTTAATTCTATCACATTTGTCCAACTTACGTCGCTCCTATTTCAGATAGCGTATTGCGCTAAGCGGCATCTTAAAGCGCGTGGAACGGCGAGTAAAATGCACTACTAAACTTCTATGATAGGGCAATCAGAGACCCGATTAGATCATTTTATATTTTGTTTAATATAAGACTTCAAGGAAATTCTATCACATTTGTTCAATTAACGTCGCTCCTATTTCAGATAGCGTATTGGCCTAAGCGGCATCACAAAGCGCAAGAAATCGCGAATAAAATGCAGTATTAAACTTCTAGGCTAGGGCGAACAGAGACCCGATTAGAACATTTTACATAATGGTTAATTTAAGAATTCAGCGAAATTCTATCATATTTGTTCAACTTACGTCGCTCCTATTTCAGATAGCGTACTGGACTAGGCGGCATCATAAAGCGCGTGGAACGGCGAGTAAAATGCACTACTAAACTTCTATGATACGGCAATCAGAGAGCCGATTTGATCATTTTATATTTTGTTTAATATAAGATTTCAAGGAAATTCTATCACATTTCTTCAATTTACGTCGCTCCTATTTCAGTTAGCGTATTGGGCTAAGCGGCATCACTAAGCGCATGAAATGGCGACTAAAATGCACTATTAAACTTCTAGGCTAGGGCGAACAGAGACCCGATTAGATCATTTTACATTATGGTTAATAAAAGAATTCAGCGAAATTCTATCACATTTGTTCAATTTACATCTCTCCTATTTCAGATAGCGTATTGGGCTAAGCGGCACCTCAAAGCGCATGAAATGGCGAGTAAAATGCACTATTAATCTTCTAAGGAAGGGCAAACAGAGACCCGATTAGATAATTTTATATTATAGTTAATTTAAGAATTCAGCGAAATTCTATCACATTTGTTCAATTTACGTCGCTCCTATTTCAGATAGCGTATTGGGCTATGCGGCATCTCAAAGCGCATGGAATGGCGAGTAAAATTCACTATTAAACTTCTAGGGTAAGGCAAACAGAGACCCGATTAGATCATTCTATATTACGGTTAATATAATAATTCAGCGTAATTCTATCACATTTGTTCAATTTACGTCGCTCCTATTTCAGATAGCGTATTGGGCTAAGAGGCATCTTAAAGCGCATGAAATGGCGAGTTAAATGCACTATTAAACTTCTAGGGTAGGGCAAACAGGGACCCGATTAGATCATTTTATATTACGGTTAATATATGAATTCAGCGAAATTCTATCATATTTGTTCAATTCACGTCGCTCCTATTTCAGATAGCGTATTGGGCTAAGCGGCATCTGAAAGCGCATGAAATGACGAGTGAAATGCACTATTAAACTTCTAGGGTAGGGCGGACAGAGACCCGATTAGATCATTTTACATTAAGGTTAATATAAGAATTCAGGGAAATTCTATCACAAATGTTCAATTTACGTTGTTCCTATTTCAGATAGCGTACTGGGCTAGGCGGCATCTTAAAGCGCGTGGAATGTCGAGTAAAATGCACTATATAAACTTCTATGATAGGGCAATCAGAGACCCGATTAGATAATTTTATATTTGGGTTAATTTAAGAATTCAGCGAAATTCTATCACATTTGTTCAATTTACGTCGCTGATATTTCAGATAGCGTATTGGGCTAAGCGGCATCTCAAAGCGCATGAAATGGCGAGTAAAATGCACTATTAAACTTTTAGCGTAGGGCAAACAGTGACCCGATTAGATCATTTTACATTATGGTTAATAAAAGAATTCAGCGAAATTCTATCACATTTGTTCAACTTACGTCGCTCCTATTTCAGATAGCGTATTGGGCTACGCGGCATCTTAAAGCGCGTGGAATGGCGAGTAAAATGCACTACTAAACTTCTATGATAGGGCAATCAGAGACCCGATTAGATCATTTTATATTTTGTTTAATATAAGATTTCAAGGAAATTCTATCACATTTGTTCAATTTACGTCGCTCCTATTTCAGATAGCGTATTGGGCTAAGCGGCATCACAAAGCGCATGGAATGGCGAATAAAATGCACTATTAAACTTCTAGGCTATGGCGAACAGAGACCCGATTAGAACATTTTACATTATGGTTAATTTAAGAATTCAGCGAAATTCTATCACATTTGTTCAATTTACGTCGTTCCTATTTCAGCTAGCGTACTGGGCTAGGCGGCATCTTAAAACGCGAGGAATGGCGAGTAAAATGCACTGTTAATCTTCTATGATAGGGCAATCAGAGACCCGATTAGATCATTTTATATTTTGGTTAATATAAGAATTCAGCGAAATTCTATCACATTTGTTCAATTTACGTCGCTCCTATTTCAGATAGCGTATTGGGCTAAGCGGCATCTCAATGCGCATGAAATGTCGAGTGAAATGCACTATTAAACTTCTAGGGTAGGGCGAACAAAAACCCGATTAGATCATTTTACATTAAGATTAATATAAGCATTCAGCGAAATTCTATCACATTTGTTCAATTTACGTCGCTCCTATTTCAGATAGCGTATTGGGCAAAGCGGCATCTCAAAGCGCACGAAATGACGAGTAAAATGCACTATTAAACTTCTAGGGTAGGGCAAGCAGAGACCCGATTAGATCATTTTATATTATGGTTAATATAAGGATTCAGAGAAATTCTATCACATTTGTTCAATTTACGTCGCTCCTATTTCAGATAGCGTATTGGGATAAGCGGCATCGCAAAGCGCAAGAAATGGCGAGTAAAATGCACTATTAAGCTTCTAGGGTAGGGCAAACACAGACCCGATAAGATCATTTTATATTATGGTTAATTTAAGAATTCATCGAAATTCTATCACATTTGTTCAATTTACGTCGCTCCTATTTCAGATAGCGTATTGGGCTAAGCGGCATCACAAAGCGCATGAAATGGCGAATAAAATACACTATTAAACTTCTAGGCTATGGCGAACAGAGACCCGATTAGAACATTTTACATTATGGTTAATTTAAGAATTCAGCGAAATTCTATCACATTTGTTCAACTTACGTCGCTCCTATTTCAGATAGCGTATTGGGCAAAGCGGCATCTCAAAGCGCACGAAATGACGAGTAAAATGCACTATTAAACTTCTAGGGTAGGGCAAGCAGAGACCCGATTAGATCATTTTATATTATGGTTAATATAAGGATTCAGAGAAATTCTATCACATTTGTTCAATTTACGTCGCTGATATTTCAGATAGGGTACTGGGCTAGACGGCATCTTAAAGCGCGTGGAAGGGCGAGTAAAATGCACTACTAAACTTCTATGATAGGGCAATCGGAGACCCGATTAGATCATTTTATATTTTGTTTAATATAAGATTTCAAGGAAATTCTATCACATTTCTTCAATTTACGTCGCTCCTATTTCAGTTAGCGTATTGGGCTAAGCGGCATCACTAAGCGCATGAAATGGCGACTAAAATGCACTATTAAACTTCTAGGCTAGGGCGAACAGAGACCCGATTAGATCATTTTACATTATGGTTAATAAAAGAATTCAGCGAAATTCTATCACATTTGTTCAATTTACATCGCTCCTATTTCAGATAGCGCCTTCCGCTAAGCGGCATCTCAAAGCGCATGAAATGACGAGTGAAATGCACTATTAAACTTCTAGGGTAGGGCAAACAGTGACCCGATTAGATAATTTTATATTAGGGTTAATTTAAGAATTCAGCGAAATTCTATCACATTTGTTCAACTTACGTCGCTCCTATTTCAGATAGCGTACTGGGCTAGGCGGCATCTTAAAGCGCGTGGAACGGCGAGTAAAATGCACTGTTAATCTTCTATGATAGAGCAATCAGAGAGTCGATTAGATCATTTTATATTTTGGTTAATATAAAAATTCAGCGAAATTCTATCACATTTGTTCAATTTACGTCGTTCCTATTTCAGCTAGCGTACTGGGCTAGGCGGCATCTTAAAACGCGAGGAATGGCGAGTAAAATGCACTGTTAATCTTCTATGATAGGGCAATCAGAGACCCGATTAGATCATTTTATATTTTGGTTAATATAAGAATTCAGCGAAATTCTATCACATTTGTTCAATTTACGTCGCTCCTATTTCAGATAGCGTATTGGGCTAAGCGGCATCTCAATGCGCATGAAATGTCGAGTGAAATGCACTATTAAACTTCTAGGGTAGGGCGAACAAAAACCCGATTAGATCATTTTACATTAAGATTAATATAAGCATTCAGCGAAATTCTATCACATTTGTTCAATTTACGTCGCTCCTATTTCAGATAGCGTATTGGGCAAAGCGGCATCTCAAAGCGCACGAAATGACGAGTAAAATGCACTATTAAACTTCTAGGGTAGGGCAAGCAGAGACCCGATTAGATCATTTTATATTATGGTTAATATAAGGATTCAGAGAAATTCTATCACATTTGTTCAATTTACGTCGCTCCTATTTCAGATAGCGTATTGGGATAAGCGGCATCGCAAAGCGCAAGAAATGGCGAGTAAAATGCACTATTAAACTTCTAGGGTAGGGCAAACACAGACCCGATAAGATCATTTTATATTATGGTTAATTTAAGAATTCATCGAAATTCTATCACATTTGTTCAATTTACGTCGCTCCTATTTCAGATAGCGTATTGGGCTAAGCGGCATCACAAAGCGCATGAAATGGCGAATAAAATACACTATTAAACTTCTAGGCTATGGCGAACAGAGACCCGATTAGAACATTTTACATTATGGTTAATTTAAGAATTCAGCGAAATTCTATCACATTTGTTCAATTTACGTCGCTCCTATTTCAGATAGCGTATTGGGCAAAGCGGCATCTCAAAGCGCACGAAATGACGAGTAAAATGCACTATTAAACTTCTAGGGTAGGGCAAGCAGAGACCCGATTAGATCATTTTATATTATGGTTAATATAAGGATTCAGAGAAATTCTATCACATTTGTTCAATTTACGTCGCTGATATTTCAGATAGGGTACTGGGCTAGACGGCATCTTAAAGCGCGTGGAAGGGCGAGTAAAATGCACTACTAAACTTCTATGATAGGGCAATCGGAGACCCGATTAGATCATTTTATATTTTGTTTAATATAAGATTTCAAGGAAATTCTATCACATTTCTTCAATTTACGTCGCTCCTATTTCAGTTAGCGTATTGGGCTAAGCGGCATCACTAAGCGCATGAAATGGCGACTAAAATGCACTATTAAACTTCTAGGCTAGGGCGAACAGAGACCCGATTAGATCATTTTACATTATGGTTAATAAAAGAATTCAGCGAAATTCTATCACATTTGTTCAATTTACATCGCTCCTATTTCAGATAGCGCCTTCCGCTAAGCGGCATCTCAAAGCGCATGAAATGACGAGTGAAATGCACTATTAAACTTCTAGGGTAGGGCAAACAGTGACCCGATTAGATAATTTTATATTAGGGTTAATTTAAGAATTCAGCGAAATTCTATCACATTTGTTCAACTTACGTCGCTCCTATTTCAGATAGCGTACTGGGCTAGGCGGCATCTTAAAGCGCGTGGAACGGCGAGTAAAATGCACTGTTAATCTTCTATGATAGAGCAATCAGAGAGTCGATTAGATCATTTTATATTTTGGTTAATATAAAAATTCAGCGAAATTCTATCACATTTGTTCAATTTACGTCGCTCCTATTTCAGATAGCGTATTGGGCTAAGCGGCATCTCAAAGCGCCAGAAATGGCGAGCAAAATGCACTATTAAACTTCTAGGGTAAGGCAAGCAGTCACCTGATTAGATCATTTTATATTACAGTTAATTTTATATGCCAGCAAAATTCTATCACATTTGTTCAATTTCCGTCGCTCCAATTTCAGATAGCGTACTAGGCTACGCGGCATCTTATAGCGCGTGGAAAGGCGAGCAAAATGCACTATTAATCTTCTATGATAGGTCAATCAGAGACCCGACTAGATCATTTTATATTTTGGTTAATATAAGAATTCAGCGAAATTCTATCACATTTGTTCAATTTACGTCGCTCCTATTTCAGATAGCTTATTGGGCTAAGCGGCATCTCAAAGCGCATGAAATGACGAGTGAAATGCACTATTAAACTTCTAGGGTAGGGCGAACAAAGACCCGATTAGACCATTTTACATTAAGATTAATATAAGAATTCAGCGAAATTCTATCACATTTGTTCAATTTACGTCCCTGATATTTCAGATAGCGTATTGGGCTAAGCGGCATCTCAAAGCGCAAGAAATGGCGAGTAAAATGCACTATTAAACTTCTAGGGTAGGGCAAACAGAGACCCGATAAGAAAACTCTATATTATGGTTAATTTAAGAATTCATCGAAATTCTATCACATTTGTTCAATTTACGTCGCTCCTATTTCAGATAGCGTATTGGGCTAAGCGGCATCTCAATGCGCATGAAATGGCGAGTAAAATGCACTATTAAACTTCTAGGGTAGGGCAAACAGAGACCCGATTAGATCATTTTATATTAGGGTTAATTTAAGAATTCAGCGAAATTCTATCACATTTGTTCAATTTACGTCGTTCCTATTTCAGCTAGCGTACTGGGCTATGCGGCATCTTAAAACGCGAGGAATGGCGAGTAAAATGCACTGTTAAACTTCTATGATAGGGCAATCAGAGACCCGATTAGATCATTTTATATTTTGGTTAATATAAGAATTCAGCGAAATTCTATCACATTTGTTCAATTTACGTCGCTCCTAGTTCAGATAGCGTATTGGGCTAAGCGGCATCTCAATGCGCATGAAATGTCGAGTGAAATGCACTATTAAACTTCTAGGGTAGGGCGAACAAAGACCCGATTAGATCATTTTACATTAAGATTAATATAAGAATTCAGCGAAATTCTATCACATTTGTTCAACTTACGTCGCTCCTATTTCAGATAGCGTACTGGGCTAGACGGCATCTTAAAGCGCGTGGAAGGGCGAGTCAAATGCACTACTAAACTTCTATGATAGGGTAATCGGAGACCCGATTAGATCATTTTATATTTTGTTTAATATAAGATTTCAAGGTAATTCTATCACATATGTTCAATTTACGTGGCTCCTATTTCAGATAGCCTATTGGGCTAAGCGGCATCTCAAAGCGCATGAAATGGCGAATAAAATGCACTATTAAACTTCTAGGATAGAGCGAACAGAGACCCGATTAGATCATTTTACATTATGGTTAATAAAAGAATTCAGCGAAATTCTATCACATTTGTCCAATTTGCGTCGCTCCTATTTCAGATAGCGAATTGGGCTAAGCGGCATCTCAAAGCGCGAGAAATGGCGAGTAAAATGCACTGTTAAACTACTAGGGTAGGGCAAACAGAGACCCGATTAGATCATTTTATATTAAGATTAATATAAGAATTCAGCGAAATTCTATCACATTTGTCCAACTTACGTCGCTCCTATTTCAGATAGCGTATTGCGCTAAGCGGCATCTTAAAGCGCGCGGAACGGCGAGTAAAATGCACTACTAAACTTCTATGATAGGGCAATCAGAGACCCGATTAGATCATTTTATATTTTGTTTAATATAAGACTTCAAGGAAATTCTATCACATTTGTTCAATTAACGTCGCTCCTATTTCAGATAGCGTATTGGCCTAAGCGGCATCACAAAGCGCAAGAAATCGCGAATAAAATGCACTATTAAACTTCTAGGCTAGGGCGAACAGAGACCCGATTAGAACATTTTACATAATGGTTAATTTAAGAATTCAGCGAAATTCTATCATATTTGTTCAACTTACGTCGCTCCTATTTCAGATAGCGTACTGGACTAGGCGGCATCATAAAGCGCGTGGAACGGCGAGTAAAATGCACTACTAAACTTCTATGATACGGCAATCAGAGAGCCGATTTGATCATTTTATATTTTGTTTAATATAAGATTTCAAGGAAATTCTATCACATTTCTTCAATTTACGTCGCTCCTATTTCAGTTAGCGTATTGGGCTAAGCGGCATCACTAAGCGCATGAAATGGCGACTAAAATGCACTATTAAACTTCTAGGCTAGGGCGAACAGAGACCCGATTAGATCATTTTACATTATGGTTAATAAAAGAATTCAGCGAAATTCTATCACATTTGTTCAATTTACATCGCTCCTATTTCAGATAGCGCCTTCCGCTAAGCGGCATCTCAAAGCGCATGAAATGACGAGTGAAATGCACTATTAAACTTCTAGGGTAGGGCAAACCGAGACCCGATTATATAATTTTATATTAGGGTTAATTTAAGAATTCAGCGAAATTCTATCACATTTGTTCAACTTACGTCGCTCCTATTTCAGATAGCGTACTCGGCTAGGCGACATCTTAAAGCGCGTGGAACGGCGAGTAAAATGCACTGTTAATCTTCTATGATAGGGCAATCAGAGAGTCGATTAGATCATTTTATATTTTGGTTAATATAAGAATTCAGGGAAATTCTATCACATTTGTTCAATTTACGTCGCTCCTATTTCAGATAGCGTATTGGGCTAAGCGGCATCTCAAAGCGCATGAAATGGCGAATAAAATGCACGATTAAACTTCTGGGCTAGGGCGAACAGAGACCCGATTAGATCATTTTACATTATGGTTAATAAAAGAATTCAACGAAATTCTATCACATTTGTTCAATTTACATTGCTCCTATTTCAGATAGCGTATTGGGCTAAGAGACATCTCAAAGCGCATGAAATGGCGAGTAAAATGCACTATTAAACTTCTAGGGTAGGGCAAACAGAGACCCGATTAGATCATTTTATATTACGGTTAATATATGAATTCAGCGAAATTCTATCACATTTGTTCAATTTACGTCGCTCCTATTTCAGATAGCGAATTGGGCTAAGCGGCATCTCAATGCGCATGAAATGACGAGTGAAATGCACTATTAAACTTCTAGGGTAGGGCGAACAAGGACCCGATTAGATCATTTTACATTAAGGTTAATATAAGAATTCAGCGAAATTCTATCACATTCGTTCAACTTACGTCGCTCCTATTTCTCGATGGCGTACTGGGCTAGGCGGCATCTCAAAGCGCATGAAATGGCGAGTAAAATTCGCTGCTAAACTTTTATGATAGGGCAATCAGAAACCCGATTAGATCATTTTATATTTTGTTTAATATAAGATTTCAGGGAAATGCTATCACATTTGTTCAATTTACGTCGTGCCTATTTCAGATAGCGTACTGGGCTCGGCGGCATCATAAAGCGCGTGGAATGACGAGTGAAATGCACAATTAGACTTCTATGGTAGGGCGAACAGAGACCCGATTAGATCATTTTATATTATTGTTAATTTAAGAATTCAGCAAAATTCTATCACATTTGTTCAATTTACGTCGCTCTTATTTCAGATAGCGTACTGGGCTAGGCGGCATATTAAAGCGCGTGGAATGGCGAGTAAAATGCACTACTAAAGTTCTATGATAGGGCAATCAGAGACCCGATTAGATAATTTTATATTTTGGTTAATATAAGAATGCAGCGAAATTCTTTCACATTTGTTCAGTTTACGTCGCTCCTGTTTCAGATAGCGTGCTGGGCTAAGCGGCATCTCAAAGCGCATGAAACGGCGAGTAAAATTCACTATTACACTTCTAGGATAAGGCAAACAGAGACCCGATTAGATCATTTTATATTACGGTTAATATAAGAATTCAGCGTAATTCTATCACATTTGTTCAACTTACGTCGCTCCTATTTCAGATAGCATACTCGGCTAGGCGGCATCTTAAAGCGCGTGGAATAGCGAGTAAAATGCACTACTAAACTTCTATGATAGGGCAATCAGTGACCCGATTAGATCATTTTATATGTTGTTTAATATAAGATTTCAGGGAAATTCTAGCACATTTGTTCAATTTACGTCGCTCCTATTTCAGATAGCGTATTGGGCTAAGCGGCATCTCAAAGCACATGAAATGGCGAGTAAAATGCACTATTAAACTTCTAGGCTAGGGCGAACAGACACCCGATTAGATCATTTTATATTATGGTTAATTTAAGAATTCAGCGAAATTCTATCACATTTGTTCAATTTACGTCGCTCCTATTTCAGATAGCGTACTGGGCTAGGCGGCATCTTAAAGCGCGTGGAATGGCGAGTAAAATGCACTATTAAACTTCTATGATAGGGCAATCAGGGACCCGATTAGATCATTTTATATTTTGGTTAATATAAGAATTCAGCGAAATTCTATCACATTTGTTCAATTTACGTCGCTCCTATTTCAGATAGCTTATTGGGCTAAGCGGCATCTCAAAGCGCATGAAATGACGACTGAAATGCACTATTAAACTTCTAGGGTAGGGCGAACAGAGACCCGATTAGATCATTTTACATTAATGTTAATATAAGAATTCAGGGAAATTCTATCACATTTGTTCAATTTACGTCGCTCCTATTTCAGATAGCTTATTGCGCTAAGCGGCATCTCAAAGCGCATGAAATGACGAGTGAAATGCACTATTAAACTTCTAGGGTAGGGCAAACAGAGACCCGATTAGATCATTTTACATTAATGTTAATATAAGAATTCAGGGAAATTCTATCACATTTGTTCAATTTACGTCGCTCATATTTCAGATCGCGTATTGGGATAAGCGGCATCTCAAAGCGCAAGAAATGGCGAGTAAAATGCACTATTAAACCTCTAGGGTAGGGCAAACAGAGACCCGATTTAATCATTTTATATTACGGTTAATATAAGAATTCAGCGTAATTCTATCACATTTGTTCAATTTACGTCGCTCCTATTTCAAATAGCGTATTGGGCTAAGCGGCATCTCAAAGCGCATGAAATGGCGAGTAAAATGCACTATTAAACTTCTAGGATAAGGCAAACAGAGACCCGATTTAATCATTTTATATTACGGTTAATATAAGAATTCAGCGTAATTCTATCACATTTGTTCAATTTACGTCGCTCCTATTTCAAATAGCGTATTGGGCTAAGCGGCATCTCAAAGCGCATGAAATTGCGAGTGAAGTGCACTATTAGACTTCTATGGTAGGGCGAACAGAGACCCGATTAGATCATTTTACATTAAGGTTAATATAAGAATTCAGGGAAATTCTATCACATTTGTTCAATTTACGTCGCTCCTATTCCAGATAGCGTATTGGGATATGCGGCACCTCAAAGCAAATGAAATGGCGAGTAAAATGCACTGCTAAACTTTTATGATAGGGCAATCAGAGTCCCGATTAGATCATTTTATATTTTGTTTAATATAAGATTTCAGGGAAATTCTAGCACATTTGTTCAATTTACGTCGCTCCTATTTCAGATAGCGTACTGGGCTAGGCGGCATCTTAAAGCGCGCGGAATGGCGAGTAAAATGCACTATTAAACTTCTATGCTAGGGCAATCAGGGACCCGATTAGATCATTTTATATTTTGGTTAATATAAGAATACAGCGAAATTCTATCCCATTTGTTCAATTTACGTCGCTCCTATTTCAGATAGCGTATTGGGCTCAGCGGCATCTCAAAGCACATGAAATGGCGAGTAAAATGCACTATTAAACTTCTAGGCTAGGGCGAACAGAGACCCGATTAGATCATTTTACATTAAAGATAATATAAGAATTCAGGGAAATTCTATCACATTTGTTCAATTTACGACGCTCATATTTCAGATTGCCTATTGGGCTAAGCGGCATCTCAAAGCGCCAGAAATGGCGAGCAAAATGCACTATTAAACTTCTAGGGTAAGGCAAGCAGTCACCTGATTAGATCATTTTATATTACAGTTAATTTAAGATGCCAGCAAAATTCTATCACATTTGTTCAATTTCCGTCGCTCCAATTTCAGATAGCGTACTGGGCTAGGCGGCATCTTATAGCGCGTGGAAAGGCGAGCAAAATGCACTATTAATCTTCTATGATAGGTCAATCAGAGACCCGACTAGATCATTTTATATTTTGGTTAATATAAGAATTCAGCGAAATTCTATCACATTTGTTCAATTTACGTCGCTCCTATTTCAGATAGCTTATTGGGCTAAGCGGCATCTCAAAGCGCATGAAATGACGAGTGAAATGCACTATTAAACTTCTAGGGTAGGGCGAACAAAGACCCGATTAGACCATTTTACATTAAGATTAATATAAGAATTCAGCGAAATTCTATCACATTTGTTCAATTTACGTCGCTCATATTTCAGATAGCGTATTGGGCTAAGCGGCATCTGAAAGCGCACGAAATGGCGAGTAAAATGCACTATTAAACTTCTAGGGTAGGGCAAACAGAGACCCGATTAGATCATTTCATATTAGGGTTAATTTAAGAATTCAGCGAAATTCTATCACATTTGTTCAACTTCCGT
This sequence comes from Macropis europaea, assembly GCA_916610135.2. Classification (NCBI taxonomy): domain Eukaryota; kingdom Metazoa; phylum Arthropoda; class Insecta; order Hymenoptera; family Melittidae; genus Macropis; species Macropis europaea. Next base: position 292,536 of record CAKAJE020000217.1, read on the forward strand.
CGCTCCTATTTCAGATAGCGTACTGGGCTATGCGGCATCTTAAAGCGCGTGGAACGGCGAGTAAAATGCACTACTAAACTTCTATGATACGGCAATCAGAGAGCCGATTAGATCATTTTATATTTTGGTTAATATAAGGATTCAGCAAAATTGTATCACATTTGTTCAATTTACGTCGCTCCTATTTCAGATAGCTTATTGGGCTAAGCGGCATCTCAAAGCGCATGAAATGGCGAATAAAATGCACTATTAAACTTCTGGGCTAGGGCGAACAGAGACCCGATTAGATCATTTTACATTATGGTTAATAAAAGAATTCAACGAAATTCTATCACATTTGTTCAATTTACATTGCTCCTATTTCAGATAGCGTATTGGGCTAAGCGGCATCTCAAAGCGCAAGAAATGGCGAGTAAAATGCACTATTAAACTTCTAGGGTAGGGCAAACAGAGACCCGATAAGAAAACTCAATATTATGGTTAATTTAAGAATTCATCGAAATTCTATCACATTTGTTCAATTTACGTCGCTCCTATTTCAGATAGCGTATTGGGCTAAGCGGCATCTCAATGCGCATGAAATGGCGAGTAAAATGCACTATTAAACTTCTAGGGTAGGGCAAACAGAGACCCGATTAGATCATTTTATATTAGGGTTAATTTAAGAATTCAGCGAAATTCTATCACATTTGTTCAATTTACGTCGTTCCTATTTCAGCTAGCGTACTGGGCTATGCGGCATCTTAAAACGCGAGGAATGGCGAGTAAAATGCACTGTTAAACTTCTATGATAGGGCAATCAGAGACCCGATTAGATCATTTTATATTTTGGTTAATATAAGAATTCAGGGAAATTCTATCACATTTGTTCAATTTACGTCGCTCCTATTTCAGATAGCGTATTGGGCTAAGCGGCATCTCAAAGCGCATGAAATGGCGAATAAAATGCACTATTAAACTTCTGGGCTAGGGCGAACAGAGACCCGATTAGATCATTTTACATTATGGTTAATAAAAGAATTCAACGAAATTCTATCACATTTGTTCAATTTACATTGCTCCTATTTCAGATAGCGTATTGGGCTAAGAGGCATCTCAAAGCGCATGAAATGGCGAGTAAAATGCACTATTAAACTTCTAGGGTAGGGCAAACAGAGACCCGATTAGATAATTTTATATTACGGTTAATATATGAATTCAGCGATATTCTATCACATTTGTTCAATTTACGTCGCTCCTATTTCAGATAGCGAATTGGGCTAAGCGGCATCTCAATGCGCATGAAATGACGAGTGAAATGCACTATTAAACTTCTAGGGTAGGGCGAACAAGGACCCGATTAGATCATTTTACATTAAGGTTAATATAAGAATTCAGCGAAATTCTATCACATTTGTTCAATTTACGTCGCTCCTATTTCAGATAGCGTATTGGGCTAAGCGGCATCTCAAAGCGCAAGAAATGGCGAGCAAAATGCACTATTAAACTTCTAGGGTAAGGCAAGCAGACACCTGATTAGATCATTTTATATTATAGTTAATTTAAGATGCCAGCAAAATTCTATCACATTTGTTCAATTTCCGTCGCTCCAATTTCAGATAGCGTACTGGGCTAGGCGGCATCTTATAGCGCGTGGAAAGGCGAGCAAAATGCACTATTAAACTTCTATGATAGGTCAATCAGAGACCCGACTAGATCATTTTATATTTTGGTTAATATAAGAATTCAGCGAAATTCTATCACATTCTTTCAATTTACGTCGCTCCTGTTTCAGATAGCTTATTGGGCTAAGCGGCATCTCAAAGCGCATGAAATGACGAGTGAAATGCACTATTAAACTTCTAGGGTAGGGCGAACAAAGACCCGATTAGACCATTTTACATTAAGGTTAATATAAGAATTCAGCGAAATTCTATCACATTTGTTCAATTTACGTCGCTCATATTTCAGATAGCGTATTGGGCTAAGCGGCATCTGAAAGCGCACGAAATGGCGAGTAAAATGCACTATTAAACTTCTAGGGTAGGGCAAACAGAGACCCGATTAGATCATTTTATATTAGGGTTAATTTAAGAATTCAGCGAAATTCTATCACATTTGTTCAACTTCCGTCGCTCCTATTTCAGATAGCGTACTGGGCTATGCGGCATCTTAAAGCGCGTGGAACGGCGAGTAAAATGCACTACTAAACTTCTATGATACGGCAATCAGAGAGCCGATTAGATCATTTTATATTAGGGTTAATTTAAGAATTCAGCGAAATTCTATCACATTTGTTCAATTTACGTCGTTCCTATTTCAGCTAGCGTACTGGGCTATGCGGCATCTTAAAACGCGAGGAATGGCGAGTAAAATGCACTGTTAAACTTCTATGATAGGGCAATCAGAGACCCGATTAGGTCATTTTATATTTTGGTTAATATAAGAATTCAGCGAAATTCTATCACATTTGTTCAATTTACGTCGCTCCTAGTTCTGATAGCGTATTGGGCTAAGCGGCATCTCAATGCGCATGAAATGACGAGTGAAATGCACTATTAAACTTCTAGGGTAGGGCGAACAAAGACCCGATTAGATCATTTTACATTAAGATTAATATAAGAATCCAGCGAAATTCTATCACATTTGTTCAACTTACGTCGCTCCTATTTCAGATAGCGTACTGGGCTAGACGGCATCTTAAAGCGCGTGGAAGGGCGAGTCAAATGCACTACTAAACTTCTATGATAGGGTAATCGGAGACCCGATTAGATCATTTTATATTTTGTTTAATATAAGATTTCAAGGAAATTCTATCACATATGTTCAATTTACGTCGCTCCTATTTCAGATAGCGTATTGGGCTAAGCGGCATCTCAAAGCGCATGAAATGGCGAATAAAATGCACTATTAAACTTCTAGGCTAGAGCGAACAGAGACCCGATTAGATCATTTTACATTATGGTTAATAAAAGAATTCAGCGAAATTCTATCACATTTGTTCAATTTTCATCGCTCCTATTTCAGATAGCGTATTGGGCTAAGCGGCATCTGAAAGCGCACGAAATGGCGTGCAAAATGCACTATTAAACTTCTAGGGTAGGGCAAACAGTGACCCGATTAGATCATTTTACATTATGGTTAATAAAAGAATTCAGCGAAATTCTATCACATTTGTGCAACTTACGTCGCTCCTATTTCAGATAGCGTATTGGGCTACGCGGCATCTTAAAGCGCGTGGAATGGCGAGTAAAATGCACTACTAAACTTCTATGATAGGGCAATCAGAGACCCGATTAGATCATTTTATATTTGGGTTAATATAAGAATTCAGCGAAATTCTATCACATTTGTTCAATTTACGTCGCTCCTATTTCAGATAGCGTATTGCGCTAAGCAGCATCTCAAATCGCATGAAATGGCGAGTAAAATGCACTATTAAACTTCTAGGGTAAGGCAAACAGAGACCCGATTAGATCATTTTATATTAAGGTTAATTTAAGAATTCTACGAAATTCTATCACATTTGTTCAATTTACGTCGTTCCTATTTCAGCTAGCGTACTGGGCTAGGCGGCATCTTAAAACGCGAGGAATGGCGAGTAAAATGCACTGTTAAACTTCTATGATAGGGCAATCAGAGACCCGATTAGATCATTTTATATTTTGGTTAATATAAGAATTCAGCGAAATTCTATCACATTTGTTCAATTTACGTTGCTCCTATTTCAGATAGCGAATTGGGCTAAGCGGCATCTCAATGCGCATGAAATGACGAGTGAAATGCACTATTAAACTTCTAGGGTAGGGCGAACAAAGACCCGATTAGATCATTTTACATTAAGATTAATATAAGAATTCAGCGAAATCCTATCACATTTGTTCAATTTACGTCGCTCATATTTCAGATACCGTATTGGGCTAAGCGGCATCTGAAAGCGCACGAAATGGCGTGTAAAATGCACTATTAAACTTCTAGGGTAGGGCAAACAGAGACCCGATTAGATCATTTTATATTAGGGTTAATTTAAGAATTCAGCGAAATTCTATCACATTTGTTCAACTTACGTCGAGCCTATTTCAGATAGCGTACTGGGCTAGGCGGCATCTTAAAGCGCGTGGAAAAGCGAGTAAAATGCACTACTAAACTTCTATGATAGGGCAATCAGAGAGTCGATTAGATCATTATATATTTTGGTTAATATAAGAATTCAGCGAAATTCTATCACATTTGTTCAATTTACGTCGCTCCTATTTCAGATAGCGTATGGGGCTAAGCGGCATCTCAAAGCGCATGAAATGACGAGTGAAATGCACTATTAATCTTCTAGGGTAGGGCGAACGGAGACCTGATTAGAACATTTTACATTAAGGTTAATATAAGAATTCAGCGAAATTCTCTCACATTTGTTCAATTTACGTCGCTCCTATTTCAGATAGCGAATTGGGCTAAGCGGCATCTCAAAGCGTAAGAAATGGCGAGTAAAATGCACTGTTAAACTTCTAGGATAGGGCAAACAGAGACCCGATTAGATCATTTTATATTATGGTTAATTTAAGAATTCAGCAAGTTTCTATCACATTTTTTCAATTTACGTTGTTCCTATTTCAGATAGCGTACTGGGCTAGGCGGCATCTTAAAGCGCGTGGAATGGCGAGTAAAATGCACTATTAAACTTCTAGGGTAGGGCAAACAGAGACCCGATTAGATCATTTTATATTACGGTTAATATAAGAATTCAGCGTAATACTATCACATTTGTTCAACTTACGTCACTCCTATTTCAGATAGCGCACTGGGCTAGGCGGCATGTTAAAGCGCGTGGAATGGCGAGTAAAATGCACTATATAAACTTCTATGATAGGGCAATCAGAGACCCGATTAGATCATTTTATATTTTCGTTAATATAAGAATTCAGCGAAATACTATCACATTTGTTCAATTTACGTCACTCTGATATCAGATAGCGTACTCGGCTAAGCGGCATCTCAAAGCGCAAGAGATGGCGAGTAAAATGCACTATTAAACTTCGAGGGTAGGGCAAACAGAGACCCGATTAGATCATTTTACATTATGGTTCATAAATGAATTCACTGAAATTCTATCACATTTGTTCAATTTACGTCGCTCCTATTTCAGATAGCGTATTGGGCTGAGCGGCATCTCAAATCGCATGAAATGACGAGTAAAATGCACTATTAAACTTCTAGGGTAGGGCAAACAGAGACCCGATTAGATCATTTTATTTTATGGTTAATTTAAGAATTCAGCGAAATTCTATCACATTTGTTCAATTTACGTCGCTCTTATTTCAGATAGCGTATTGGGATAAGCAGCATCTCAAATCGCATGAAATGGCGAGTAAAATGCACTATTAAACTCTAGGGTAAGGCAAACAGAGACCCGATTAGATCATGTTATATTACGGTTAATATAAGAATTCAGCGAAATTCTATCACATTTGTCCAATTTACGTCGCTGATATTTCAGATAGCGTATTGGGCTGAGCGGCATCTCAAAGCGTAAGAAATGGCGAGTAAAATGCACTATTAAACTTCTACGGTAAGGCAAACAGAGACCGGATTAGATCATTTTATATTTTGGTTAATATAAGAAGTCAGCGAAATTCTATCACATTTGTTCAATTTACGTCGCTCCTATTTCAGATAGCGTATTGGGCTAAGCAGCATCTCAAATCGCATGAAATGGCGAGTAAAATGCACTATTAAACTTCTAGGGTAAGGCAAACAGAGACCCGATTAGATCATTTTATATTTTGGTTAATATAACGATTCAGCGAAATTCTATCACATTTGTTCAATTTACGTCGCTGATATTTCAGATAGCGTATTGGGCTAGGCGGAATCTCAATGCGCATGAAATGACGAGTGAAATGCACTATTAAACTTCTAGGGTAGGGCGAACAAAGACCCGATTAGATCATTTTACATTAAGATTAATATAAGCATTCAGCGAAATTCTATCACATTTGTTCAATTTACGTCGCTGATATTTCAGATAGCGTATTGGGCTAAGCGGCATCTCAAAGCGCAAGAAATGGCGAGTAAAATGCACTATTAAACTTCGAGGTTAGGGCAAACAGAGACCCGATTAGATCATTTTACATTATGGTACATAAATGAATTCACTGAAATTCTATCACATTTGTTCAATTTACGTCGCTCCTATTTCAGATAGCGTATTGGGCTAAGCGGCATGTCAAATCGCATGAAATGACGAGTAAAATGCACTATTAAACTTCTAGGGTAGGGCAAACAGAGACCCGATTAGATCATTTTATATTATGGTTAATTTATGAATTCAGCGAAATTCTATCACATTTGTTCAATTTACGTCGCTCTTATTTCAGATAGCGTATTGGGATAAGCAGCATCTAAAATCGCATGAAATGGCGAGTAAAATGCACTATTAAACTTCTAGGGTAAGGCAAACAGAGACCCGATTAGATCATTTTATATTTTGGTTAATATAACGATTCAGCGAAATTCTATCACATTTGTTCAATTTACGTCGCTGATATTTCAGATAGCGTATTGGGCTAAGCGGCATCTGAATGCGCATGAAATAGCGAGTAAAATGCACTATTAAACTTCTAGGATAAGGCAAACAGAGACCCGATTAGATCATGTTATATTACGGTTAATATAAGAATTCAGCGAAATTCTATCACATTTGTTCAATTTACGTCGCTCCTATTTCAGATAGCGCACTGGGCTAGGCGGCATGTTAAAGCGCGTGGAATGGCGAGTAAAATGCACTATATAAACTTCTATGATAGGGCAATCAGAGACCCGATTAGATCATTTTATATTTTCGTTAATATAAGAATTCAGCGAAATACTATCACATTTGTTCAATTTACGTCACTCTGATATCAGATAGCGTACTCGGCTAAGCGGCATCTCAAAGCGCAAGAGATGGCGAGTAAAATGCACTATTAAACTTCGAGGGTAGGGCAAACAGAGACCCGATTAGATCATTTTACATTATGGTTCATAAATGAATTCACTGAAATTCTATCACATTTGTTCAATTTACGTCGCTCCTATTTCAGATAGCGTATTGGGCTGAGCGGCATGTCAAAGCGCATGAAATGACGAGTAAAATGCACTATTAAACTTCTAGGGTAGGGCAAACAGAGACCCGATTAGATCATTTTATTTTATGGTTAATTTAAGAATTCAGCGAAATTCTATCACATTTGTTCAATTTACGTCGCTCCTATTTCAGATAGCGTATTGGGATAAGCAGCATCTCAAATCGCATGAAATGGCGAGTAAAATGCACTATTAAACTCTAGGGTAAGGCAAACAGAGACCCGATTAGATCATGTTATATTACGGTTAATATAAGAATTCAGCGAAATTCTATCACATTTGTCCAATTTACGTCGCTGATATTTCAGATAGCGTATTGGGCTGAGCGGCATCTCAAAGCGTAAGAAATGGCGAGTAAAATGCACTATTAAACTTCTACGGTAAGGCAAACAGAGACCGGATTAGATCATTTTATATTTTGGTTAATATAAGAAGTCAGCGAAATTCTATCACATTTGTTCAATTTACGTCGCTCCTATTTCAGATAGCGTATTGGGCTAAGCAGCATCTCAAATCGCATGAAATGGCGAGTAAAATGCACTATTAAACTTCTAGGGTAAGGCAAACAGAGACCCGATTAGATCATTTTATATTTTGGTTAATATAACGATTCAGCGAAATTCTATCACATTTGTTCAATTTACGTCGCTGATATTTCAGATAGCGTATTGGGCTAGGCGGCATCTCAATGCGCATGAAATGACGAGTGAAATGCACTATTAAACTTCTAGGGTAGGGCGAACAAAGACCCGATTAGATCATTTTAAATTAAGATTAATATAAGCATTCAGCGAAATTCTATCACATTTGTTCAATTTACGTCGCTGATATTTCAGATAGCGTATTGGGCTAAGCGGCATCTCAAAGCGCAAGAAATGGCGAGTAAAATGCACTATTAAACTTCGAGGTTAGGGCAAACAGAGACCCGATTAGATCATTTTACATTATGGTACATAAATGAATTCACTGAAATTCTATCACATTTGTTCAATTTACGTCGCTCCTATTTCAGATAGCGTATTGGGCTGAGCGGCATGTCAAATCGCATGAAATGACGAGTAAAATGCACTATTAAACTTCTAGGGTAGGGCAAACAGAGACCCGATTAGATCATTTTATATTATGGTTAATTTATGAATTCAGCGAAATTCTATCACATTTGTTCAATTTACGTCGCTCTTATTTCAGATAGCGTATTGGGATAAGCAGCATCTAAAATCGCATGAAATGGCGAGTAAAATGCACTATTAAACTTCTAGGGTAAGGCAAACAGAGACCCGATTAGATCATTTTATATTTTGGTTAATATAACGATTCAGCGAAATTCTATCACATTTGTTCAATTTACGTCGCTGATATTTCAGATAGCGTATTGGGCTAAGCGGCATCTGAATGCGCATGAAATAGCGAGTAAAATGCACTATTAAACTTCTAGGATAAGGCAAACAGAGACCCGATTAGATCATGTTATATTACGGTTAATATAAGAATTCAGCGAAATTCTATCACATTTGTCCAATTTACGTCGCTCCTATTTCAGATAGCGAATTGGGCTAAGCGGCATCTCAGAGCGTAAGAAATGGCGAGTAAAATGCACTATTAAACTTCTAGGGTAGGGCAAACAGAGACCGGATTAGATCATTTTATATTTTGGTTAATATAAGAAGTCAGCGAAATTCTATCACATTTGTTCAATTTACGTCGCTCCTATTTCAGATAGCGTATTGGGCTAGGCGGCATCTCAAAGCGCATGAAATGGCGAGTAAAATGCACTATTAAACTTCTAGGATAAGGCAAAGAGAGACCCGATTATATCATTTTATATTACGGTTAATATAAGAATTCAGCGTAATTCTGTGACATTTGTTCAACTTACGTAGCTCCTATTTCAGATAGTGTACTGGGCTAGGCGGCATCTTAAAGCGCGTGGAATGGCGAGTAAAATGCACTATTAAACTTCTATGATAGGGCAATCAGAGACCCGATTAGAACATTTTATATTTTGGTTAATATAAGAATTCAGCAAAATTCTATCACATTTGTTCAATTTACGTCGCTGATATTTCAGATAGCGTATTGGGCTAAGCGGCATCTCAAAGCGTAAAAAATGGCGAGTAAAATGCACTGTTAAACTTCTAGGGTAGGGCAAACAGAGACCCGATTAGATCATTTTATATTATGGTTAATTTCAGAATTCAGCAAGTTTCTATCACATTTTTTCAATTTACGTCGTTCCTATTTCAGATAGCGTACTGGGCTAGGCGGCATCTTAAAACGCGAGGAATGGCGAGTAAAATGCACTGTTAAACTTCTATGATAGGGCAATCAGAGACCCGATTAGATCATTTTATATTTTGGTTAATATAAGAATTCAGCGAAATTCTATCACATTTGTTCAATTTACGTCGCTCCTATTTCAGATAGCGTATTGGGATAAGCGGCATGTCAAATCGCATGAAATGACGAGTAAAATGCACTATTAAACTTCTAGGGTAGGGCAAACAGAGACCCGATTATATCGTTTTATATTATGGTTAATTTAAGAATTCAGCGAAATTCTATCACATTTGTTCAATTTACGTCGCTCTTATTTCAGATAGCGTATTGGAATAAGCAGCATCTCAAATCGCATGAAATGGCGAGTAAAATGCACTATTAAACTTCTAGGGTAAGGCAAACAGAGACCCGATTAGATCATTTTATATTTTGGTTAATATAACGATTCAGCGAAATTCTATCACATTTGTTCAATTTACGTCGCTGATATTTCAGATAGCGTATTGAGCTAGGCGGCATCTCAATGCGCATGAAATGACGAGTGAAATGCACTATTAAACTTCTAGGGTAGGGCGAACAAAGACCCGATTAGATCATTTTACATTAAGATTAATATAAGCATTCAGCGAAATTCTATCACATTTGTTCAATTTACGTCGCTGATATTTCAGATAGCGTATTGGGCTAAGCGGCATCTCAATGCGCATGAAATAGCGAGTAAAATGCACTATTAAACTTCTAGGATAAGGCAAACAGAGACCCGATTAGATCATGTTATATTACGGTTAATATGAGAATTCAGCGAAATTCTATCACATTTGTCCAATTTACGTCGCTCCTATTTCAGATAGCGAATTGGGCTAAGCGGCATCTCAAAGCGTAAGAAATGGCGAGTAAAATGCACTGTTAAACTTCTAGGATAGGGCAAACAGAGACCCGATTAGATCATTTTATATTATGGTTAATTTAAGAATTCAGCAAGTTTCTATCACATTTTTTCAATTTACGTTGTTCCTATTTCAGATAGCGTACTGGGCTAGGCGGCATCTTAAAGAGCGTGGAATGGCGAGTAAAATGCACTATATAAACTTCTATGATAGGGCAATCAGAGACCCGATTAGATCATTTTATATTTTGGTTAATATAAGAATTCAGCGAAATTCTATCACATTTGTTCAATTTACGTCGCTCCTATTTCAGATAGCGTATTGGGCAAAGCGTCATCTCAAAGCGCATGAAATGGCGAGTAAAATGCACTATTAAACTTCTAGGGTAGGGCAAACAGAGACCCGATTAGATCATTTTATATTACGGTTAATATAAGAATTCAGCGTAATACTATCACATTCGTTCAACTTACGTCACTCCTATTTCAGATAGCGCACTGGGCTAGGCGGCATGTTAAAGCGCGTGGAATGGCGAGTAAAATGCACTATATAAACTTCTATGATAGGGCAATCAGAGACCCGATTAGATCATTTTATATTTTCGTTAATATAAGAATTCAGCGAAATACTATCACATTTGTTCAATTTACGTCACTCTGATATCAGATAGCGTATTCGGCTAAGCAGCATCTCAAAGCGCATGCAATGGCGAATAAAATGCACTATTACACTTCTAGACTAGGACGAACAGAGACCCGATTAGATCATTTTACATTATGGTTAATAAATGAATTCACTGAAATTCTATCACATTTGTTCAATTTACGTCGCTCCTATTTCAGATAGCGTATTGGGCTAAGCGGCATCTCAAAGCGCATGAAATGGCGAGTAAAATGCACTATTAAACTTCTAGGATAAGGCAAAGAGAGACCCGATTATATCATTTTATATTACGGTTAATATAAGAATGCAGCGTAATTCTGTGACATTTGTTCAACTTACGTAGCTCCTATTTCAGATAGCGTACTGGGCTAGGCGGCATCTTAAAGCGCGTGGAATGGCGAGTAAAATGCACTATTAAACTTCTATGATAGGGCAATCAGAGACCCGATTAGAACATTTTATATTTTGGTTAATATAAGAATTCAGCGAAATTCTATCACATTTGTTCCATTTACGTCGCTGATATTTCAGATAGCGTATTGGGCTAAGCGGCATCTCAAAGCGTAAGAAATGGCGAGTAAAATGCACTGTTAAACTTCTAGGGTAGGGCAAACAGAGACCCGATTAGATCATTTTATATTATGGTTAATTTCAGAATTCAGCAAGTTTCTATCACATTTTTTCAATTTACGTCGTTCCTATTTCAGATAGCGTACTGGGCTAGGCGGCATCTTAAAACGCGAGGAATGGCGAGTAAAATGCACTGTTAAACTTCTATGATAGGGCAATCAGAGACCCGATTAGATCATTTTATATTTTGGTTAATATAAGAATTCAGCGAAATTCTATCACATCTGTTCAATTTACGTCGCTCCTATTTCAGATAGCGTATTGGGATAAGCGGCATCTGAAAGCGCACGAAATGGCGTGTAAAATGCACTATTAAACTTCTAGGGTAGGGCAAACAGAGACCCGATTAGATCATTTTATATTAGGGTTAATTTAAGAATTCAGCGAAATTCTATCACATTTGTTCAACTTACGTCGAGCCTATTTCAGATAGCGTACTGGGCTAGGCGGCATCTTAAAGCGCGTGGAAAAGCGAGTAAAATGCACTACTAAACTTCTATGATAGGGCAATCAGAGAGTCGATTAGATCATTATATATTTTGGTTAATATAAGAATTCAGCGAAATTCTATCACATTTGTTCAATTTACGTCGCTCCTATTTCAGATAGCGTATGGGGCTAAGCGGCATCTCAAAGCGCATGAAATGACGAGTGAAATGCACTATTAATCTTCTAGGGTAGGGCGAACGGAGACCTGATTAGAACATTTTACATTAAGGTTAATATAAGAATTCAGCGAAATTCTCTCACATTTGTTCAATTTACGTCGCTCCTATTTCAGATAGCGAATTGGGCTAAGCGGCATCTCAAAGCGTAAGAAATGGCGAGTAAAATGCACTGTTAAACTTCTAGGATAGGGCAAACAGAGACCCGATTAGATCATTTTATATTATGGTTAATTTAAGAATTCAGCAAGTTTCTATCACATTTTTTCAATTTACGTTGTTCCTATTTCAGATAGCGTACTGGGCTAGGCGGCATCTTAAAGCGCGTGGAATGGCGAGTAAAATGCACTATTAAACTTCTAGGGTAGGGCAAACAGAGACCCGATTAGATCATTTTATATTACGGTTAATATAAGAATTCAGCGTAATACTATCACATTTGTTCAACTTACGTCACTCCTATTTCAGATAGCGCACTGGGCTAGGCGGCATGTTAAAGCGCGTGGAATGGCGAGTAAAATGCACTATATAAACTTCTATGATAGGGCAATCAGAGACCCGATTAGATCATTTTATATTTTCGTTAATATAAGAATTCAGCGAAATACTATCACATTTGTTCAATTTACGTCACTCTGATATCAGATAGCGTACTCGGCTAAGCGGCATCTCAAAGCGCAAGAGATGGCGAGTAAAATGCACTATTAAACTTCGAGGGTAGGGCAAACAGAGACCCGATTAGATCATTTTACATTATGGTTCATAAATGAATTCACTGAAATTCTATCACATTTGTTCAATTTACGTCGCTCCTATTTCAGATAGCGTATTGGGCTGAGCGGCATGTCAAATCGCATGAAATGACGAGTAAAATGCACTATTAAACTTCTAGGGTAGGGCAAACAGAGACCCGATTAGATCATTTTATTTTATGGTTAATTTAAGAATTCAGCGAAATTCTATCACATTTGTTCAATTTACGTCGCTCCTATTTCAGATAGCGTATTGGGATAAGCAGCATCTCAAATCGCATGAAATGGCGAGTAAAATGCACTATTAAACTCTAGGGTAAGGCAAACAGAGACCCGATTAGATCATGTTATATTACGGTTAATATAAGAATTCAGCGAAATTCTATCACATTTGTCCAATTTACGTCGCTGATATTTCAGATAGCGTATTGGGCTGAGCGGCATCTCAAAGCGTAAGAAATGGCGAGTAAAATGCACTATTAAACTTCTACGGTAAGGCAAACAGAGACCGGATTAGATCATTTTATATTTTGGTTAATATAAGAAGTCAGCGAAATTCTATCACATTTGTTCAATTTACGTCGCTCCTATTTCAGATAGCGTATTGGGCTAAGCAGCATCTCAAATCGCATGAAATGGCGAGTAAAATGCACTATTAAACTTCTAGGGTAAGGCAAACAGAGACCCGATTAGATCATTTTATATTTTGGTTAATATAACGATTCAGCGAAATTCTATCACATTTGTTCAATTTACGTCGCTGATATTTCAGATAGCGTATTGGGCTAGGCGGAATCTCAATGCGCATGAAATGACGAGTGAAATGCACTATTAAACTTCTAGGGTAGGGCGAACAAAGACCCGATTAGATCATTTTACATTAAGATTAATATAAGCATTCAGCGAAATTCTATCACATTTGTTCAATTTACGTCGCTGATATTTCAGATAGCGTATTGGGCTAAGCGGCATCTCAAAGCGCAAGAAATGGCGAGTAAAATGCACTATTAAACTTCGAGGTTAGGGCAAACAGAGACCCGATTAGATCATTTTACATTATGGTACATAAATGAATTCACTGAAATTCTATCACATTTGTTCAATTTACGTCGCTCCTATTTCAGATAGCGTATTGGGCTGAGCGGCATGTCAAATCGCATGAAATGACGAGTAAAATGCACTATTAAACTTCTAGGGTAGGGCAAACAGAGACCCGATTAGATCATTTTATATTATGGTTAATTTATGAATTCAGCGAAATTCTATCACATTTGTTCAATTTACGTCGCTCTTATTTCAGATAGCGTATTGGGATAAGCAGCATCTCAAATCGCATGAAATGGCGAGTAAAATGCACTATTAAACTTCTAGGGTAAGGCAAACAGAGACCCGATTAGATCATTTTATATTTTGGTTAATATAACGATTCAGCGAAATTCTATCACATTTGTTCAATTTACGTCGCTGATATTTCAGATAGCGTATTGGGCTAAGCGGCATCTGAATGCGCATGAAATAGCGAGTAAAATGCACTATTAAACTTCTAGGATAAGGCAAACAGAGACCCGATTAGATCATGTTATATTACGGTTAATATAAGAATTCAGCGAAATTCTATCACATTTGTTCAATTTACGTCGCTCCTATTTCAGATAGCGCACTGGGCTAGGCGGCATGTTAAAGCGCGTGGAATGGCGAGTAAAATGCACTATATAAACTTCTATGATAGGGCAATCAGAGACCCGATTAGATCATTTTATATTTTCGTTAATATAAGAATTCAGCGAAATACTATCACATTTGTTCAATTTACGTCACTCTGATATCAGATAGCGTATTGGGCTAAGCGGCATCTCAAAGCGCAAGAGATGGCGAGTAAAATGCACTATTAAACTTCGAGGGTAGGGCAAACAGAGACCCGATTAGATCATTTTACATTATGGTTCATAAATGAATTCACTGAAATTCTATCACATTTGTTCAATTTACGTCGCTCCTATTTCAGATAGCGTATTGGGCTGAGCGGCATGTCAAATCGCATGAAATGACGAGTAAAATGCACTATTAAACTTCTAGGGTAGGGCAAACAGAGACCCGATTAGATCATTTTATTTTATGGTTAATTTAAGAATTCAGCGAAATTCTATCACATTTGTTCAATTTACGTCGCTCCTATTTCAGATAGCGTATTGGGATAAGCAGCATCTCAAATCGCATGAAATGGCGAGTAAAATGCACTATTAAACTCTAGGGTAGGGCAAACAGAGACCCGATTAGATCATGTTATATTACGGTTAATATAAGAATTCAGCGAAATTCTATCACATTTGTCCAATTTACGTCGCTGATATTTCAGATAGCGTATTGGGCTGAGCGGCATCTCAAAGCGTAAGAAATGGCGAGTAAAATGCACTATTAAACTTCTACGGTAAGGCAAACAGAGACCGGATTAGATCATTTTATATTTTGGTTAATATAAGAAGTCAGCGAAATTCTATCACATTTGTTCAATTTACGTCGCTCCTATTTCAGATAGCGTATTGGGCTAAGCAGCATCTCAAATCGCATGAAATGGCGAGTAAAATGCACTATTAAACTTCTAGGGTAAGGCAAACAGAGACCCGATTAGATCATTTTATATTTTGGTTAATATAACGATTCAGCGAAATTCTATCACATTTGTTCAATTTACGTCGCTGATATTTCAGATAGCGTATTGGGCTAGGCGGCATCTCAATGCGCATGAAATGACGAGTGAAATGCACTATTAAACTTCTAGGGTAGGGCGAACAAAGACCCGATTAGATCATTTTAAATTAAGATTAATATAAGAATTCAGCGAAATTCTATCACATTTGTTCAATTTACGTCGCTCATATTTCAGATAGCGTATTGGGCTAAGCGGCATCTCAAAGCGCAAGAAATGGCGAGTAAAATGCACTATTAAACTTCGAGGTTAGGGCAAACAGAGACCCGATTAGATCATTTTACATTATGGTACATAAATGAATTCACTGAAATTCTATCACATTTGTTCAATTTACGTCGCTCCTATTTCAGATAGCGTATTGGGCTGAGCGGCATGTCAAATCGCATGAAATGACGAGTAAAATGCACTATTAAACTTCTAGGGTAGGGCAAACAGAGACCCGATTAGATCATTTTATATTATGGTTAATTTATGAATTCAGCGAAATTCTATCACATTTGTTCAATTTACGTCGCTCTTATTTCAGATAGCGTATTGGGATAAGCAGCATCTAAAATCGCATGAAATGGCGAGTAAAATGCACTATTAAACTTCTAGGGTAAGGCAAACAGAGACCCGATTAGATCATTTTATATTTTGGTTAATATAACGATTCAGCGAAATTCTATCACATTTGTTCAATTTACGTCGCTGATATTTCAGATAGCGTATTGGGCTAAGCGGCATCTGAATGCGCATGAAATAGCGAGTAAAATGCACTATTAAACTTCTAGGATAAGGCAAACAGAGACCCGATTAGATCATGTTATATTACGGTTAATATAAGAATTCAGCGAAATTCTATCACATTTGTCCAATTTACGTCGCTCCTATTTCAGATAGCGAATTGGGCTAAGCGGCATCTCAGAGCGTAAGAAATGGCGAGTAAAATGCACTATTAAACTTCTAGGGTAGGGCAAACAGAGACCGGATTAGATCATTTTATATTTTGGTTAATATAAGAAGTCAGCGAAATTCTATCACATTTGTTCAATTTACGTCGCTCCTATTTCAGATAGCGTATTGGGCTAGGCGGCATCTCAAAGCGCATGAAATGGCGAGTAAAATGCACTATTAAACTTCTAGGATAAGGCAAAGAGAGACCCGATTATATCATTTTATATTACGGTTAATATAAGAATTCAGCGTAATTCTGTGACATTTGTTCAACTTACGTAGCTCCTATTTCAGATAGTGTACTGGGCTAGGCGGCATCTTAAAGCGCGTGGAATGGCGAGTAAAATGCACTATTAAACTTCTATGATAGGGCAATCAGAGACCCGATTAGAACATTTTATATTTTGGTTAATATAAGAATTCAGCAAAATTCTATCACATTTGTTCAATTTACGTCGCTGATATTTCAGATAGCGTATTGGGCTAAGCGGCATCTCAAAGCGTAAAAAATGGCGAGTAAAATGCACTGTTAAACTTCTAGGGTAGGGCAAACAGAGACCCGATTAGATCATTTTATATTATGGTTAATTTCAGAATTCAGCAAGTTTCTATCACATTTTTTCAATTTACGTCGTTCCTATTTCAGATAGCGTACTGGGCTAGGCGGCATCTTAAAACGCGAGGAATGGCGAGTAAAATGCACTGTTAAACTTCTATGATAGGGCAATCAGAGACCCGATTAGATCATTTTATATTTTGGTTAATATAAGAATTCAGCGAAATTCTATCACATCTGTTCAATTTACGTCGCTCCTATTTCAGATAGCGTATTGGGATAAGCGGCATGTCAAATCGCATGAAATGACGAGTAAAATGCACTATTAAACTTCTAGGGTAGGGCAAACAGAGACCCGATTATATCGTTTTATATTATGGTTAATTTAAGAATTCAGCGAAATTCTATCACATTTGTTCAATTTACGTCGCTCTTATTTCAGATAGCGTATTGGAATAAGCAGCATCTCAAATCGCATGAAATGGCGAGTAAAATGCACTATTAAACTTCTAGGGTAAGGCAAACAGAGACCCGATTAGATCATTTTATATTTTGGTTAATATAACGATTCAGCGAAATTCTATCACATTTGTTCAATTTACGTCGCTGATATTTCAGATAGCGTATTGAGCTAGGCGGCATCTCAATGCGCATGAAATGACGAGTGAAATGCACTATTAAACTTCTAGGGTAGGGCGAACAAAGACCCGATTAGATCATTTTACATTAAGATTAATATAAGCATTCAGCGAAATTCTATCACATTTGTTCAATTTACGTCGCTGATATTTCAGATAGCGTATTGGGCTAAGCGGCATCTCAATGCGCATGAAATAGCGAGTAAAATGCACTATTAAACTTCTAGGATAAGGCAAACAGAGACCCGATTAGATCATGTTATATTACGGTTAATATTAGAATTCAGCGAAATTCTATCACATTTGTCCAATTTACGTCGCTCCTATTTCAGATAGCGAATTGGGCTAAGCGGCATCTCAAAGCGTAAGAAATGGCGAGTAAAATGCACTGTTAAACTTCTAGGATAGGGCAAACAGAGACCCGATTAGATCATTTTATATTATGGTTAATTTAAGAATTCAGCAAGTTTCTATCACATTTTTTCAATTTACGTTGTTCCTATTTCAGATAGCGTACTGGGCTAGGCGGCATCTTAAAGAGCGTGGAATGGCGAGTAAAATGCACTATATAAACTTCTATGATAGGGCAATCAGAGACCCGATTAGATCATTTTATATTTTGGTTAATATAAGAATTCAGCGAAATTCTATCACATTTGTTCAATTTACGTCGCTCCTATTTCAGATAGCGTATTGGGCAAAGCGTCATCTCAAAGCGCATGAAATGGCGAGTAAAATGCACTATTAAACTTCTAGGGTAGGGCAAACAGAGACCCGATTAGATCATTTTATATTACGGTTAATATAAGAATTCAGCGTAATACTATCACATTCGTTCAACTTACGTCACTCCTATTTCAGATAGCGCACTGGGCTAGGCGGCATGTTAAAGCGCGTGGAATGGCGAGTAAAATGCACTATATAAACTTCTATGATAGGGCAATCAGAGACCCGATTAGATCATTTTATATTTTCGTTAATATAAGAATTCAGCGAAATACTATCACATTTGTTCAATTTACGTCACTCTGATATCAGATAGCGTATTCGGCTAAGCAGCATCTCAAAGCGCATGCAATGGCGAATAAAATGCACTATTACACTTCTAGACTAGGACGAACAGAGACCCGATTAGATCATTTTACATTATGGTTAATAAATGAATTCACTGAAATTCTATCACATTTGTTCAATTTACGTCGCTCCTATTTCAGATAGCGTATTGGGCTAAGCGGCATCTCAAAGCGCATGAAATGGCGAGTAAAATGCACTATTAAACTTCTAGGATAAGGCAAACAGAGACCCGATTATATCATTTTATATTACGGTTAATATAAGAATGCAGCGTAATTCTGTGACATTTGTTCAACTTACGTAGCTCCTATTTCAGATAGCGTACTGGGCTAGGCGGCATCTTAAAGCGCGTGGAATGGCGAGTAAAATGCACTATTAAACTTCTATGATAGGGCAATCAGAGACCCGATTAGAACATTTTATATTTTGGTTAATATAAGAATTCAGCGAAATTCTATCACATTTGTTCCATTTACGTCGCTGATATTTCAGATAGCGTATTGGGCTAAGCGGCATCTCAAAGCGTAAGAAATGGCGAGTAAAATGCACTGTTAAACTTCTAGGGTAGGGCAAACAGAGACCCGATTAGATCATTTTATATTATGGTTAATTTCAGAATTCAGCAAGTTTCTATCACATTTTTTCAATTTACGTCGTTCCTATTTCAGATAGCGTACTGGGCTAGGCGGCATCTTAAAACGCGAGGAATGGCGAGTAAAATGCACTGTTAAACTTCTATGATAGGGCAATCAGAGACCCGATTAGATCATTTTATATTTTGGTTAATATAAGAATTCAGCGAAATTCTATCACATCTGTTCAATTTACGTCGCTCCTATTTCAGATAGCGTATTGGGATAAGCGGCATCTCAAAGCGCATGAAATGACGAGAGAAATGCACTATTAAACTTCTAAGGTAGGGCAAACAGAGACCCGATTAGATACTTTTATATTATGGTTAATTTAAGAATTCAGCGAAATTCTATCACATTTGTTCAATTTACGTCGCTCCTATTTCAGATAGCGTATTGGGCTAAGCGGCATCTCAAACCGCATGGAATGGCGAGAAAAATGCACTATTAAACTTCTAGGGTAAGGCAAACAGAGACCCGATTAGATCATTCTATATTACGGTTAATATAAGAATTCAGCGTATTTCTATCACATTTGTTCAATTTACGTCGTTCCTATTTCAGATAGCGTACTGGGCTAGGCGGCATCTTAAAACGCGAGGAATGGCGAGTAAAATGCACTGTTAAACTTCTATGATAGGGCAATCAGAGACCCGATTAGATCATTTTATATTTTGGTTAATATAAGAATTCAGCGAAATTCTATCACATCTGTTCAATTTACGTCGCTCCTATTTCAGATAGCGTATTGGGATAAGCGGCATCTCAAAGCGCATGAAATGACGAGAGAAATGCACTATTAAACTTCTATGATAGGGCAATCAGAGACCCGATTAGATCATTTTATATTTTGGTTAATATAAGAATTCAGCGAAATTCTATCACATTTGCTCAATTTACGTCGCTCCTATTTCAGAAAGCGTACTGGGCTAGGCGGCATCTCAAAGCGCATGAAATGGCGAGTAAAATGCGCTATTAAACTTCTAGGCTAGGTCGAACAGAGACCCGATTAGATCATTTTACATTATGGTTAATAAAAGAATTCAGCGAAATTCTATCACATTTGTTCAATTCACATCGCTCCTATTTCAGATAGCGTATTGGGCTAAGCGGCACCTCAAAGCGCATGAAATGACGAGTAAAATGCACTATTAATCTTCTAAGGTAGGGCAAACAGAGACCCGATTAGATCATTCTATATTACGGTTAATATAAGAATTCAGCGTATTTCTATCACATTTGTTCAATTTACGTCGCTCCTATTTCAGATAGCGTATTGGGCTAAGCAGCATCTCAAATCGCATGAAATGGCGAGTAAAATGCACTATTAAACTTCTAGGGTAAGGCAAACAGAGACCCGATTAGATCATT
The DNA here is from genome assembly GCA_916610135.2 of Macropis europaea. Classification (NCBI taxonomy): domain Eukaryota; kingdom Metazoa; phylum Arthropoda; class Insecta; order Hymenoptera; family Melittidae; genus Macropis; species Macropis europaea. The sequence goes on from CAKAJE020000217.1 coordinate 313,425, forward strand.
TTATATTTTGGTTAATATAACGATTCAGCGAAATTCTATCACATTTGTTCAATTTACGTCGCTGATATTTCAGATAGCGTATTGGGCTAGGCGGCATCTCAATGCGCATGAAATGACGAGTGAAATGCACTATTAAACTTCTAGGGTAGGGCGAACAAAGACCCGATTAGATCATTTTACATTAAGATTAATATAAGCATTCAGCGAAATTCTATCACATTTGTTCAATTTACGTCGCTGATATTTCAGATAGCGTATTGGGCTAAGCGGCATCTCAAAGCGCAAGAAATGGCGAGTAAAATGCACTATTAAACTTCGAGGTTAGGGCAAACAGAGACCCGATTAGATCATTTTACATTATGGTACATAAATGAATTCACTGAAAGTCTATCACATTTGTTCAATTTACGTCGCTCCTATTTCAGATAGCGTATTGGGCTGAGCGGCATGTCAAATCGCATGAAATGACGAGTAAAATGCACTATTAAACTTCTAGGGTAGGGCAAACAGAGACCCGATTAGATCATTTTATATTATGGTTAATTTATGAATTCAGCGAAATTCTATCACATTTGTTCAATTTACGTCGCTCTTATTTCAGATAGCGTATTGGGATAAGCAGCATCTAAAATCGCATGAAATGGCGAGTAAAATGCACTATTAAACTTCTAGGGTAAGGCAAACAGAGACCCGATTAGATCATTTTATATTTTGGTTAATATAACGATTCAGCGAAATTCTATCACATTTGTTCAATTTACGTCGCTGATATTTCAGATAGCGTATTGGGCTAAGCGGCATCTGAATGCGCATGAAATAGCGAGTAAAATGCACTATTAAACTTCTAGGATAAGGCAAACAGAGACCCGATTAGATCATGTTATATTACGGTTAATATAAGAATTCAGCGAAATTCTATCACATTTGTTCAATTTACGTCGCTCCTATTTCAGATAGCGCACTGGGCTAGGCGGCATGTTAAAGCGCGTGGAATGGCGAGTAAAATGCACTATATAAACTTCTATGATAGGGCAATCAGAGACCCGATTAGATCATTTTATATTTTCGTTAATATAAGAATTCAGCGAAATACTATCACATTTGTTCAATTTACGTCACTCTGATATCAGATAGCGTACTCGGCTAAGCGGCATCTCAAAGCGCAAGAGATGGCGAGTAAAATGCACTATTAAACTTCGAGGGTAGGGCAAACAGAGACCCGATTAGATCATTTTACATTATGGTTCATAAATGAATTCACTGAAATTCTATCACATTTGTTCAATTTACGTCGCTCCTATTTCAGATAGCGTATTGGGCTGAGCGGCATGTCAAATCGCATGAAATGACGAGTAAAATGCACTATTAAACTTCTAGGGTAGGGCAAACAGAGACCCGATTAGATCATTTTATTTTATGGTTAATTTAAGAATTCAGCGAAATTCTATCACATTTGTTCAATTTACGTCGCTCTTATTTCAGATAGCGTATTGGGATAAGCAGCATCTCAAATCGCATGAAATGGCGAGTAAAATGCACTATTAAACTCTAGGGTAAGGCAAACAGAGACCCGATTATATCATTTTATATTACGGTTAATATAAGAATTCAGCGTAATTCTGTGACATTTGTTCAACTTACGTAGCTCCTATTTCAGATAGCGTACTGGGCTAGGCGGCATCTTAAAGCGCGTGGAATGGCGAGTAAAATGCACTATTAAACTTCTATGATAGGGCAATCAGACACCCGATTAGAACATTTTATATTTTGGTTAATATAAGAATCCAGCGAAATTCTATCGCATTTGTTCAATTTACGTCGCTGATATTTCAGATAGCGTATTGGTCTAAGCGGCATCTCAAAGCGTAAGAAATGGCGAGTAAAATGCACTGTTAAACTTCTAGGGTAGGGCAAACAGAGACCCGATTAGATCATTTTATATTATGGTTAATTTCAGAATTCAGCAAGTTTCTATCACATTTTTTCAATTTACGTCGTTCCTATTTCAGATAGCGTACTCGGCTAGGCGGCATCTTAAAACGCGAGGAATGGCGAGTAAAATGCACTGTTAAACTTCTATGATAGGGCAATCAGAGACCCGATTAGATCATTTTATATTTTGGTTAATATAAGAATTCAGCGAAATTCTATCACATCTGTTCAATTTACGTCGCTGATATTTCAGATAGCGTATTGGGCTAAGCGGCATCTCAAAGCGCAAGAAATGACGAGAGAAATGCACTATTAAACTTCTATGATAGGGCAATCAGAGACCCGATTAGATCATTTTATATTTTGGTTAATATAACGATTCAGCGAAATTCTATCACATTTGTTCAATTTACGTCGCTCCTATTTCAGATAGCGTATTGGACTGAGCGGCATGTCAAATCGCATGAAATGACGAGTAAAATGCACTATTAAACTTCTAGGGTAGGGCAAACAGAGACCCGATTATATCGTTTTATATTATGGTTAATTTAAGAATTCAGCGAAATTCTATCACATTTGTTCAATTTACGTCGCTCTTATTTCAGATAGCGTATTGGGATAAGCAGCATCTAAAATCGCATGAAATGGCGAGTAAAATGCACTATTAAACTTCTAGGGTAAGGCAAACAGAGACCCGATTAGATCATTTTATATTTTGGTTAATATAAGAATTCAGCGAAATTCTATCACATCTGTTCTATTTACGTCGCTCCTATTTCAGATAGCGTATTGGGATAAGCGGTATCTCAAAGCGCATGAAATGACGAGTAAAATGCGCTATTAAACTTCTAGGGTAAGGAAAACAGAGACCCGATTAGATCATTTTATATTACGGTTAATAAAAGAATTCAGCGTAATTCTATCACATTTGTTCAACTTACGTCGTTCCTATTTCAGATAGCGTACTGGGCTAGGCGGCATCTTAAAGCGCGTGGAAGGGCGAGTAAAATGCACTACTAAACTCCTATGATAGGGCAATCAGAGAGCCGTTTAGATCATTTTATATTTTGGTTAATATAAGAATTCAGCGAAATTCTATCACATTTGTTCAATTTACGTCGCTCCTATTTCAGATAGCGTATTGAGCTAAGCGGCATCTCAAAGCGCAAGAAATGGCGAGTAAAATGCACTATTAAACTTCTAGGGTAGGGCAAACAGAGACCCGATAAGATCATTTTATATTACGGTTAATATAAGAATTCAGCGTAATTCTATCACATTTGTTCAACTTACGTCGCTCCTATTTCAGATAGCGTACTGGGCTAGGCGGCATCTCAAAGCGCATGAAATGACGAGTGAAATGCACTATTAAACTTCTATGATAGGGCAAACAGAGACCCGATTAGATCATTTTATATTATGGTTAATTTAATAATTCAGCGAAATTCTATCACATTTGTTCAATTTACGTCGCTCTTATTTCAGATACCGTATTGGGCTAAGCAGCATCTCAAATCGCATGAAATGGCGAGTAAAATGCACTATTAAACTTCTAGGGTAAGGCAAACAGAGACCCGATTAGATCATTTTATGTTAAGGTTAATTTAAGAATTCAGCGAAATTCTATCACATTTGTTCAATTTACGTCGTTCCAGTTTCAGATAGCCTACTGGGCTAGGCGGCATCTTAACGCGCGTGGAATGACGAGTAAAATGCACTGTTAACCTTCTATGATAGGGCAATCAGAGACCCGATTAGATCATTTTATATTTTGGTTAATATAAGAATTCAGCGAAATACTGTCACATTTGTTCAATTTACGTCGCTCCTATTTCAGATAGCTTATTGGGCAAAGCGGCATCTCAAAGCGCATGAAATGACGAGTGAAATGCACTATTAAACTTCTAGGGTAGGGCAAACAGAGACGCGATTAGGTAATTTTATATTATAGTTAATTTAAGAATTCAGCGAAATTCTATCACATTTGTTCAATTTACGTCGCTCCTATTTCAGATAGCGTATTGGGCTAAGCGGCATCTGGAAGCGCATGAAATGACGAGTGAAATGCACTATTAAACTTCTAGGGTAGGGCGAACAGAGACCCTATTAGGTCATTTTACATTAAGGCTAATATAAGAATTCAGGGAAATTCTATCACAATTGTTCAATTTACGTTGTTCCTATTTCAGATAGCGTACTGGGCTAGGCGGCATCTTAAAGCGCGTGGAATGGCGAGTAAAATGCACTATTAAACTTCTATGATAAGGCAATCAGAGACCCGATTAGAACATTTTATATTTTGGTTAATATAAGAATTCAGCGAAATTCTATCACATTTGTTCCATTTACGTCGCTGATATTTCAGATAGCGTATTGGGCTAAGCGGCATCTCAAAGCGTAAGAAATGGCGAGTAAAATGCACTGTTAAGCTTCTAGGGTAGGGCAAACAGAGACCCGATTAGATCATTTTATATTATGGTTAATTTCAGAATTCAGCAAGTTTCTATCACATTTTTTCAATTTACGTCGTTCCTATTTCAGATAGCATACTGGGCTAGGCGGCATCTTAAAACGCGAGGAATGGCGAGTAAAATGCACTGTTAAACTTCTATGATAGGGCAATCAGAGACCCGATTAGATCATTTTATATTTTGGTTAATATAAGAATTCAGCGAAATTCTATCACATCTGTTCAATTTACGTCGCTCCTATTTCAGATAGCGTATTGGGATAAGCGGCATCTCAAAGCGCATGAAATGACGAGAGAAATGCACTATTAAACTTCTAAGGTAGGGCAAACAGAGACCCGATTAGATACTTTTATATTATGGTTAATTTAAGAATTCAGCGAAATTCTATCACATTTGTTCAATTTACGTCGCTCCTATTTCAGATAGCGTATTGGGCTAAGCGGCATCTCAAACCGCATGGAATGGCGAGAAAAATGCACTATTAAACTTCTAGGGTAAGGCAAACAGAGACCCGATTAGATCATTCTATATTACGGTTAATATAAGAATTCAGCGTATTTCTATCACATTTGTTCAATTTACGTCGCTCCTATTTCAGATAGCGTATTGGGCTAAGAGGCATCTCAAAGCGCATGAAATGGCGAGTTAAATGCACTATTAAACTTCTAGGGTAGGGCAAACAGGGACCCGATTAGATCATTTTATATTACGGTTAATATATGAATTCAGTGAAATTCTATCATATTTGTTCAATTTACGTCGCTCCTATTTCAGATAGCGTATTGGGCTAAGCGGCATCTGAAAGCGCATGAAATGACGAGTGAAATGCACTATTAAACTTCTAGGGTAGGGCGAACAGAGACCCGATTAGATCATTTTACATTAAGGTTAATATAAGAATTCAGGGAAATTCTATCACAATTGTTCAATTTACGTCGTTCCTATTTCAGATAGCGTACTGGGCTAGGCGGCATCTTAAAGCGCGTGGAATGGCGAGTAAAATGCACTGTATAAACTTCTATGATAGGGCAATCAGAGAGCCGATTAGATCATTTTATATTTTGGTTAATATAAGAATTCAGCGAAATTCTATCACATTTGTTCAATTTACGTCGCTCCTATTTCAGATGGCGTATTGGGCTAGGCGGCATCTCAATGCGCATGAAATGACGAGTGAAATGCACTATTAAACCTCTAGGGTAGGGCGAACAAAGACCCGATTAGATCATTTTATATTAAGATTAATATAAGCATTCAGCGAAATTCTATCACATTTGTTCAATTTACGTCGCTGATATTTCAGATAGCGTATTGGGCTAAGCGGCATCTCAATACGCATGAAATAGCGAGTAAAATGCACTATTAAACTTCTAGGATAAGGCAAACAGAGACCCGATTAGATCATGTCATATTACGGTTAATATAAGAATTCAGCGAAATTCTATCACATTTGTCCAATTTACGTCGCTCCTATTTCAGATAGCGAATTGGGCTAAGCGGCATCTCAAAGCGTAAGAAATGGCGAGTAAAATGCACTGTTAAACTTCTAGGATAGGGCAAACAGAGACCCGATTAGATCATTTTATATTATGGTTAATTTAAGAATTCAGCAAGTTTCTATCACATTTTTTCAATTTACGTTGTTCCTATTTCAGATAGCGTACTGGGCTAGGCGGCATCTTAAAGCGCGTGGAATGGCGAGTAAAATGCACTATATAAACTTCTATGATAGGGCAATCAGAGACCCGATTAGATCATTTTATATTTTGGTTAATGTAAGAATTCAGCGAAATTCTATCACATTTGTTCAATTTACGTCGCTCCTATTTCAGATAGCGTATTGGGCTAAGCGTCATCTCAAAGCGCATGAAATGGCGAGTAAAATGCACTATTAAACTTCTAGGGTAGGGCAAACAGAGACCCGATTAGATCATTTTATATTGCGGTTAATATAAGAATTCAGCGTAATACTATCACATTTGTTCAACTTACGTCACTCCTATTTCAGATAGCGCACTGGGCTAGGCGGCATCTTAAAGCGCGTGGAAGGGCGAGTAAAATGCACTACTAAACTCCTATGATAGGGCAATCAGAGAGCCGTTTAGATCATTTTATATTTTGGTTAATATAAGAATTCAGCGAAATTCTATCACATTTGTTCAATTTACGTCGCTCCTATTTCAGATAGCGTATTGAGCTAAGCGGCATCTCAAAGCGCAAGAAATGGCGAGTAAAATGCACTATTAAACTTCTAGGGTAGGGCAAACAGAGACCCGATAAGATCATTTTATATTACGGTTAATATAAGAATTCAGCGTAATTCTATCACATTTGTTCAACTTACGTCGCTCCTATTTCAGATAGCGTACTGGGCTAGGCGGCATCTCAAAGCGCATGAAATGACGAGAGAAATGCACTATTAAACTTCTAGGGTAGGGCGAACAGAGACCCGATTAGATCATTTTACATTAAGGTTAATATAAGAATTCAGGGAAATTCTATCACAATTGTTCAATTTACGTTGTTCCTATTTCAGATAGCGTACTGGGCTAGGCGGCATCTTAAAGCGCGTGGAATGGCGAGTAAAATGCACTGTATAAACTTCTATGATAGGGCAATCAGAGAGCCGATTAGATCATTTTATATTTTGGTTAATATAAGAATTCAGCGAAATTCTATCACATTTGTTCAATTTACGTCGCTCCTATTTCAGATGGCGTATTGGGCTAGGCGGCATCTCAATGCGCATGAAATGACGAGTGAAATGCACTATTAAACCTCTAGGGTAGGGCGAACAAAGACCCGATTAGATCATTTTATATTAAGATTAATATAAGCATTCAGCGAAATTCTATCACATTTGTTCAATTTACGTCGCTGATATTTCAGATAGCGTATTGGGCTAAGCGGCACCTCAATACGCATGAAATAGCGAGTAAAATGCACTATTAAACTTCTAGGATAAGGCAAACAGAGACCCGATTAGATCATGTTATATTACGGTTAATATAAGAATTCAGCGAAATTCTATCACATTTGTCCAATTTACGTCGCTCCTATTTCAGATAGCGAATTGGGCTAAGCGGCATCTCAAAGCGTAAGAAATGGCGAGTAAAATGCACTGTTAAACTTCTAGGATAGGGCAAACAGAGACCCGATTAGATCATTTTACATTATGGTTAATAAATGAATTCACTGAAATTCTATCACATTTGTTCAATTTACGTCGCTCCTATTTCAGATAGCGTATTGGGCTAAGCGGCATGTCAAAGCGCATGAAATGACGAGTAAAATGCACTATTAAACTTCTAGGGTACGCCAAACAGAGACCCGATTAGATCATTTTATATTACGGTTAATATAAGAATTCAGCGTAATTCTATCACATTTGTTCAACTTACGTCGCTCCTATTTCAGATAGCGTACCGGGCTAGGCGGCATCTTATAGCGCGTGGATGGGCGTGTAAAATGCACTACTAAACTTCTATGATAGGGCAATAAGAGTTCCGATTAGATCATTTTATATTTTGTTTATTATAACATTTCAGGGAAATTCTATCACATTTGTTCAATTTACGTTGTTCCTATTTCAGATAGCGTACTGGGCTAGGCGGCATCTTAAAGCGCGTGGAATGGCGAGTAAAATGCACTATATAAACTTCTATGATAGGGCAATCAGAGACCCGATTAGATCATTTTATATTTTGGTTAATGTAAGAATTCAGCGAAATTCTATCACATTTGTTCAATTTACGTCGCTCCTATTTCAGATAGCGTATTGGGCTAAGCGTCATCTCAAAGCGCATGAAATGGCGAGTAAAATGCACTATTAAACTTCTAGGGTAGGGCAAACAGAGACCCGATTAGATCATTTTATATTGCGGTTAATATAAGAATTCAGCGTAATACTATCACATTTGTTCAACTTACGTCACTCCTATTTCAGATAGCGCACTGGGCTAGGCGGCATCTTAAAGCGCGTGGAAGGGCGAGTAAAATGCACTACTAAACTCCTATGATAGGGCAATCAGAGAGCCGTTTAGATCATTTTATATTTTGGTTAATATAAGAATTCAGCGAAATTCTATCACATTTGTTCAATTTACGTCGCTCCTATTTCAGATAGCGTATTGATCTAAGCGGCATCTCAAAGCGCAAGAAATGGCGAGTAAAATGCACTATTAAACTTCTAGGGTAGGGCAAACAGAGACCCGATAAGATCATTTTATATTACGGTTAATATAAGAATTCAGCGTAATTCTATCACATTTGTTCAACTTACGTCGCTCCTATTTCAGATAGCGTACTGGGCTAGGCGGCATCTCAAAGCGCATGAAATGACGAGAGAAATGCACTATTAAACTTCTAGGGTAGGGCGAACAGAGACCCGATTAGATCATTTTACATTAAGGTTAATATAAGAATTCAGGGAAATTCTATCACAATTGTTCAATTTACGTTGTTCCTATTTCAGATAGCGTACTGGGCTAGGCGGCATCTTAAAGCGCGTGGAATGGCGAGTAAAATGCACTGTATAAACTTCTATGATAGGGCAATCAGAGAGCCGATTAGATCATTTTATATTTTGGTTAATATAAGAATTCAGCGAAATTCTATCACATTTGTTCAATTTACGTCGCTCCTATTTCAGATGGCGTATTGGGCTAGGCGGCATCTCAATGCGCATGAAATGACGAGTGAAATGCACTATTAAACCTCTAGGGTAGGGCGAACAAAGACCCGATTAGATCATTTTATATTAAGATTAATATAAGCATTCAGCGAAATTCTATCACATTTGTTCAATTTACGTCGCTGATATTTCAGATAGCGTATTGGGCTAAGCGGCATCTCAATACGCATGAAATAGCGAGTAAAATGCACTATTAAACTTCTAGGATAAGGCAAACAGAGACCCGATTAGATCATGTTATATTACGGTTAATATAAGAATTCAGCGAAATTCTATCACATTTGTCCAATTTACGTCGCTCCTATTTCAGATAGCGAATTGGGCTAAGCGGCATCTCAAAGCGTAAGAAATGGCGAGTAAAATGCACTGTTAAACGTCTAGGATAGGGCAAACAGAGACCCGATTAGATCATTTTACATTATGGTTAATAAATGAATTCACTGAAATTCTATCACATTTGTTCAATTTACGTCGCTCCTATTTCAGATAGCGTATTGGGCTAAGCGGCATGTCAAAGCGCATGAAATGACGAGTAAAATGCACTATTAAACTTCTAGGGTACGCCAAACAGAGACCCGATTAGATCATTTTATATTACGGTTAATATAAGAATTCAGCGTAATTCTATCACATTTGTTCAACTTACGTCGCTCCTATTTCAGATAGCGTACCGGGCTAGGCGGCATCTTATAGCGCGTGGATGGGCGTGTAAAATGCACTACTAAACTTCTATGATAGGGCAATAAGAGTTCCGATTAGATCATTTTATATTTTGTTTATTATAACATTTCAGGGAAATTCTATCACATTTGTTCAATTTACGTCGCTCCTATTTCAGATAGCGTATTGGGCTAAGCGGCATCTCAAAGCGCATGAAATGGCGAGTAAAATGCACTATTAAACTTCTAGGATAAGGCAAAGAGAGACCCGATTATATCATTTTATATTACGGTTAATATAAGAATTCAGCGTAATTCTGTGACATTTGTTCAATTTACGTCGCTGATATTTCAGATAGCGTATTGGGCTAAGCGGCATCTCAAAGCGCAAGAAATGGCGAGTAAAATGCACTATTAAACTTCGAGGGTAGGGCAAACAGAGACCCGATCAGATCATTTTACATTATGGTTCATAAATGAATTCACTGAAATTCTATCACATTTGTTCAATTTACGTCGCTCCTATTTCAGATAGCGTATTGGGCTGAGCGGCATGTCAAATCGTATGAAATGACGAGTAAAATGCACTATTAAACTTCTAGGGTAGGGCAAACAGAGACCCGATTAGATCATTTTATATTATGGTTAATTTAAGAATTCAACGAAATTCTATCACATTTGTTCAATTTACGTCGCTCTTATTTCAGATAGCGTATTTGGATAAGCAGCATCTCAAATCGCATGAAATGGCGAGTAAAATGCACTATTAAACTTCTAGGGTAAGGCAAACAGAGACCCGATTAGATCATTTTATATTTTGGTTAATATAACGATTCAGCGAAATTCTATCACATTTGTTCAATTTACGTCGCTGATATTTCAGATAGCGTATTGGGCTAGGCGGCATCTCAATGCGCATGAAATGTCGAGTGAAATGCACTATTAAACTTCTAGGGTAGGGCGAACAAAGACCCGATTAGATCATTTTACATTAAGATTAATATAAGCATTCCGCGAAATTCTATCACATTTGTCCAATTTACGTCGCTGATATTTCAGATAGCGTATTGGGCTGAGCGGCATCTCAAAGCGTAAGAAATGGCGAGTAAAATGCACTATTAAACTTCTACGGTAAGGCAAACAGAGACCGGATTAGATCATTTTATATTTTGGTTAATATAAGAAGTCAGCGAAATTCTATCACATTTGTTCAATTTACGTCGCTCCTATTTCAGATAGCGTATTGGGCTAAGCAGCATCTCAAATCGCATGAAATGGCGAGTAAAATGCAGTATTAAACTTCTAGGGTAAGGCAAACAGAGACCCGATTAGATCATTTTATATTTTGGTTAATATAACGATTCAGCGAAATTCTATCACATTTGTTCAATTTACGTCGCTGATATTTCAGATAGCGTATTGGGCTAGGCGGCATCTCAATGCGCATGAAATGACGAGTGAAATGCACTATTAAACTTCTAGGGTAGGGCGAACAAAGACCCGATTACATCATTTTACATTAAGATTAATATAAGCATTCAGCGAAATTCTATCACATTTGTTCAATTTACGTCGCTGATATTTCAGATAGCGTATTGGGCTAAGCGGCATCTCAAAGCGCAAGAAATGGCGAGTAAAATGCACTATTAAACTTCGAGGTTAGGGCAAACAGAGACCCGATTAGATCATTTTACATTATGGTACATAAATGAATTCACTGAAATTCTATCACATTTGTTCAATTTACGTCGCTCCTATTTCAGATAGCGTATTGGGCTGAGCGGCATGTCAAATCGCATGAAATGACGAGTAAAATGCACTATTAAACTTCTAGGGTAGGGCAAACAGAGACCCGATTAGATCATTTTATATTATGGTTAATTTATGAATTCAGCGAAATTCTATCACATTTGTTCAATTTACGTCGCTCTTATTTCAGATATCGTATTGGGATAAGCAGCATCTAAAATCGCATGAAATGGCGAGTAAAATGCACTATTAAACTTCTAGGGTAAGGCAAACAGAGACCCGATTAGATCATTTTATATTTTGGTTAATATAACGATTCAGCGAAATTCTATCACATTTGTTCAATTTACGTCGCTGATATTTCAGATAGCGTATTGGGCTAGGCGGCATCTCAATGCGCATGAAATGACGAGTGAAATGCACTATTAAACTTCTAGGGTAGGGCGAACGAAGACCCGATTAGATCATTTTACATTAAGATTAATATAAGCATTCAGCGCAATTCTATCACATTTGTTCAATTTACGTCGCTGATATTTCAGATAGCGTATTGGGCTAAGCGGCATCTGAATGCGCATGAAACAGCGAGTAAAATGCACTATTAAACTTCTAGGATAAGGCAAACAGAGACCCGATTAGATCATGTTATATTACGGTTAATATAAGAATTCAGCGAAATTCTATCACATTTGTCCAATTTACGTCGCTCCTATTTCAGATAGCGAATTGGGCTAAGCGGCATCTCAAAGCGTAAGAAATGGCGAGTAAAATGCACTATTAAACTTCTAGGGTAGGGCAAACAGAGACCGGATTAGATCATTTTATATTTTGGTTAATATAAGAAGTCAGCGAAATTCTATCACATTTGTTCAATTTACGTCGCTCCTATTTCAGATAGCGTATTGGGCTAAGCGGCATCTCAAAGCGCATGAAATGGCGAGTAAAATGCACTATTAAACTTCTAGGATAAGGCAAAGAGAGACCCGATTATATCATTTTATATTACGGTTAATATAAGAATTCAGCGTAATTCTGTGACATTTGTTCAACTTACGTAGCTCCTATTTCAGATAGCGTACTGGGCTAGGCGGCATCTTAAAGCGCGTGGAATGGCGAGTAAAATGCACTATTAAACTTCTATGACAGGGCAATCAGAGACCCGATTAGAACATTTTATATTTTGGTTAATATAAGAATTCAGCGAAATTCTATCACATTTGTTCAATTTACGTCGCTGATATTTCAGATAGCGTATTGGGCTAAGCGGCATCTCAAAGCGTAAGAAATGGCGAGTAAAATGCACTGTTAAACTTCTAGGGTAGGGCAAACAGAGACCCGATTAGATCATTTTATATTATGGTTAATTTCAGAATTCAGCAAGTTTCTATCACATTTTTTCAATTTACGTCGTTCCTATTTCAGATAGCGTACTGGGCTAGGCGGCATCTTAAAACGCGAGGAATGGCGAGTAAAATGCACTGTTAAACTTCTATGATAGGGCAATCAGAGACCCGATTAGATCATTTTATATTATGGTTAATAAAAGAATTCAGCGAAATTCTATCACATTTGCTCAATTTACGTCGCTCCTATTTCAGAAAGCGTACTGGGCTAGGCGGCATCTCAAAGCGCATGAAATGGCGAGTAAAATGCACTATTAAACTTCTAGGCTAGGTCGAACAGAGACCCGATTAGATCATTTTACATTATGGTTAATAAAAGAATTCAGCGAAATTCTATCACATTTGTTCAATTCACATCGCTCCTATTTCAGATAGCGTATTGGGCTAAGCGGCACCTCAAAGCGCATGAAATGACGAGTAAAATGCACTATTAATCTTCTAAGGTAGGGCAAACAGAGACCCGATTAGATAATTTTATATTATAGTTAATTTAAGAATTCAGCGAAATTCTATCACATTTGTTCAATTTACGTCGCTCCTATTTCAGATAGCGTATTGGGCTAAGCGGCATCTCAAACCGCATGGAATGGCGAGAAAAATGCACTATTAAACTTCTAGGGTAAGGCAAACAGAGACCCGATTAGATCATTCTATATTACGGTTAATATAAGAATTCAGCGTATTTCTATCACATTTGTTCAATTTACGTCGCTCCTATTTCAGATAGCGTATTGGGCTAAGAGGCATCTCAAAGCGCATGAAATGGCGAGTTAAATGCACTATTAAACTTCTAGGATAAGGCAAACAGAGACCCGATTAGATCATGTTATATTACGGTTAATATAAGAATTCAGCGAAATTCTATCACATTTGTCCAATTTACGTCGCTCCTATTTCAGATAGCGAATTGGGCTAAGCGGCATCTCAAAGCGTAAGAAATGGCGAGTAAAATGCACTGTTAAACTTCTGGGATAGGGCAAACAGAGACCCGATTAGATCATTTTATATTATGGTTAATTTAAGAATTCAGCAAGTTTCTATCACATTTTTTCAATTTACGTTGTTCCTATTTCAGATAGCGTACTGGGCTAGGCGGCATCTTAAAGCGCGTGGAATGGCGAGTAAAATGCACTATATAAACTTCTATGATAGGGCAATCAGAGACCCGATTAGATCATTTTATATTTTGGTTAATATAAGAATTCAGCGAAATTCTATCACATTTGTTCAATTTACGTCGCTCCTATTTCAGATAGCGTATTGGGCTAAGCGTCATCTCAAAGCGCATGAAATGGCGAGTAAAATGCACTATTAAACTTCTAGGGTAGGGCAAACAGAGACCCGATTAGATCATTTTATATTGCGGTTAATATAAGAATTCAGCGTAATACTATCACATTTGTTCAACTTACGTCACTCCTATTTCAGATAGCGCACTGGGCTAGGCGGCATGTTAAAGCGCGTGGAATGGCGAGTCAAATGCACTATATAAACTTCTATGATAGGGCAATCAGAGACCCGATTAGATCATTTTATATTTTCGTTAATATAAGAATTCAGCGAAATACTATCACATTTGTTCAATTTACGTCACTCTGATATCAGATAGCGTATTCGGCTAAGCAGCATCTCAAAGCGCATGCAATGGCGAATAAAATGCACTATTACACTTCTAGACTAGGACGAACAGAGACCCGATTAGATCATTTTACATTATGGTTAATAAATGAATTCACTGAAATTCTATCACATTTGTTCAATTTACGTCGCTCCTATTTCAGATAGCGTATTGGGCTAAGCGGCATGTCAAAGCGCATGAAATGTCGAGTAAAATGCACTATTAAACTTCTAGGGTACGGCATCAGAGACCCGATTAGATCATTTTATATTACGGTTAATATAAGAATTCAGCGTAATTCTATCACATTTGTTCAACTTACGTCGCTCCTATTTCAGATAGCGTACCGGGCTGGGCGGCATCTTATAGCGCGTGGATGGGCGAGTAAAATGCACTACTAAACTTCTATGATAGGGCAATAAGAGTTCCGATTAGATCATTTTATATTTTGTTTATTATAACATTTCAGGGAAATTCTATCACATTTGTTCAATTTACGTCGCTCCTATTTCAGATAGCGTATTGGGCTAAGCGGCATCTCAAAGTGCATGAAATGGCGAGTAAAATGCACTATTAAACTTCTAGGATAAGGCAAAGAGAGACCCGATTATATCATTTTATATTACGGTTAATATAAGAATTCAGCGTAATTCTGTGACATTTGTTCAACTTACGTGCCTCCTATTTCAGATAGCGTACTGGGCTAGGCGGCATCTTAAAGCGCGTGGAATGACGAGTACAATGCACTATTAAACTTCTATGATAGGGCAATCAGAGACCCGATTAGAACATTTTATATTTTGGTTAATATAAGAATTCAGCGAAATTCTATCACATTTGTTCAATTTACGTCGCTGATATTTCAGATAGCGTATTGGGCTAAGCGGCATCTCAAAGCGCAAGAAATGGCGAGTAAAATGCACTATTAAACTTCGAGGGTAGGGCAAACAGAGACCCGATTAGATCATTTTACATTATGGTTCATAAATGAATTCACTGAAATTCTATCACATTTGTTCAATTTACGTCGCTCCTATTTCAGATAGCGTATAGGGCTGAGCGGCATGTCAAATCGCATGAAATGACGAGTAAAATGCACTATTAAACTTCTAGGGTAGGGCAAACAGAGACCCGATTAGATCATTTTATATTATGGTTAATTTAAGAATTCAGCGAAATTCTATCACATTTGTTCAATTTACGTCGCTCTTATTTCAGATAGCGTATTGGGATAAGCAGCATCTCAAATCGCATGAAATGGCGAGTAAAATGCACTATTAAACTTCGAGGGTAAGGCAAACAGAGACCCGATTAGATCATTTTATATTTTGGTTAATATAACGATTCAGCGAAATTCTATCACATTTGTTCAATTTACGTCGCTGATATTTCAGATAGCGTATTGGGCTAGGCGGCATCTCAATGCGCATGAAATGACGAGTGAAATGCACTATTAAACTTCTAGGGTAGGGCGAACAAAGACCCGATTAGATCATTTTACATTAAGATTAATATAAGCATTCCGCGAAATTCTATCACATTTGTTCAATTTACGTCGCTGATATTTCAGATAGCGTATTGGGCTAAGCGGCATCTCAATGCGCATGAAATAGCGAGTAAAATGCACTATTAAACTTCTAGGATAAGGCAAACAGAGACCCGATTAGATCATGTTATATTACGGTTAATATAAGAATTCAGCGAAATTCTATCACATTTGTTCAATTTACGTCGCTGATATTTCAGATAGCGTATTGGGCTGAGCGGCATCTAAAAGCGTAAGAAATGGCGAGTAAAATGCACTATTAAACTTCTACGGTAAGGCAAACAGAGACCGGATTAGATCATTTTATATTTTGGTTAATATAAGAAGTCAGCGAAATTCTATCACATTTGTTCAATTTACGTCGCTCCTATTTCAGATAGCGTATTGGGCTAAGCAGCATCTCAAATCGCATGAAATGGCGAGTAAAATGCACTATTAAACTTCTAGGGTAAGGCAAACAGAGACCCGATTAGATCATTTTATATTTTGGTTAATATAACGATTCAGCGAAATTCTATCACATTTGTTCAATTTACGTCGCTGATATTTCAGATAGCGTATTGGGCTAGGCGGCATCTCAATGAGCATGAAATGACGAGTGAAATGCACTATTAAACTTCTAGGGTAGGGCGAACAAAGACCCGATTAGATCATTTTACATTAAGATTAATATAAGCATTCAGCGAAATTCTATCACATTTGTTCAATTTACGTCGCTGATATTTCAGATAGCGTATTGGGCTAAGCGGCATCTCAAAGCGCAAGAAATGGCGAGTAAAATGCACTATTAAACTTCGAGGTTAGGGCAAACAGAGACCCGATTAGATCATTTTACATTATGGTACATAAATGAATTCACTGAAATTCTATCACATTTGTTCAATTTACGTCGCTCCTATTTCAGATAGCGTATTGGGCTGAGCGGCATGTCAAATCGCATGAAATGACGAGTAAAATGCACTATTAAACTTCTAGGGTAGGGCAAACAGAGACCCGATTAGATCATTTTATATTATGGTTAATTTATGAATTCAGCGAAATTCTATCACATTTGTTCAATTTACGTCGCTCTTATTTCAGATATCGTATTGGGATAAGCAGCATCTAAAATCGCATGAAATGGTGAGTAAAATGCACTATTAAACTTCTAGGGTAAGGCAAACAGAGACCCGATTAGATCATTTTATATTTTGGTTAATATAACGATTCAGCGAAATTCTATCACATTTGTTCAATTTACGTCGCTGATATTTCAGATAGCGTATTGTGCTAGGCGGCATCTCAATGCGCATGAAATGACGAGTGAAATGCACTATTAAACTTCTAGGGTAGGGCGAACGAAGACCCGATTAGATCATTTTACATTAAGATTAATATAAGCATTCAGCGAAATTCTATCACATTCGATCAATTTACGTCGCTGATATTTCAGATAGCGTATTGGGCTAGGCGGCATCTCAATGCGCATGAAATGACGAGTGAAATGCACTATTAAACTTCTAGGGTAGGGCGAACAAAGACCCGATTAGATCATTTTACATTAAGATTAATATAAGCATTCCGCGAAATTCTATCACATTTGTTCAATTTACGTCGCTGATATTTCAGATAGCGTATTGGGCTAAGCGGCATCTCAATGCGCATGAAATAGCGAGTAAAATGCACTATTAAACTTCTAGGATAAGGCAAACAGAGACCCGATTAGATCATGTTATATTACGGTTAATATAAGAATTCAGCGAAATTCTATCACATTTGTTCAATTTACGTCGCTGATATTTCAGATAGCGTATTGGGCTGAGCGGCATCTAAAAGCGTAAGAAATGGCGAGTAAAATGCACTATTAAACTTCTACGGTAAGGCAAACAGAGACCGGATTAGATCATTTTATATTTTGGTTAATATAAGAAGTCAGCGAAATTCTATCACATTTGTTCAATTTACGTCGCTCCTATTTCAGATAGCGTATTGGGCTAAGCAGCATCTCAAATCGCATGAAATGGCGAGTAAAATGCACTATTAAACTTCTAGGGTAAGGCAAACAGAGACCCGATTAGATCATTTTATATTTTGGTTAATATAACGATTCAGCGAAATTCTATCACATTTGTTCAATTTACGTCGCTGATATTTCAGATAGCGTATTGGGCTAGGCGGCATCTCAATGAGCATGAAATGACGAGTGAAATGCACTATTAAACTTCTAGGGTAGGGCGAACAAAGACCCGATTAGATCATTTTACATTAAGATTAATATAAGCATTCAGCGAAATTCTATCACATTTGTTCAATTTACGTCGCTGATATTTCAGATAGCGTATTGGGCTAAGCGGCATCTCAAAGCGCAAGAAATGGCGAGTAAAATGCACTATTAAACTTCGAGGTTAGGGCAAACAGAGACCCGATTAGATCATTTTACATTATGGTACATAAATGAATTCACTGAAATTCTATCACATTTGTTCAATTTACGTCGCTCCTATTTCAGATAGCGTATTGGGCTGAGCGGCATGTCAAATCGCATGAAATGACGAGTAAAATGCACTATTAAACTTCTAGGGTAGGGCAAACAGAGACCCGATTAGATCATTTTATATTATGGTTAATTTATGAATTCAGCGAAATTCTATCACATTTGTTCAATTTACGTCGCTCTTATTTCAGATATCGTATTGGGATAAGCAGCATCTAAAATCGCATGAAATGGTGAGTAAAATGCACTATTAAACTTCTAGGGTAAGGCAAACAGAGACCCGATTAGATCATTTTATATTTTGGTTAATATAACGATTCAGCAAAATTCTATCACATTTGTTCAATTTACGTCGCTGATATTTCAGATAGCGTATTGGGCTAGGCGGCATCTCAATGCGCATGAAATGATGAGTGAAATGCACTATTAAACTTCTAGGGTAGGGCGAACGAAGACCCGATTAGATCATTTTACATTAAGATTAATATAAGCATTCAGCGAAATTCTATCACATTCGATCAATTTACGTCGCTGATATTTCAGATAGCGTATTGGGCTAAGCGGCATCTGAATGCGCATGACACAGCGAGTAAAATGCACTATTAAACTTCTAGGATAAGGCAAACAGAGACCCGATTAGATCATGTTATATTACGGTTAATATAAGAATTCAGCGAAATTCTATCACATTTGTCCAATTTACGTCGCTCCTATTTCAGATAGCGAATTGGGCTAAGCGGCATCTCAAAGCGTAAGAAATGGCGAGTAAAATGCACTATTAAACTTCTAGGGTAGGGCAAACAGAGACCGGATTAGATCATTTTATATTTTGGTTAATATAAGAAGTCAGCGAAATTCTATCACATTTGTTCAATTTACGTCGCTCCTATTTCAGATAGCGTATTGGGCTAAGCGGCATCTCAAAGCGCATGAAATGGCGAGTAAAATGCACTATTAAACTTCTAGGATAAGGCAAAGAGAGACCCGATTATATCATTTTATATTACGGTTAATATAAGAATTCAGCGTAATTCTGTGACATTTGTTCAACTTACGTAGCTCCTATTTCAGATAGCGTACTGGGCTAGGCGGCATCTTAAAGCGCGTGGAATGGCGAGTAAAATGCACTATTAAACTTCTATGATAGGGCAATCAGAGACCCGATTAGAACATTTTATATTTTGGTTAATATAAGAATTCAGCGAAATTCTATCACATTTGTTCAATTTACGTCGCTGATATTTCAGATAGCGTATTGGGCTAAGCGGCATCTCAAAGCGTAAGAAATGGCGAGTAAAATGCACTGTTAAACTTCTAGGGTAGGGCAAACAGAGACCCGATTAGATCATTTTATATTATGGTTAATTTCAGAATTCAGCAAGTTTCTATCACATTTTTTCAATTTACGTCGTTCCTATTTCAGATAGCGTACTGGGCTAGGCGGCATCTTAAAACGCGAGGAATGGCGAGTAAAATGCACTGTTAAACTTCTATGATAGGGCAATCAGAGACCCGATTAGATCATTTTATATTTTGGTTAATATAAGAATTCAGCGAAATTCTATCACATCTGTTCAATTTACGTCGCTCCTATTTCAGATAGCTTATTGGGCAAAGCGGCATCTCAAAGCGCATGAAATGACGAGAGAAATGCACTATTAAACTTCTATGATAGGGCAATCAGAGACCCGATTAGATCATTTTATATTTTGGTTAATATAACGATTCAGCGAAATTCTATCACATTTGTTCAATTCACGTCGCTGATATTTCAGACAGCGTATTGGGCTAAGCGGCATCTCAAAGCGCAAGAAATGGCGAGTAAAATGCACTATTAAGCTTCTAGGGTAGGGCAAACAGAGACCCGATTAGATCATTTTACATTATGGTTCATAAATGAATTCACTGAAATTCTATCACATTTGTTCAATTTACGTCGCTCCTATTTCAGATAGCGTATTGGGCTGAGCGGCATGTCAAATCGCATGAAATGACGAGTAAAATGCACTATTAAACTTCTAGGGTAGGGCAAACAGAGACCCGATTATATCGTTTTATATTATGGTTAATTTAAGAATTCAGCGAAATTCTATCACATTTGTTCAATTTACGTCGCTCTTATTTCAGATAGCGTATTGGGATAAGCAGCATCTCAAATCGCATGAAATGGCGAGTAAAATGCACTATTAAACTTCTAGGGTAAGGCAAACAGAGACCCGATTAGATCATTTTATATTTTGGTTAATATAACGATTCAGCGAAATTCTATCACATTTGTTCAATTTACGTCGCTGATATTTCAGATAGCGTATTGGGCTAGGCGGCATCTCAATCCGCATGAAATGACGAGTGAAATGCACTATTAAACTTCTAGGGTAGGGCGAACAAAGACCCGATTAGATCATTTTACATTAAGATTAATATAAGCATTCAGCGAAATTCTATCACATTTGTTCAATTTACGTCGCTGATATTTCAGATAGCGTATTGGGCTAAGCGGCATCTCAATGCGCATGAAATAGCGAGTAAAATGCACTATTAAACTTCTAGGATAAGGCAAACAGAGACCCAATTAGATCATGTTATATTACGGTTAATATGAGAATTCAGCGAAATTCTATCACATTTGTCCAATTTACGTCGCTCCTATTTCAGATAGCGAATTGGGCTAAGCGTCATCTCAAAGCGTAAGAAATGGCGAGTAAAATGCACTGTTAAACTTCTAGGGTAGGGCAAACAGAGACCCGATTAGATCATTTTATATTATGGTTAATTTAAGAATTCAGCAAGTTTCTATCACATTTTTTCAATTTACGTCGTTCCTATTTCAGATAGCGTACTGGGCTAGGCGGCATCTTAAAACGCGAGGAATGGCGAGTAAAATGCACTGTTAAACTTCTATGATAGGGCAATCGGAGACCCGATTAGATCATTTTATATTTTGGTTAATATAAGAATTCAGCGAAATTCTATCACATCTGTTCTATTTACGTCGCTCCTATTTCAGATAGCGTATTGGGATAAGCGGTATCTCAAAGCGCATGAAATGGCGAGTAAAATGCGCTATTAAACTTCTAGGGTAAGGAAAACAGAGACCCGATTAGATCATTTTATATTACGGTTAATAAAGAATTCAGCGTAATTCTATCACATTTGTTCAACTTACGTCGTTCCTATTTCAGATAGCGTACTGGGCTAGGCGGCATCTTAAAGCGCGTGGAAGGGCGAGAGAAATGCACTATTAAACTTCTATGATAGGGCAATCAGAGACCCGATTAGATCATTTTATATTTTGGTTAATATAAGTATTCAGCGAAATTCTATCACATTTTTTCAATTTACGTCGCTCCTATTTCAGATAGCGTATTGGGATAAGCGGCATCTTAAAGCGCGTGGAATGGCGAGTAAAATGCAATATTAAACTTCTATGATAGGGCAATCAGAGACCCGATTAGATCATTTTATATTTTGGTTAATATATGAATTCAGCGAAATTCTATCACATTTGTTCAATTTACGTCGCTCCTATTTCAGATAGCGTATTGAGCTAAGCGGCATCTCAAAGCGCAAGAAATGGCGAGTAAAATGCACTATTAAACTTCTAGGGTAGGGCAAACAGAGACCCGATAAGATCATTTTATATTACGGTTAATATAAGAATTCAGCGTAATTCTATCACATTTGTTCAACTTACGTCGCTCCTATTTCAGATAGCGTACTGGGCTAGGCGGCATCTCAAAGCGCATGAAATGACGAGTCAAATGCACTATTAAACTTCTATGATAGGGCAAACAGAGACCCGATTAGATCATTTTATATTATGGTTAATTTAATAATTCAGCGAAATTCTATCACATTTGTTCAATTTACGTCGCTCTTATTTCAGATAGCGTATTGGGCTAAGCAGCATCTCAAATCGCATGAAATGGCGAGTAAAATGCACTATTAAACTTCTAGGGTAAGGCAAACAGAGACTCGATTAGATCATTTTATATTAAGGTTAATTTAAGAATTCAGCGAAATTCTATCACATTTGTTCAATTTACGTCGTTCCAGTTTCAGATAGCCTACTGGGCTAGGCGGCATCTTAACGCGCG
This sequence comes from Macropis europaea, assembly GCA_916610135.2. Lineage (NCBI taxonomy): Eukaryota > Metazoa > Arthropoda > Insecta > Hymenoptera > Melittidae > Macropis > Macropis europaea. Next base: position 336,066 of record CAKAJE020000217.1, read on the forward strand.
TGGAATGACGAGTAAAATGCACTGTTAACCTTCTATGATAGGGCAATCAGAGACCCGCTTAGATCATTTTATATTTTGGTTAATATAAGAATTCAGCGAAATACTATCACATTTGTTCAATTTACGTCGCTCCTATTTCAGATAGCTTATTGGGCAAAGCGGCATCTCAAAGCGCATGAAATGACGAGTGAAGTGCACTATTAAACTTCTAGGGTAGGGCAAACAGAGACGCGATTGGATAATTTTATATTATAGTTAATTTAAGAATTCAGCGAAATTCTATCACATTTGTTCAATTTACGTCGCTCCTATTTCAGATAGCGTATTTGGCTAAGCGGCATCTGGAAGCGCATGAAATGACGAGTGAAATGCACTATTAAACTTCTAGGGTAGGGCGAACAGAGACCCTATTAGGTCATTTTACATTAAGGTTAATATAAGAATTCAGGGAAATTCTATCACAATTGTTCAATTTACGTTGTTCCTACTTCAGATAGCGTACTGGGCTAGGCGGCATCTCAAAGCGCATGAAATGACGAGAGAAATGCACTATTAAACTTCTATGATAGGGCAATCAGAGACCCGATTAGATCATTTTATATTTTGGTTAATATAAGTATTCAGCGAAATTCTATCACATTTTTTCAATTTACGTCGCTCCTATTTCAGATAGCGTATTGGGCTAAGCGGCATCTTAAAGCGCGTGGAATGGCGAGTAAAATGCACTATTAAACTTCTATGATAGGGCAATCAGAGACCCGATTAGATCATTTTATATTTTGGTTAATATAAGAATTCAGCGAAATTCTATGACATTTGTTTAATTTACGTCGCTCCTATTTCAGATAGCGTATTGGGCTAAGCGGCATCTCAAAGCGCATGAAATGGCGAGTAAAATGCACTGCTAAACTTCTAGGGTAGGGCAATCAGAGACCCGATTAGATCATTTTATATTTTGGTTAATATAAGAATTCAGCGAAATTCTATCACATTTGTTCAATTTATGTCGCTCCTATTTCAGATAGCTTATTGGGCTAAGCGGCATCTCAAAGCGCATGAAATGACGAGTGAAATGCACCATTAAACTTCTAGGGTAGGGCGAACAAAGACCCGATTAGATCATTTTACATTAAGGTTAATATAAGAATTCAGCGAAATTCTATCACATTTGTTCAATTTACATCGCTCCTATTTCAGATAGCGACTTGTGGTAAGCAGCATCTCAAAGCGCAAGAAATGGCGAGTAAAATGCATTATTAAACTTCTAGGGTAGGGCAAACAGAGACCCCATTAGATCATTTTGTATTATGGTTAATTTAAGAATTCAGCGAAATTCTATCACATTTGTTCAGTTTACGTCGCTCCTATTTCAGATAGCGTACTGGGCTAGGCGGCATCTTAAAGCGCGTGGAAGGGCGCGTAAAATGCACTACTAAACTTCTAGGGTAGGGCAAACAGAGATCCGATTAGGTCATTTTTTATTATGGTTAATATATGAATTCAGCGAAATTCTATCACATTTGTTTAATTTACGTCGCACCTATTTCAGATAGCGTATTGGGCTAAGCGGCATCTCAAAGCGCATGAAATGGCAAGTAAAATGCACTATTAAACTTCTAGGGTAGGGCAATAAGAGTCCCGGTTAGATCATTTTATATTATGGTTAATTTAAGAATTCAGCAAAATTCTATCACATTTGTACAACTTACGTCGCTCCTATTTCAGAGAGCGTAGTGGGCTAGGCGGCATCTTAAAGCGCGTGGAATGGCGAGTAAAATGCACTATTAAACTTCTAGGGTAGGGCAAACAGAGACCCGATTAGATCATTTTATATTTCGGTTAATATAAGAATTCAGCGAAATTCTATCACAATTGTTCAATTTACGTCGCTCCTATTTCAGGTAGCGTATTTGGCTAAGCGGCATCTCAAAGCGCATGAAATGGCGAGTAAAATGCACTATTAAACTTCTAGGGTAAGGCAAACAGAGACCCGATTAGATCATTTTATATTACGGTTAATATAAGAATTCAGCGTAATTCTATCACATTTGTTCAACATACGTCGTTCCTATTTCAGATAGTGTACTGGGCTAGGCGGCATCTTAAAGCGCGTCGAAGGGCGAGTAAAATGCACTACTAAACTTCTATGGTAGGGCAATCAGAGTCCCGTTTAGATCATTTTATGTATTGTATAGTATAAGATTTCAGGGAAATTCTATCACGTTTGTTCAATTTACGTCGCTCCTATTTCAGATAGCGTATTGGGCTAAGCGACATCTCACGGCGCATGAAACGACGAGAGAAATGCACTATTAAACTTCTTGGGTAGGGCGAACAGAGACCCGATTAGGTCATTTCATATTATGGTTAATTTATGAATTCAGCGAAATTCTATCACATTTGTTCAATTTACATCGCTCCTATTTCAAATAGCGTATTGGGCTAAGCGGCATCTCAATGCGCATGAAATGGCGAGTAAAATGCACTATTAAACCTCTAGGATAAGGCAAACGGAGACCCGATTAGACCATTTTATGTTACGGTTGATATAAGAATTCAGCGTTATTCTATTACATTTGTTCAACTTGCGTCGCTCCTATTTCAGATAGCGTACTGGGCTAGGCGGCATCTTAAAGCGCGTGGAATGGCGAGCAAAATGCACTCTTAAACTTCTATGATAGGGCAATCAGAGACCCGATTAGATCATTTTATATTTTGGTTAATATAAGAATTCAGCGAAATTCTATCACATTTGTTCAATTTACGTCGCTTCTATTTCAGATAGCGTATTGGGCTAAGCGGCATATCAAAGCGCAAGAAATGGCGAGTAAAATGCACTATTAAACTTCTAGGGTAGGGCAAACAGACGCCCCATTAGATCATTTTATATTATGGTTAATTTAAGAATTCAGCGAAATTCTATCACATTTGTTCAATTTACGTCGCTCCTATTTCAGATAGCGTACTGGGCTAGGCGGCATCTTAAGGCGGGTGGCATGGCGAGTAAAATGCACTATTAAAATTCTATGATAGGGCAATCGGAGACACGATTAGATCATTTTATATTATGGTTAATTTAAGAATTCAGCAAAATTCTATCACATTTGTTCAATTTACGTCGCTCCTATTTCAGATAGCGTACTGGGCTAGGCGGCATCTTAAGGCGGGTGGCATGGCGAGTAAAATGCACTATTAAAATTCTATGATAGGTCAATCAGAGACCCGAATAGATCATTTTATATTTTGGTTAATATAAGAATTCAGCGAAATTCTATCACATTTGTTCAATTTACGTCGCTCCTATTACAGATAGCTTATTGGGCTTAGCGGCATCTCAAAGCGCATGAAATGACGAGTGAAATGCACTATTATCTTCTAGGATCAGGCAAACAGAGACCCGATTAGATCATTTTATATTACGGTTAATATAAGAATGCAGCGTAATTCTATCACATCTGTTCAACTTACGTCGCTCCTATTTCAGATAGCGTACTGGGCTAGGCGGCATCTCAAAGCGCATGAAATGGCGAGTAAAATGCACTATTATCTTCTAGGATCAGGCAAACAGAGACCCGATTAGATCATTTTATATTACGGTTAATATAAGAATTTAGCGTAATTCTATCACATCTGTTCAACTTACGTCGCTCCTATTTCGGATAGCGTACTGGGCTAGGCGGCATCCTAAAGCGCGTGGAGTGTCGAGTACAATGAACTATTACTCTTCTATGATAGGGCAATCAGAGACCCGATTAGATCATTTTATATTTTGGTTAATATAAGAATTCAGCGAAATTCTATCACATTTGTTAAATTAACGTCGCTCCTATTTCAGATAGCGTATTGGGCTAAGCGGCATCTCAAAGCGCATGAAATGGCGAACAAAATACACTATTAAACTTCTAGGCTAGGGCGAACAGAGACCAGAATAGATCATTTTATAATTTGGTTAACATAAGAATTCTGCGAAATTCTATCACATCTGTTCAATTTACGTCGCTCCTATTTCAGATTGCTTATTGGGCTAAGCGGCATCTCAAAGCGCATGAAATGACGAGTGAAATGCACCATTAAACTTCTAGGGTAGGGCGAACAAAGACCCGATTAGATCATTTTACATTAAGGTTAATATATGAATTCAGCGAAATTCTATCACATTTGTTCAGTTTACGTCGCTCCTATTTCAGATAGCGTACTGGGCTAGGCGGCATCTTAAAGCGCGTGGAAGGGCGCGTAAAATGCACTACTAAACTTCTATGATAGGGCAATCAGAGTTCCGATTAGATCATTTTATATTTTGTTTACTATAACATTTCAGGGAAATTCTATCACATTTGTTCAATTTACGTCGCTCCTATTTCAGATAGCGTATTGGGCTAAGCGGCATCTCAAAGCGCATGAAATGACGAGAGAAATGCACTATTAAACTTCTATGATAGGGCAATCAGAGACCCGATTAGATCATTTTATATTTTGGTTAATATAAGTATTCAGCGAAATTCTATCACATTTTTTCAATTTACGTCGCTCCTATTTCAGATAGCGTATTGGGCTAAGCGGCATCTCAAAGCGCATGAAATGACGAGTGAAATGCACCATTAAACTTCTAGGGTAGGGCGAACAAAGACCCGATTAGATCATTTTACATTAAGGTTAATATAAGAATTCAGCGAAATTCTATCACATTTGTTCAATTTACATCGCTCCTATTTCAGATAGCGACTTGTGGTAAGCAGCATCTCAAAGCGCAAGAAATGGCGAGTAAAATGCATTATTAAACTTCTAGGGTAGGGCAAACAGAGACCCCATTAGATCATTTTGTATTATGGTTAATTTAAGAATTCAGCGAAATTCTATCACATTTGTTCAATTTACGTCGTTCCTATTTCAGATAGCATACTGGGCTAGGCGGCATCTTAAAGCGCGTGGAATGGCGAGTAAAATGCACTATTAAACTTTCAGGATAAGGCAAACAGAGACCCGATTAGACCATTTTATATTAAGGTTAATATAAGAATTCAGCGTAATTCTATCACATTTGTTCAACTTACGTCGCTCCTATTTCAGATAGCGTATTGTGCTAAGCGGCATCTCAAAGCGCATGAAATGACGAGTGAAATGCACTATTAATCTTCTAGGGTAGGGCGAACGGAGACCCGATTAGAACATTCTACATTAAGCTTAATATAAGAATTCAGCGAAATTCTCTCACATTTGTTCAATTTACGTCGCTGATATTTCAGATAGCGTATTGGGCTAAGCGGCATCTCAAAGCGCAAGAAATGGCGAGTAAAATGCACTATTAAACTTCTAGGGTAGGGCAAACAGAGACCGGATTAGATCATTTTATATTTTGGTTAATATAAGAATCCAGCGAAATTCTATCACATTTGTTCAATTTACGTCGCTCCTATATCAGATAGCGTATTGGGCTAAGCGGCACCTCAAAGCGCATGGAATGGCGAGTGAAATGCACAATTAAACTTCTAGGATAAGGCAAACAGAGACCCGATTAGATCATTTTATATTACGGTTAATATAAGAATTAGGCGTAATTCTATCACATTTGTTCAACTTACGTCGCTGATATTTCAGATAGCGTATTGGGCTAAGCGGCATCTCAAAGCGCAAGAAATGGCGAGTAAAATGCACTATTAAACTTCTAGGGTAGGGCAAACAGAGATCCGATTAGGTCATTTTATATTATGGTTAATTTAAGAATCCAGCCAAATTCTATCACATTTATTCAATTTACGTCGCTCCTATTTCAGATAGCGTACTGGGCTAGGCGGAATCTTAAAGCGCGTGGATTGGCGAGTAAAATGCTCTATTAAACTTCTATGATAGGGCAATCAGAGACCCGATTAGATCATTTTATATTTTGGTTAATATATGAATTCAGCGAAATTCTATCACATTTGTTTAATTTACGTCGCACCTATTTCAGATAGCGTATTGGGCTAAGCGGCATCTCAAAGCGCATGAAATGGCAAGTAAAATGCACTATTAAACTTCTAGGGTAGGGCAATAAGAGTCCCGGTTAGATCATTTTATATTATGGTTAATTTAAGAATTCAGCAAAATTCTATCACATTTGTACAACTTACGTCGCTCCTATTTCAGAGAGCGTAGTGGGCTAGGCGGCATCTTAAAGCGCGTGGAATGGCGAGTAAAATGCACTATTAAACTTCTAGGGTAGGGCAAACAGAGACCCGATTAGATCATTTTATATTTCGGTTAATATAAGAATTCAGCGAAATTCTATCACAATTGTTCAATTTACGTCGCTCCTATTTCAGGTAGCGTATTTGGCTAAGCGGCATCTCAAAGCGCATGAAATGGCGAGTAAAATGCACTATTAAACTTCTAGGGTAAGGCAAACAGAGACCCGATTAGATCATTTTATATTACGGTTAATATAAGAATTCAGCGTAATTCTATCACATTTGTTCAACATACGTCGTTCCTATTTCAGATAGTGTACTGGGCTAGGCGGCATCTTAAAGCGCGTCGAAGGGCGAGTAAAATGCACTACTAAACTTCTATGGTAGGGCAATCAGAGTCCCGTTTAGATCATTTTATGTATTGTATAGTATAAGATTTCAGGGAAATTCTATCACGTTTCTTCAATTTACGTCGCTCCTATTTCAGATAGCGTATTGGGCTAAGCGACATCTCACGGCGCATGAAACGACGAGAGAAATGCACTATTAAACTTCTTGGGTAGGGCGAACAGAGACCCGATTAGGTCATTTCATATTATGGTTAATTTATGAATTCAGCGAAATTCTATCACATTTGTTCAATTTACATCGCTCCTATTTCAAATAGCGTATTGGGCTAAGCGGCATCTCAATGCGCATGACATGGCGAGTAAAATGCACTATTAAACCTCTAGGATAAGGCAAACGGAGACCCGATTAGACCATTTTATGTTACGGTTGATATAAGAATTCAGCGTTATTCTATTACATTTGTTCAACTTGCGTCGCTCCTATTTCAGATAGCGTACTGGGCTAGGCGGCATCTTAAAGCGCGTGGAATGGCGAGCAAAATGCACTCTTAAACTTCTATGATAGGGCAATCAGAGACCCGATTAGATCATTTTATATTTTGGTTAATATAAGAATTCAGCGAAATTCTATCACATTTGTTCAATTTACGTCGCTTCTATTTCAGATAGCGTATTGGGCTAAGCGGCATATCAAAGCGCAAGAAATGGCGAGTAAAATGCACTATTAAACTTCTAGGGTAGGGCAAACAGACGCCCCATTAGATCATTTTATATTATGGTTAATTTAAGAATTCAGCGAAATTCTTTCACATTTGTTCAATTTACGTCGCTCCTATTTCAGATAGCGTACTGGGCTAGGCGGCATCTTAAGGCGGGTGGCATGGCGAGTAAAATGCACTATTAAAATTCTATGATAGGGCAATCGGAGACACGATTAGATCATTTTATATTATGGTTAATTTAAGAATTCAGCAAAATTCTATCACATTTGTTCAATTTACGTCGCTCCTATTTCAGATAGCGTACTGGGCTAGGCGGCATCTTAAGGCGGGTGGCATGGCGAGTAAAATGCACTATTAAAATTCTATGATAGGTCAATCAGAGACCCGATTAGATCATTTTATATTTTGGTTAATATAAGAATTCAGCGAAATTCTATCACATTTGTTCAATTTACGTCGCTCCTATTACAGATAGCTTATTGGGCTTAGCGGCATCTCAAAGCGCATGAAATGACGAGTGAAATGCACTATTATCTTCTAGGATCAGGCAAACAGAGACCCGATTAGATCATTTTATATTACGGTTAATATAAGAATGCAGCGTAATTCTATCACATCTGTTCAACTTACGTCGCTCCTATTTCAGATAGCGTACTGGGCTAGGCGGCATCTCAAAGCGCATGAAATGGCGAGTAAAATGCACTATTATCTTCTAGGATCAGGCAAACAGAGACCCGATTAGATCATTTTATATTACGGTTAATATAAGAATTTAGCGTAATTCTATCACATCTGTTCAACTTACGTCGCTCCTATTTCGGATAGCGTACTGGGCTAGGCGGCATCCTAAAGCGCGTGGAGTGTCGAGTACAATGAACTATTACTCTTCTATGATAGGGCAATCAGAGACCCGATTAGATCATTTTATATTTTGGTTAATATAAGAATTCAGCGAAATTCTATCACATTTGTTAAATTAACGTCGCTCCTATTTCAGATAGCGTATTGGGCTAAGCGGCATCTCAAAGCGCATGAAATGGCGAACAAAATACACTATTAAACTTCTAGGCTAGGGCGAACAGAGACCAGAATAGATCATTTTATAATTTGGTTAACATAAGAATTCTGCGAAATTCTATCACATCTGTTCAATTTACGTCGCTCCTATTTCAGATTGCTTATTGGGCTAAGCGGCATCTCAAAGCGCATGAAATGACGAGTGAAATGCACCATTAAACTTCTAGGGTAGGGCGAACAAAGTCCCGATTAGATCATTTTACATTAAGGTTAATATATGAATTCAGCGAAATTCTATCACATTTGTTCAATTTACATCGCTCCTATTTCAGATAGCGACTTGTGGTAAGCAGCATCTCAAAGCGCAAGAAATGGCGAGTAAAATGCATTATTAAACTTCTAGGGTAGGGCAAACAGAGACCCCATTAGATCATTTTGTATTATGGTTAATTTAAGAATTCAGCGAAATTCTATCACATTTGTTCAATTTACGTCGTTCCTATTTCAGATAGCATACTGGGCTAGGCGGCATCTTAAAGCGCGTGGAATGGCGAGTAAAATGCTCTATTAAACTTCTTGGGTAGGGCGAACAGAGACCCGATTAGATCATTTTATATTTTGTTTAATATAAGATTTCAGGGAAATTCTATCACATTTGTTCAGTTTACGTCGCTCCTATTTCAGATAGCGTACTGGGCTAGGCGGCATCTTAAAGCGCGTGGAAGGGCGAGTAAAATGCACTACTAAACTTCTATGATAGGGCAATCAGAGTTCCGATTAGATCATTTTATATTTTGTTTACTATAACATTTCAGGGAAATTCTATCACATTTGTTCAATTTACGTCGCTCCTATTTCAGATAGCGTATTGGGCTAAGCGGCATCTCAAAGCGCATGAAATGACGAGAGAAATGCACTATTAAACTTCTTGGGTGGGGCGAACAAAGACCCGATTACATCATTTTATATTATGGTTAATTTAAGAATTCAGCAAAATTCTATCACATTTGTTCAATTTACGTCGCTCCTATTTCAGATACCGTATTGGGCTTAGCGGCATCTCAAAGCGCATGAAATGGCGAGTAAGATGCACTATTAAACTTTCAGGATAAGGCAAACAGAGACCCGATTAGACCATTGAGGTGTATGGTGTGCGTAATGGATAACTCCGATTTGCGTTACACGCTCAATTTATTTACAATTAATATAACAGAATAAGAACAGGTATTGTCTGCGTCGCACGGTCGTACACGTGGTGAGTCGCAAGAGGTTCTGCCTCGTGTTCTCGTATGGTGACCGCGGCGCGCGGTCAGAAAACAACAGAAAAAAAACTCGTCGCGCAATCGGCAACCGTCGTCCGTTGCCGGTCTACGACGCGCCTGTGTTCGTACACTTTTAAAGAAAGATAGACCGTAAGCATTTAAAGAAAAGAAACTAAGCGAGGGTAATATCTCGATCTTTCACGGCAGGGATGTGGTAGCAGTGCCGTAGCTGCTACATCACCCCCCTGCCAGTGATTTACCTAATCACGAAAATCCAGCTTGAAATCTGTCGAGAAATCGTACTCGCCTACCTGCGCGGGTGGTAAATTGTGGTGTTACAATATCGCGAGATACATTTGGTTCTGTGTCGGAATTATTACAATTTTTATGTGTTAAATGATCACTTACAATATACGCGGGTTTTAACCTCTCGATTGAAATTGTGACATGTTTTCCTTGACGGTCTATTAGAAAAGTTTTATGTCCGCGGCTAATGACACGATATGGTCCATCATAAGGTTGTTGTAGAATGCCTTTCGATGCGTCGTGTCGTACGAAAACATGCTCGGAACTGGCAAGGTCTTTGTACACGAAGGTCCGCCGTGACCCATGGTGAGAACCTGCGACTGGGCTCAGATCCTGGAAATGTTGTCGCAGTTCCTTTACAAATGAAGTTGCGTCAGTGTCAGCTTCACCTGGACGCGGAGACAAGAATTCTCCAGGAAGTCGCAATGGTTCGCCGTACACCAACTCTGCTGTCGTTGCTTTTAAATCTTCCCTCCAGGCTGAACGAATACCCAGCAACGTGGTGGGAAGAATCTCTGTCCAACGTTGATTTTCATGGCAACGTATGGCTGCCTTTAACTGACGGTGGAACCTTTCCACCATCCCATTAGCCGCCGGGTGATATGCCGTAGTTCTTAGATGTCTGCTACCTGTTAACAAACTTAATTGTTTAAAAAGATTGGACTCAAATTGTCTACCTTGGTCCGTGGTGATCCTTAGCGGCGTTCCAAACCGAACAATCCACCCCTCGTAAAAGGCTCGAGCTACTGTGGCTGCTTCCTGGTCGCGGAGAGGTATTGCTTCAGGCCAGCGCGTAAAGCGATCCACGCAGGTAAGGCAATATCTGTATCCTTCGGAGACCGGTAGGATGACAATGTCCAAATGAACATGTTCGAACCTCGCCGATGGTCGCGAAAAAGAACCGAGGGGTGCTGATACGTGCCTGGTGATCTTGGAGCGTTGACATTGGATACAGTTCCGGGCCCATCTTCTGCAGTCTGTTTTGATCGATGGCCAAACGTACCTTTGCGTGATCAGTTTGACAGTGGCGTTGATTCCTGGATGCGATATTTTGTGTAGTGCGTTGAATGCAGTTTGACGAAACGATTTTGTGACGAAAGGGCGAACGGTGTCTGTAGATATGTCGCAGTAAATTTGTTGTGTACTTCCAGGAATGGATATGCGTTTTAAATTCAAACCGGTGTTGCCTTGTAAGTACGTCAGTAATTCCTCGTCTTCTTCTTGCGATTTGGCCAGCATTTCAAAATCCAAAGTCTCTTCGATTTCGTCCACTCTTGACAACGCATCGGCGACAACGTTATCTCGACCTGCTACGTGGCGGATGTCCGTTGAGAATTCACTAATGAAGCTGAGATATCGAAATTGTCTTGGGGTGAATTTTTCTGGTTTCTGTTGGAAAGCGTAAATGATTGGTTTATGGTCTGTGAAGATAGTGAAAGTTCTTCCCTCGATCATATAACGGAAATATTTGACTGCGAGGTAGATAGCGAGCAATTCTCTGTCGTATGTAGCGTATTTCTGTTCCGTTGAGCTGAGTTTTTTTGAAAAGAAACCCAGTGGTTCCCAATTATCACCGATGCGTTGTTGAAGCGCGGCGCCAACAGCAGAATTCGAGGCGTCGCATATGATGGCCAATGGTGCGTCGATTTCAGGGTGTGTTAGTAGAGTAGCCTCTACTAACGCCTTTTTAGAGTCTTCAAATGCTGCGGTGGCGTCTGGTGTCCAATTTACAGGTGCGCTGCCTTTTATATTGTCCGCCAGCATGTCGTTCAGAGGTGCATGTACCTGTGCGGCTTTAGGTATGAAACGTCTATAAAAATTTACCATACCTAAAAACTGCCGTAATTGTTTCGCTGTGGTCGGCCGTGGATACTTTAAAATGGCCTCAACCTTTTCGGTGGATGGTCGGGTGCCTGATTCCGACACCAGGTAGCCTAAAAATTTTAACTCCGTCCTTCCGAAGATACATTTTGCCGTATTTATCACGATACCGTATTGTTTTAGCCGTTCAAAAACTATCTTGAGGTGTTGAAGGTGTTCCTCTTCGGATGTTGAAGCCACCAGTATGTCGTCAATGTATGCGAAACAAAAGTTCAAACCTCGCAACGCTTCATCGATAAAGCGCTGAAAGGTTTGAGCCGCGTTGCGTAACCCAAACGACATGAACGGAAATTCGAATAATCCGAAAGGAGTGGTAATAGCTGTCTTCGGAATATCTTCGGGTGCAACGGGGATTTGGTTGTAAGCTCGAACGAGATCAATGGTAGAAAAAATTTTCTTACCCCGCAAAGTTTGTGCAAAATCTTCAATATGCCTGACGGGATATCGGTCCGGCAAGGTCCTGGCGTTGAGAGCACGATAATCGCCACATGGTCTCCATTCGTCACTTCCTTTTTTGGGTACCATGTGCAAAGGTGACGACCAGCTACTCTCCGACGGTCGGGTTGTTCCTAATCGCGACATGGTTTCAAATTCCTTTTTGGCTGCCTGTAGCCTACCTGGTGCAAGACGCCGTGGTTTGCAGGTAACAGGTGGACCTGGTGCAGTACGAATGTGGTGCATCGTGCTGTGTTTTGGTTCGGAAGGTGTTCCTTCCGGTTTCGTAATTTCGGGAAATCGCTGGAGTAGAACATGATAAGCGGATTCCCCGAAGACTGTTTTGATGCTCGGGACGGCTTCACGGGCAGGCATTCCTCGTGTCGAGAGAGACGTCACTTGATCTAAGAGACGGCGATTGCGAACGTCTACCATTAGTCCGAAGTGAGCGAGGAAATCGACCCCGATTATGGGCCTGGAGACGTCGGCGATTACGAATCTCCATGTGAAAACCCGACGTAACCCTAAATTGAGAGTTAAAGTCGTAGTCCCGTACGTTGCGATGGTGGTGCCATTTGCTGCGGAAAGCTCGTAGGATGATTTTTCGCGCCGTCCTCGGATCATTGCTCGTGGAAAGACACAGAGGTCGGCGCCTGTGTCGACCAAAAATTGCGTCTTCGTGTCGTGATCGATGACGAAGAGACGGCGTAAAGTCGGGCTGGGGTCGCTAGCCGTCGTTAACGACTGCCCGGAATGTTTCCCGCCTGGAAGGTGCACGGCTTAATGCAGTCCCTTGCGTCGGTACCGAAACTCCAGTGGTACCAGCATATTCCATCCTTGCCATGTGTGCGCTTCCTCGATCGAGATCCGGAACGGCTCCGAGGACGTGAACGGGATCGAGGCTCCCTATCTCTCCGCGAGGTACGATCGCTCGTCATTTCTTGACGAAGCGCCGCTATTTCTTCTCGTAGCGACAGAGTGAGCTGCGACATTTTCAATTGCAATAAAGCCTCGAGGGACCTACCTGCGTCGATTTCCTGCGGCGCCGGGGGTGACGCTTCGGCAATTTGATGGCGATGAGGCCTGGTATCGGTGATAGCGTCCGCCAGCTCGGCCACTTTGTCCAGTTCCGTGTCCTTCTGCGTGGCTAAAATTACCTGCGTGCTCGTCGGTAACCTCCCTAGCCAAAGGGTTCGCAATAAGGCGTCTGATACTTGCGTCCCGGCTAGGCTGCGCAGATGCCTCAAAAATTGCGAAGGTTTCCGATCGCCTATTTCCTCATGCTCCAAGAGGCGTCGCGTCTTCTGCTCTTGAGACACGCTCAAACGTCGGATCAGCTCGGTTTTTAATTTTTCGTACTGACCGGTCGCTGGCGGGTTTATTATTATGTCTCGAACCTCTGTGGCGTAGCGTGAATCCAGGGCACTCAGGATATACCCGAACCTGGTGCTGTCGGTGGTCACTCCGGATACCTCAAAACTCCTTTCCACCATGCTGAACCACATTTCCGGATCGCTAGGACAAAAATCCGGTATACGAACGGCGACTGTTTCTATCGACGTTCTGCTCGTGGAGGCGTTGGCAGGGATAGCCGCGTTCATGGCCGTATTGCTGCTTCAGCGGAGAGATCACCTGCACTTTTAACAGTTCTGCACGAATTACACTATTGTATAAAAAGTTCACGGAAGTCTTTAAAGAAATACAGTCGATGGAGAGAAGAAAAAAAAATTGTCTTGTCACGATCACGATCACGATCACAATCACTTCACGATCACGTCGCGATCACGTCGGGGTCACCAATAATTGAGGTGTATGGTGTGCGTAATGGATAACTCCGATTTGCGTTACACGCTCAATTTATTTACAATTAATATAACAGAATAAGAACAGGTATTGTCTGCGTCGCACGGTCGTACACGTGGTGAGTCGCAAGAGGTTCTGCCTCGTGTTCTCGTATGGTGACCACGGCGCGCGGTCAGAAAACAACAGAAAAAAAACTCGTCGCGCAATCGGCAACCGTCGTCCGTTGCCGGTCTACGACGCGCCTGTGTTCGTACACTTTTAAAGAAAGATAGACCGTAAGCATTTAAAGAAAAGAAACTAAGCGAGGGTAATATCTCGATCTTTCACGGCAGGGATGTGGTAGCAGTGCCGTAGCTGCTACACCATTTTATATTAAGGTTAATATAAGAATTCAGCGTAATTCTATCACATTTGTTCAACTTACGTCGCTCCTATTTCAGATAGCGTATTGTGCTAAGCGGCATCTCAAAGCGCATGAAATGACGAGTGAAATGCACTATTAATCTTCTAGGGTAGGGCGAACAGAGACCCGATTAGAACATTCTACATTAAGCTTAATATAAGAATTCAGCGAAATTCTCTCACATTTGTTCAATTTACGTCGCTGATATTTCAGATAGCGTATTGGGCTAAGCGGCATCTCAAAGCGCAAGAAATGGCGAGTAAAATGCACTATTAAACTTCTAGGGTAGGGCAAACAGAGACCGGATTAGATCATTTTATATTTTGGTTAATATAAGAATCCAGCGAAATTCTATCACATTTGTTCAATTTACGTCGCTCCTATATCAGATAGCGTATTGGGCTAAGCGGCACCTCAAAGCGCATGGAATGGCGAGTGAAATGCACAATTTAACTTCTAGGATAAGGCAAACAGAGACCCGATTAGATCATTTTATATTACGGTTAATATAAGAATTAGGCGTAATTCTATCACATTTGTTCAACTTACGTCGCTGATATTTCAGATAGCGTATTGGGCTAAGCGGCATCTCAAAGCGCAAGAAATGGCGAGTAAAATGCACTATTAAACTTCTAGGGTAGGGCAAACAGAGATCCGATTAGGTCATTTTATATTATGGTTAATTTAAGAATCCAGCCAAATTCTATCACATTTATTCAATTTACGTCGCTCCTATTTCAGATAGCGTACTGGGCTAGGCGGAATCTTAAAGCGCGTGGATTGGCGAGTAAAATGCTCTATTAAACTTCTATGATAGGGCAATCAGAGACCCGATTAGATCATTTTATATTTTGGTTAATATATGAATTCAGCGAAATTCTATCACATTTGTTTAATTTACGTCGCACCTATTTCAGATAGCGTATTGGGCTAAGCGGCATCTCAAAGCGCATGAAATGGCAAGTAAAATGCACTATTAAACTTCTAGGGTAGGGCAATCAGAGTCCCGGTTAGATCATTTTATATTATGGTTAATTTAAGAATTCAGCAAAATTCTATCACATTTGTTCAACTTACGTCGCTCCTATTTCAGAGAGCGTAGTGGGCTAGGCGGCATCTTAAAGCGCGTGGAATGGCGAGTAAAATGCACTATTACACTTCTAGGGTAGGGCAAACAGAGACCCGATTAGATCATTTTATATTTCGGTTAATATAAGAATTCAGCGAAATTCTATCACAATTGTTCAATTTACGTCGCTCCTATTTCAGGTAGCGTATTTGGCTAAGCGGCATCTCAAAGCGCATGAAATGGCGAGTAAAATGCACTATTAAACTTCTAGGGTAAGGCAAACAGAGACCCGATTAGATCATTTTATATTACGGTTAATATAAGAATTCAGCGTAATTCTATCACATTTGTTCAACATACGTCGTTCCTATTTCAGATAGTGCACTGGGCTAGGCGGCATCTTAAAGCCCGTGGAAGGGCGAGTAAAATGCACTACTAAACTTCTATGGTAGGGCAATCAGAGTCCCGTTTAGATCATTTTATGTATTGTATAGTATAAGATTTCAGGGAAATTCTATCACGTTTGTTCAATTTACGTCGCTCCTATTTCAGATAGCGTATTGGGCTAAGCGACATCTCACGGCGCATGAAACGACGAGAGAAATGCACTATTAAACTTCTTGGGTAGGGCGAACAGAGACCTGATTAGGTCATTTCATATTATGGTTAATTTATGAATTCAGCGAAATTCTATCACATTTGTTCAATTTACATCGCTCCTATTTCAAATAGCGTATTGGGCTAAGCGGCATCTCAATGCGCATGAAATGGCGAGTAAAATGCACTATTAAACCTCTAGGATAAGGCAAACGGAGACCCGATTAGACCATTTTATGTTACGGTTGATATAAGAATTCAGCGTTATTCTATTACATTTGTTCAACTTGCGTCGCTCCTATTTCAGATAGCGTACTGGGCTCGGCGGCATCTTAAAGCGCGTGGAATGGCGAGCAAAATGCACTCTTAAACTTCTATGATAGGGCAATCAGAGACCCGATTAGATCATTTTATATTTTGCTTAATATAAGAATTCAGCGAAATTCTATCACATTTGTTCAATTTACGTCGCTTCTATTTCAGATAGCGTATTGGGCTAAGCGGCATATCAAAGCGCAAGAAATGGCGAGTAAAATGCACTATTAAACTTCTAGGGTAGGGCAAACAGACACCCCATTAGATCATTTTATATTATGGTTAATTTAAGAATTCAGCGAAATTCTATCACATTTGTTCAATTTACGTCGCTCCTATTTCAGATAGCGTACTGGGCTAGGCGGCATTTTAAAGCGCGTGGAATGGCGAGTAAAATGCACTATTAAAATTCTATGATAGGGCAATCACAGACACGATTAGATCATTTTATATTATGGTTAATTTAAGAATTCAGCAAAATTCTATCACATTTGTTCAATTTACGTCGCTCCTATTTCAGATAGCGTACTGGGCTAGGCGGCATCTTAAGGCGGGTGGCATGGCGAGTAAAATGCACTATTCAAATTCTATGATAGGTCAATCAGAGACCCGATTAGATCATTTTATATTTTGGTTAATATAAGAATTCAGCGAAATTCTATCACATTTGTTCAATTTACGTCGCTTCTATTACAGATAGCTTATTGGGCTTAGCGGCATCTCAAAGCGCATGAAATGACGAGTGAAATGCACTATTATCTTCTAGGATCAGGCAAACAGAGACCCGATTAGATCATTTTATATTATGGTTAATTTAAGAATTCAGCAAAATTCTATCACATCTGTTCAACTTACGTCGCTCCTATTTCAGATAGCGTACTGGGCTAGGCGGCATCTCAAAGCGCATGAAATGGCGAGTGAAATGCACTATTAAACTTCTAGGGTAGGGCAAACAGAGACCCGATTAGATCATCTAATATTATGGTTAATTTAAGAATTCAGCAAAATTCTGTTACATTTGTTCAATTTACGTCGCTCCTATTTCAGATAGCTTATTGGGCTAAGCGGCATCTCAAAGCGCATGAAATGGCGAGTAAAATGCACTATTAAACCTCTAGGGTAGGGCAAACAGAGACCCGATTAGATCATTTTATATTATGGTTAATTTAAGAATTCAGCAAAATTCTATCACATTTGTTCAATTTACGTCGTTCCTATTTCAGATAGCGTCCTGGGCTAAGCGGCATCTAAAAGCGCATGAAATGACGAGTATAATGCACTATTATACTTCTAGGATAAGGCAAACAGAGACCCGATTAGATCATTATATTATGGTTAATTTAAGAATTCAGCGAAATTCTATCACATTTGTTCCATTTACGTCGCTCCTATTTCGGATAGCGTATTGGGCTAAGCGGCATTTCAAAGCGCATGAAATGGTGAGTAAAATGCACTATTAAAGTTCTAGGGTAGGGCAAACAGAGACCCGATTAGATCATTTTATATTATGGTTAATTTAAGAATTCAGCGAAATTCTATCACATTCGTTCAATTTACGTCGTTCCTATTTCAGATAGCGTCCTGGGCTAAGCGGCATCTAAAAGCGCATGAAATGACGAGTATAATGCACTATTATACTTCTAGGATAAGGCAAACAGAGACCCGATTAGATCATTATATTATGGTTAATTTAAGAATTTAGCGAAATTCTATCACATTTGTTCAATTTACGTCGCTCCTATTTCAGATAGCGTATTGGGCGAAGCGGCTTCTCAAAGCGCATGAAATGGAGAATAAAATGCACTATTAAATTTCTAGGCTAGGACGAACAGAGACCCGATTAGATCATTTTACATTATGGTTAATAAAAGAATTCAGCGAAATTCTATCACATTTGTTCAATTTGCATCGCTCCTATTTCAGATAGCGTATTGGGCTAAGCGGCATCTCAAAGCGCATGAAATGGCGAGTAAAATGCACTATTAAACTTCTAGGGTAGGGCAAAGAGAGACCCGATTAGATCATTTTATATTATAGTGAATTTAAGAGTTCAGCGAAATTCTCTCACATTTGTTCAATTTACGTCGCTCCTATTTCAGATAGCGTATTGGGCTAAGCGGCATCTCAAAGCGCATGAAATGGCGAATACAATGCACTATTAAACTTCTAGGCTAGGGCGAACAGAGACCCGATTAGATCATTTTACATTATGGTTAATAAAAGAATTCAGCGAAATTCTATCACATTTGTTCAACTTCCGTCGCTCCTATTTCAGATAGCGTATTGGGCTAAGCGGCATCTCAAAGCGCATGAAATGACGAGTCAAATGCACTATTAAAATTCTATGATAGGTCAATCAGAGACCCGATTAGATCATTTTATATTTTGGTTAATATAAGAATTCAGCGAAATTCTATCACATTTGTTCAATTTACGTCGCTCGTACTACAGATAGCGTATTGGGCGAAGCGGCTTCTCAAAGCGCATGAAATGACGAGCATAATGCACTACTATACTTCTAGGATAAGGCAAACAGAGACCCGATTAGATCATTTTACATTATGGCTAATAAAAGAATTCAGCGAAATTCTATCACATTTGTTCAATTTACGTCGCTCCTATTTCAGATAGCGTACTGGGCTAGGCGGCATTTTAAAGCGCGTGGAATGGCGAGTAAAATGCACTATTAAAATTCTATGATAGGGCAATCAGAGACACGATTAGATCATTTTATATTATGGTTAATTTAAGAATTCAGCAAAATTCTATCACATTTGTTCAATTTACGTCGCTCCTATTTCAGATAGCGTACTGGGCTAGGCGGCATCTTAATGCGGGTGGCATGGCGAGTAAAATGCACTATTAAAATTCTATGATAGGTCAATCAGAGACCCGATTAGATCATTTTATATTTTGGTTAATATAAGAATTCAGCGAAATTCTATCACATTTGTTCAATTTACGTCGCTCCTATTACAGATAGCTTATTGGGCTTAGCGGCATCTCAAAGCGCATGAAATGACGAGTGAAATGCACTATTATCTTCTAGGATCAGGCAAACAGAGACCCGATTAGATCATTTTATATTACGGTTAATATAAGAATGCAGCGTAATTCTATCACATCTGTTCAACTTACGTCGCTCCTATTTCAGATAGCGTACTGGGCTAGGCGGCATCTCAAAGCGCATGAAATGGCGAGTAAAATGCACTATTATCTTCTAGGATCAGGCAAACAGAGACCCGATTAGATCATTTTATATTACGGTTAATATAAGAATTTAGCGTAATTCTATCACATCTGTTCAACTTACGTCGCTCCTATTTCGGATAGCGTACTGGGCTAGGCGGCATCCTAAAGCGCGTGGAGTGTCGAGTACAATGAACTATTACTCTTCTATGATAGGGCAATCAGAGACCCGATTAGATCATTTTATATTTTGGTTAATATAAGAATTCAGCGAAATTCTATCACATTTGTTAAATTAACGTCGCTCCTATTTCAGATAGCGTATTGGGCTAAGCGGCATCTCAAAGCGCATGAAATGGCGAACAAAATACACTATTAAACTTCTAGGCTAGGGCGAACAGAGACCAGATTAGATCATTTTATAATTTGGTTAACATAAGAATTCTGCGAAATTCTATCACATCTGTTCAATTTACGTCGCTCCTATTTCAGATTGCTTATTGGGCTAAGCGGCATCTCAAAGCGCATGAAATGACGAGTGAAATGCACCATTAAACTTCTAGGGTAGGGCGAACAAAGACCCGATTAGATCATTTTACATTAAGGTTAATATAAGAATTCAGCGAAATTCTATCACATTTGTTCAATTTACATCGCTCCTATTTCAGATAGCGACTTGTGGTAAGCAGCATCTCAAAGCGCAAGAAATGGCGAATAAAATGCATTATTAAACTTCTAGGGTAGGGCAAACAGAGACCCCATTAGATCATTTTGTATTATGGTTAATTTAAGAATTCAGCGAAATTCTATCACATTTGTTCAATTTACGTCGTTCCTATTTCAGATAGCATACTGGGCTAGGCGGCATCTTAAAGCGCGTGGAATGGCGAGTAAAATGCTCTATTAAACTTCTTGGGTAGGGCGAACAGAGACCCGATTAGATCATTTTATATTTTGTTTAATATAAGATTTCAGGGAAATTCTATCACATTTGTTCAGTTTACGTCGCTCCTATTTCAGATAGCGTACTGGGCTAGGCGGCATCTTAAAGCGCGTGGAAGGGCGAGTAAAATATACTATTAAACTTCTATGATAGGGCAATCAGAGTTCCGATTAGATCATTTTATATTTTGTTTACTATAACATTTCAGGGAAATTCTATCACATTTGTTCAATTTACGTCGCTCCTATTTCAGATAGCGTATTGGGCTAAGCGGCATCTCAAAGCGCATGAAATGACGAGAGAAATGCACTATTAAACTTCTTGGGTGGGGCGAACAAAGACCCGATTACATCATTTTATATTATGGTTAATTTAAGAATTCAGCAAAATTCTATCACATTTGTTCAATTTACGTCGCTCCTATTTCAGATACCGTATTGGGCTTAGCGGCATCTCAAAGCGCATGAAATGGCGAGTAAGATGCACTATTAAACTTTCAGGATAAGGCAAACAGAGACCCGATTAGACCATTTTATATTAAGGTTAATATAAGAATTCAGCGTAATTCTATCACATTTGTTCAACTTACGTCGCGCCTATTTCAGATAGCGTATTGTGCTAAGCGGCATCTCAAAGCGCATGAAATGACGAGTGAAATGCACTATTAATCTTCTAGGGTAGGGCGAACAGAGACCCGATTAGAACATTCTACATTAAGCTTAATATAAGAATTCAGCGAAATTCTCTCACATTTGTTCAATTTACGTCGCTGATATTTCAGATAGCGTATTGGGCTAAGCGGCATCTCAAAGCGCAAGAAATGGCGAGTAAAATGCACTATTAAACTTCTAGGGTAGGGCAAACAGAGACCGGATTAGATCATTTTATATTTTGGTTAATATAAGAATCCAGCGAAATTCTATCACATTTGTTCAATTTACGTCGCTCCTATATCAGATAGCGTATTGGGCTAAGCGGCACCTCAAAGCGCATGGAATGGCGAGTGAAATGCACAATTAAACTTCTAGGATAAGGCAAACAGAGACCCGATTAGATCATTTTATATTACGGTTAATATAAGAATTAGGCGTAATTCTATCACATTTGTTCAACTTACGTCGCTGATATTTCAGATAGCGTATTGGGCTAAGCGGCATCTCAAAGCGCAAGAAATGGCGAGTAAAATGCACTATTAAACTTCTAGGGTAGGGCAAACAGAGATCCGATTAGGTCATTTTATATTATGGTTAATTTAAGAATCCAGCCAAATTCTATCACATTTATTCAATTTACGTCGCTCCTATTTCAGATAGCGTACTGGGCTAGGCGGAATCTTAAAGCGCGTGTATTGGCGAGTAAAATGCTCTATTAAACTTCTATGATAGGGCAATCAGAGACCCGATTAGATCATTTTATATTTTGGTTAATATATGAATTCAGCGAAATTCTATCACATTTGTTTAATTTACGTCGCACCTATTTCAGATAGCGTATTGGGCTAAGCGGCATCTCAAAGCGCATGAAATGGCAAGTAAAATGCACTATTAAACTTCTAGGGTAGGGCAATCAGAGTCCCGGTTAGATCATTTTATATTATGGTTAATTTAAGAATTCAGCAAAATTCTATCACATTTGTTTAATTTACGTCGCTCCTATTTCAGATAGCGTACTGGGCTAGGCGGCATCTCAAAGCGCATGAAATGGCGAGTGAAATGCACTATTAAACTTCTAGGGTAAGGCAAACAGAGACCCGATTAGATCATTTTATATTTCGGTTAATATAAGAATTCAGCGAAATTCTATCACATTTGTTTAATTTACGTCGCTCCTATTTCAGATAGCGTACTGGGCTAGGCGGCATCTCAAAGCGCATGAAATGGCGAGTGAAATGCACTATTAAACTTCTAGGGTAGGGCAAACAGAGACCCGATTAGATCATCTAATATTATGGTTAATTTAAGAATTCAGCAAAATGCTGTTACATTTGTTCAATTTACGTCGCTCCTATTTCAGATAGCTTATTGGGCTAAGCGGCATCTCAAAGCGCATGAAATGGCGAGTAAAATGCACTATTAAACCTCTAGGGTAGGGCAAACAGAGACCCGATTAGATCATTTTATATTATGGTTAATTTAAGAATTCAGCAAAATTCTATCACATTTGTTCAATTTACGTCGTTCCTATTTCAGATAGCGTCCTGGGCTAAGCGGCATCTAAAAGCGCATGAAATGACGAGTATAATGCACTATTATACTTCTAGGATAAGGCAAACAGAGACCCGATTAGATCATTATATTATGGTTAATTTAAGAATTCAGCGAAATTCTATCACATTTGTTCCATTTACGTCGCTCCTATTTCGGATAGCGTATTGGGCTAAGCGGCATTTCAAAGCGCATGAAATGGTGAGTAAAATGCACTATTAAAGTTCTAGGGTAGGGCAAACAGAGACCCGATTAGATCATTTTATATTATGGTTAATTTAAGAATTCAGCGAAATTCTATCACATTCGTTCAATTTACGTCGTTCCTATTTCAGATAGCGTCCTGGGCTAAGCGGCATCTAAAAGCGCATGAAATGACGAGTATAATGCACTATTATACTTCTAGGATAAGGCAAACGGAGACCCGATTAGATCATTATATTATGGTTAATTTAAGAATTCAGCGAAATTCTATCACATTTGTTCAATTTACGTCGCTCCTATTTCAGATAGCGTATTGGGCGAAGCGGCTTCTCAAAGCGCATGAAATGGAGAATAAAATGCACTATTAAATTTCTAGGCTAGGGCGAACAGAGACCCGATTAGATCATTTTACATTATGGTTAATAAAAGAATTCAGCGAAATTCTATCACATTTGTTCAATTTGCATCGCTCCTATTTCAGATAGCGTATTGGGCTAAGCGGCATCTCAAAGCGCATGAAATGGCGAGTAAAATGCACTATTAAACTTCTAGGGTAGGGCAAAGAGAGACCCGATTAGATCATTTTATATTATAGTGAATTTAAGAGTTCAGCGAAATTCTCTCACATTTGTTCAATTTACGTCGCTCCTATTTCAGATAGCGTATTGGGCTAAGCGGCATCTCAAAGCGCATGAAATGGCGAATACAATGCACTATTAAACTTCTAGGCTAGGGCGAACAGAGACCCGATTAGATCATTTTACATTATGGTTAATAAAAGAATTCAGCGAAATTCTATCACATTTGTTCAACTTCCGTCGCTCCTATTTCAGATAGCGTATTGGGCTAAGCGGCATCTCAAAGCGCATGAAATGACGAGTAAAATGCACTATTAAAATTCTATGATAGGTCAATCAGAGACCCGATTAGATCATTTTATATTTTGGTTAATATAAGAATTCAGCGAAATTCTATCACATTTGTTCAATTTACGTCGCTCGTACTACAGATAGCGTATTGGGCGAAGCGGCTTCTCAAAGCGCATGAAATGACGAGCATAATGCACTACTATACTTCTAGGATCAGGCAAACAGAGACCCGATTAGATCATTTTATATTACGGTTAATATAAGAATTCAGCGTAATTCTATCACATCTGTTCAACTTACGTCGCTCCTATTTCGGATAGCGTACTGGGCTAGGCGGCATCCTAAAGCGCGTGGAGTGTCGAGAAAAATGCACTATTACTCTTCTATGATAGGGCAATCAGAGACCCGATTAGATCATTTTATATTTTGGTTAATATAAGAATTCAGCGAAATTCTATCACATTTGTTAAATTAACGTCGCTCCTATTTCAGATAGCGTATTGGGCTAAGCGGCATCTCAAAGCGCATGGAATGGCGAACAAAATACACTATTAAACTTCTAGGCTAGGGCGAACAGAGACCAGATTAGATCATTTTATAATTTGGTTAACATAAGAATTCTGCGAAATTCTATCACATCTGTTCAATTTACGTCGCTCCTATTTCAGATTGCTTATTGGGCTTAGCGGCATCTCAAAGCGCATGACGTGACGAGTGAAATGCACTATAAAACTTCTAGGGTAGGGCAAACAGCGACCCGATTATATCATTTTATATTATGGTTAATTTAAGAATTCAGCGAAGTTCTATCACATTTGTTCAATTTACGTCGCTCCTATTTCAGATAGCGTATTGGGCTTAGCGGCATCTCAAAGCGCATGAAGTGACGAGTGAAATGCACTATTAAACTTCTAGGGTAGGGCAAACAGAGACCCGATTAGATCATTTTATATTATGGTTAATTTAAGAATTCAGCGAAGTTCTATCACATTTGTTCAATTTACGTCGCTCCTATTTCAGATAGAGTGTTGGGCTAAGCAGCATTTCAAAGCGCATGAAATGGCGAGTGAAATGCACTATTAAACTTCTAGGATAAGGCAAACAGAGACCCGATTAGATCATTTTATATTACGGTTAATAGAAGAATTCAGCGTAATTCTATCACATTTGTTCATCTTACGTCGCTACTATTTCAGATAGCGTACTGGGCTAGGCGGCATCTTAAAGTGCGTGGAAGGGCGAGTAAAATGCACTACCAAACTTCTATGATAGAGCAATCAGAGACCCGATTAGATCGTTTTATATTTTGTTTAATATAAGATTTCAGGGTAATTCTATCACATTTGTTCAATTTCCGTCGCTCCTATTTCAGATAGCGTATTGGGCTAAGCGGTATCTCAAAGCGCATGAAATGGCGAACAAAATGCACTATTAAACTTCTAGGCTAGGGCGAACAGAGACCAGATTAGATCATTTTATATTTTGGTTAACATAAGAATTCTGCGAAATTCTATCGCATTTGTTCAATTTACGTCGCTCCTATTTCAGATAGCTTATTGGGCTTAGCGGCATCTCAAAGCGCATGAAGTGACGAGTGAAATGCACTATTAAACTTCTAGGGTAGGGCAAACAGAGATCCGATTAGATCATTTTATATTCTGGTTAATTTAAGAATTCAGCAAAATTCCATCACATTTGTTCAACTTACGTCGCTCCTATTTCAGATAGCGTACTGGGCGGCATCTTAAAGCGCGTGGAATGGCGAGTAAAATGCACTACTAATCTTCTATGATAGGGCAATCAGAGACCCGATTAGATCATTTTATATTTTGTTTAATATAAGATTTCAGGGAAATTCTATCACATTTGTTCAATTTACGTCGCTCCTATTTCAGATAGGGTATTGGGCTAAGCGGCATCTCAAAGCGCATGAAATGACGACTAAAATGCACTATTAAACTTCTAGGCTAGGGCGAACAGAGACCCGATTAGATCATTTTACATTTTGGTTAATAAAAGAATTCAGCAAAATTCTATCACATTTGTTCCATTTACGTCGCTCCTATTTCGGATAGCGTATTGGGCTAAGCGGCATTTCAAAGCGCATGAAATGGTGAGTAAAATGCACTATTAAACTTCTAGGGTAGGGTAAGCAGAGACCCGATTAGATCATTTTATATTATGGTTAATTTAAGAATTCAGCAAAATTCTATCACATTCGTTCAATTTAGGTCGCTCCTATTTCAGATAGCGTTATGAGCTAGGCGGCATCTTAAAACGCGTGGACTGGCGAGTAAAATCCACTATTAAACTTCTCGGCTAGGGCGAACAGAGACCCGATTAGATAATTTTATATTTTGGTTAATATAAGAATTCAGCGAAATTCTATCACATTTGTTCAATTTACGTCGCTCCTATTTCAGATAGCTTATTGGGCTTAGCGGCATCTCAAAGCGCATGAAATGACGAGTGTAATGCACTATTAAACTTCTAGGGTAGGGCAAACAGAGACCCGATTAGATCATTTTACATTATGGTTAATAAAAGAATTCAGCGAAATTCTATCACATTTGTTCAACTTACGTCGCTCCTAATTCAGATAGCGTATTGGGCTAAGCGGCATCTCAAAGCGCATGAAATGGCGAGTAAAATGCACTATTAAAATTCTATGATAGGTCAATCAGAGACCCGATTAGATCATTTTATATTATGGTTAATTTAAGAATTCAGCAAAATTCTATCACATCTGTTCAACTTACGTCGCTCCTATTTCAGATAGCGTACTGGGCTAGGCGGCATCTCAAAGCGCATGAAATGGCGAGTGAAATGCACTATTAAACTTCTAGGGTAGGGCAAACAGAGACCCGATTAGATCATCTAATATTATGGTTAATTTAAGAATTCAGCAAAATTCTGTTACATTTGTTCAATTTACGTCGCTCCTATTTCAGATAGCTTATTGGGCTAAGCGGCATCTCAAAGCGCATGAAATGGCGAGTAAAATGCACTATTAAACCTCTAGGGTAGGGCAAACAGAGACCCGATTAGATCATTTTATATTATGGTTAATTTAAGAATTCAGCAAAATTCTATCACATTTGTTCAATTTACGTCGTTCCTATTTCAGATAGCGTCCTGGGCTAAGCGGCATCTAAAAGCGCATGAAATGACGAGTATAATGCACTATTATACTTCTAGGATAAGGCAAACAGAGACCCGATTAGATCATTATATTATGGTTAATTTAAGAATTCAGCGAAATTCTATCACATTTGTTCAATTTACGTCGCTCCTATTTCAGATAGCGTATTGGGCGAAGCGGCTTCTCAAAGCGCATGAAATGGAAAATAAAATGCCCTATTAAATTTCTAGGCTAGGGCGAACAGAGACCCGATTAGATCAATTTACATTATGGTTAATAAAAGAATTCAGCGAAATTCTATCACATTTGTTCAATTTGCATCGCTCCTATTTCAGATAGCGTATTGGGCTAAGCGGCATCTCAAAGCGCATGAAATGGCGAGTAAAATGCACTATTAAACTTCTAGGGTAGGGCAAACAGAGACCCGATTAGATCATTTTATATTATAGTGAATTTAAGAGTTCAGCGATATTCTCTCACATTTGATCAATTTACGTCGCTCCTATTTCAGATAGCGTATTGGGCTAAGCGGCATCTCAAAGCGCATGAAATGGCGAATACAATGCACTATTAAACTTCTAGGCTAGGGCGAACAGAGACCCGATTAGATCATTTTACATTATGGTTAATAAAAGAATTCAGCGAAATTGTATCACATTTGTTCAACTTCCGTCGCTCCTATTTCAGATAGCGTATTGTGCTAAGCGGCATCTCAAAGCGCATGAAATGACGAGTAAAATGCACTATTAAAATTCTATGATAGGTCAATCAGAGACCCGCTTAGATCATTTTATATTTTGGTTAATATAAGAATTCAGCGAAATTCTATCACATTTGTTCAATTTACGTCGTTCCTATTTCAGATAGCGTCCTGGGCTAAGCGGCATCTAAAAGCGCATGAAATCACGAGTATAATGCACTATTATACTTCTAGGATAAGGCAAACAGAGACCCGATTAGATCATTATATTATGGTTAATTTAAGAATTCAGCGGAATTCTATCACATTTGTTCAATTTACGTCGCTCCTATTTCAGATAGCGTACTGGCCTAGGCGGCATCTTAAAGCGCGTGGAATGTCGAATAAAATGCACTATTAAAATTCTATGATAGGTCAATCAGAGACCCGATTAGATCATTTTATATTTTGGTTAATATAAGAATTCAGCGAAATTCTATCACATTTGTTCAATTTACGTCGCTCCTATTTCAGATAGCGTATTGGGCGAAGCGGCTTCTCAAAGCGCATGAAATGGAGAATAAAATGCACTATTAAATTTCTAGGCTAGGGCGAACAGAGACCCGATTAGATCATTTTACATTATGGCTAATAAAAGAATTCAGCGAAATTCTATCACATTTGTTCAATTTACGTCGCTCCTATTTCAGATAGCGTACTGGGCTAGGCGGCATTTTAAATCGCGTGGAATG
>CAKAJE020000218.1:0-97922 GCA_916610135.2 Macropis europaea
AAACAGAGACCCGATTAGATCATTTTATATTACGGTTAATATAAGAATTCAGCGTAATTCTATCACATTTGTTCAACTTACGTCGCTCCTATTTCAGATAGCGTAGTGGGCTAGGCGGCATCTTAAAGCACGTGGAAGGGCGAGTAAAATGCACTACTAAGCTTTTATGATAGGGCAATCAGAGTCCCGATTAGATCATTTTATATTTTGGTTAATATAAGAATTCAGCGAAATTCTATCACATTTGTTCAACTTACGTCGCTCCTATTTCAGATAGCGTACTGGGCTAAGCGGCATCTCAAAGCGCATGAAATGGCGAGTAAAATGCACTATTAAACTTCTAGGGTAGGGCAAACAGAGACCCGATTAGATCATTTTACATTAAGGTGTATATAAGAATTCAGGGAAATTCTATCACATTTGTTCAATTTCCGTCGCTCCTATTTCAGATAGCTTATTGGGCTAAGATGCATCTCAAAGCGCATGAAATGACGAGTGAAATGCACTATTAAACATCTATGATAGGGCAAACAGAGACCCGATTAGATCATTTTATATTATGGTTAATTTAAGAATTCAGCGAAATTCTCTCACATTTGTTCGATTTACGTCGCTCCTATTTCAAATAGCGTATTGGGCTAAGCGGCATCTCAAAGCGCATGAAATGGCGAGTAAAATGCACTATTAAACTTCTAGGGTAGGGCAAACAGAGACCCGATTAGATCATTTTATATTATGGTTAATTTAAGAATTCAGAGTAATTCTATCACATTTGTTCAACTTACGTCGCTCCTATTTCAGATAGCGTACTGGGCTAGGCGGCATCTTAAAGCGCAAGAAATGGCGAGTAAAATGCACTATTAAACTTCTAGGGTAGGGCAAACAGAGACCCGATTAGATCATTTTATATTACGGTTAATATAAGAATTCAGCGTAATTCTATCACATTTGTTCAACTTACGTCGCTCCTATTTCAGATAGCGTACTGGGCTAGGCGTCATCTTAAAGCGCGTGGAAGGGTGAGTAAAATGCACTACTAAACTTATAGGGTAGGGCAAACAGAGACCCGATTAGATCATATTATATTATGGTTAATTTAAGAATTCAGCAAAATTCTATCACATTTGTTCAATTTACAGCGCTCCTATTTCAGATATCGTATTGGGCTAAGCGGCAACTCAAAGCGCATGAAATGACGAGTGAAATGCAGTATTAAACTTCTAGGGTAGGGCGAACAGAGACCCGATTAGATCATTTTACATTAAGTTTAATATAAGAATTCAGCGAAATTCTATCACATTTGTTCAATTTACGTCGCTCCTATTTCAGATAGCTTATTGGGCTAAGCGGCATCTCAAAGCGCATGAAATGGCGAGTGAAATGCACTATTAAACTAGTAGGGTAGGGCGAACAAAGACCCGATTAGATCATTTTACATTAAGGTGTATATAAGAATTCAGGGAAATTCTATCACATTTGTTCAATTTACGTCGCTCCTATTTCAGATAGCGTATTGGGCTAAGCGCCATCTCAAAGCGCATGAAATGGCGAGCAAAGTGCACTATTAAACTTCTAGGGTAAGGCAAACAGAGACCCGATTAGATCATTTTATATTACGGTTAATATAAGAATTCAGCGTAATTCTATCACATTTGTTCAACTTACGTCGCTTCTATTTCAGATAGCGTACTGGGCTAAGCGGCATCTTAAAGCGCGTGGAAGGGCGAGTAAAATGCACTACTAAACTTCTATGATAGGGAATCAGAGTCCCGATTAGATCATTTTATATTTTGGTTAATATAAGAATTCAGCGAAATTCTATCACATTTGTTCAATTTCCGTCGCTCCTATTTCAGATAGCTTATTGGGCTAAGATGCATCTCAAAGCGCATGAAATGACGAGTGAAATGCACTATTAAACTTCTATGATAAGGCAAACAGAGACCCGATTAGATCATTTTATATTACGGTTAATATAAGAATTCAGCGTAATTCTATCACATTTGTTCAACTTACGTCGCTCCTATTTCAGATAGCGTAGTGGGCTAGGCGGCATCTTAAAGCACGTGGAAGGGCGAGTAAAATGCACTACTAAGCTTTTATGATAGGGCAATCAGAGTCCCGATTAGATCATTTTATATTTTGGTTAATATAAGAATTCAGCGAAATTCTATCACATTTGTTCAATTTACGTTGCTCCTATTTCACATAGCGTATTGGGCTAAGCGGCATCTCAAAGCGCATGAAATGACGAGTGAAATGCACTATTAAACATCTATGATAGGGCAAACAGAGACCCGGTTAGATCATTTTATATTATGGTTAATTTAAGAATTCAGCGAAATTCTCTCACATTTGTTCGATTTACGTCGCTCCTATTTCAAATAGCGTATTGGGCTAAGCGGCATCTCAAAGCGCATGAAATGGCGAGTAAAATGCACTATTAAACTTCTAGGGTAGGGCAAACAGGGACCCGATTAGATCATTTTATATTATGGTTAATTTAAGAATTCAGAGTAATTCTATCACATTTGTTCAACTTACGTCGCTCCTATTTCAGATAGCGTACTGGGCTAGGCGGCATCTTAAAGCGCGTGGAAGGGCGAGTAAAATGCACTACTAAACTTCTATGATAGGGTAATCAGAGTCCCGATTAGATCATTTTATATTTTGGTTAATATAAGAATTCAGCAAAATTCTATCACATTTGTTCAATTTACGTTGCTCCTATTTCAGATAGCGTATTGGGCTAAGCGGCACCTCAAAGCGCATGAAATGACGAGTGAAATGCACTATTAAACTTCTAGGGTTGAGCGAACAAAGACCCGATTAGATCATTTTACATTAAGATTATTATAAGAATTCAGCGAAATTCTATCACATTTGTTCAATTTACGTCGCTCCTATTTCAGATAGCGTATTGGGCTAAGCGCCATCTCAAAGCGCATGAAATGGCGAGCAATGTGCACTATTAAACTTCTAGGATAAGGCAAACAGAGACCCGATTAGATAATTTTATATTACGGTTAATATAAGAATTCAGGGTAATTCTATCACGTTTGTTCAATGTACGACGCTCCTATTTCAGATAGCGTATTGGGATAAGCGGCATCTCAAAGCGCATGAAATGGCGAGTAAAATGCACTGTTAAACTTCTAGGGTAGGGCAAACAGAGACCCGATTAGATCATTTCATATTATGGTTTATTTAAGAATTCAGAAAAATTCTATCACATTTGTTCAATTTACGTCGCTCCTATTTCAGATAGCTTATTGGGCTAAGCGGCATCTCAATGCGCATGAAATGGCGAGTAAAATGCACTGCTAAACTTGTAGGGTAGGGCAAACAGAGACCCGATCAGATCATTTTATATTACGGTTAATATAAGAATTCAGCGAAATGCTATCACAATTGTTCAATTTACGTCGCTCCTATTTCAGATAGCGTATTGGGCTAAGCGGCATCTCAAAGCGCATGAAATGACGAGTGGAAGGCACTATTAAACTTCTAGGGTAGGGCGAAGACAGAACCGATTAGATCATTTTACATTAAGGTTAATATAAGAATTCAGGGAAATTCTATCACGTTTTTCAATTTACGTCGCTCCTATTTCAGATAGCGTATTGGGCTAAGCGGCATCTCAAACCGCATGAAGTGGCGAGTAAAATGCACTTTTAATCTTCTAGGGTAAGGCAAACAGAGACCCGATTAGATCATTTTATAATACGGTTAATATAAGAATTCAGCGTAATTCTCTCACATTTGTTCAATGTACGTCGCTCCTATTGCAGATAGCGTATTGGGCTAAGCGGGATCTCAAAGCGCATGAGATGGCGAGTAAAATGCACTATTAAACTTCTAGGGTAAGGCAAACAGAGACCCGATCAGATCATTTTATATTACGGTTAATATAAGAATTCAGCGTAATTCTATCATATTTGTTCAATTTACGTCGCTCCTATTTCAGATGCGTATTGGGCTAAGCGGCATCTCAAAGCGCATGAAATGGCGAGTAAAATGCACTATTAAACTCCTAGGGTAGGGCAAACAGAGACCCGATTAGATCATTTTATATTATGGTTAATTTAAGAATTCAGCCAAATTCTGTCACATTTGTTCAATTTACGTCGCTCCTATTTCAGATAGCGTACTGGGCTAGGCGGAATCTTAAAGCGCGTGGACTGGCGAGTAAAATGCACAATAAAACTTCTATGATAGGGCAATCAGAGACCCGATTAGATCATTTTATATTTTGGTTAATATAAGAATTCAGCGAAACTCTATCACAATTGTTCTATTTACGTCGCTCCTATTTCAGATAGCGTATTGGGCTAAGCGGCATCTCAAAGCGCATGAAATGGCGAGTGAAATGCACTATCACACTTCTAGGGTAGGGCGAACAGAGACCCGATTAGATCATTTTACATTAATGTTAATATAAGTATTCAGGGAAATCCTATCACATTTGTTCAAATTACGTCGCTCCTATTTCAGATAGCGTATTGGGCTAAGCGGCATCTCAAAGCGCATGAAATGGCGAGTGAAATGCACTATTACACTTCTAGGGTAGGGCGAACAGAGACCCGATTAGATCATTTTACATTAAGGTTAATATAAGTATTCAGGGATATTCTATCACATTTGTTCAATTTACGTCGTTCCCATTTCAGCTAGCGTATTGGGCTAAGCTGCTCCTCAAAGCGCATGAAATGACGATTAAAATGCACTGTTAAACTTCTAGTGTAGGGCAAACAGAGACCCGATTAGATCATTTCATATTATGGTTTATTTAAGAATTCAGAAAAATTCTATCACATTTGTTCAATTTACGTCGCTCCTATTTCAGATAGCGTATTGGACTAAGCTGCTTCTCAAAGCGCATGAAATGGCGATTAAAATGCACTGTTAAACTTCTAGGGTAGGGCAAACAGAGACCTGATTAGATCATTTTATATTATGGTTAATATAAGAATTCAGCGAAATTCTATCACAATTGTTCTATTTACGTCGCTCCTATTTCAGATAGCGTATTGGACTAAGCTGCTTCTCAAAGCGCATGAAATGGCGATTAAAATGCACTGTTAAACTTCTAGGGTAGGGCGAACAGAGACCCGATTAGATCATTTTACATTAAGGTTAATATAAGTATTCCGGGGTATTCTATCACATTTGTTCAATTTACGTCGCTCCTATTTCAGATAGCGTATTGGGCTATGTTGCTTCTCAAAGCGCATGAAATGGCGATTAAAATGCACTGTTAAACTTCTAGGGTAGGGCAAACAGAGACCCGATTAGATCATTTTATATTATGGTTAATTTAAGAATTCAGCCAAATTCTATCACATTTGTTCAATTTACGTCGCTCCTATTTCAGATAGCGTACTGGGCTAGGCGGCATCTTAAAGCGCATGAAATGACGAGTGAAACGCACTATTAAACTTCTAGGGTAGGGCGAACAGAGAACCGATTAGATCATTTTACATTAAGGTTAATATAAGAATTCAGGGAAATTCTATCACGTTTGTTCAATTTATGTCGCTCCTATTTCAGGTAGCGTATTGGGCTAAGCGGCATCTCAAAGCGCATGAAATGGCGATTAAAATGCACTGTTAAACTTCCAGGGTAGGGCAATCAGAGACCCGATTAGATCATTTTATATTATGGTTAATTTAACAATTCTGCGAAATTCTATCACATTTGTTCAATTTACGTCGTTCCTATTTCAGATAGCATACTGGGCTGGGCGGCATCTTAAAGCGCGTGGAACGGCGAGTAAAACGCGCTGTTAAACTTCTAGGATAAGGCAAACAGAGACCCGATTAGATCATTTTATATTACGGTTAATATAAGAATGCAGCGTAATTCCAGCACATTTGTTCAACTTACGTCGCTCCTATTTCAGATAGCGTACTGGGCTAGGCTGCATCTCAAAGCGCATGAAATGGCGAGTGAAATGCACTATTAGACTTCTATGGTAGGGCGAACAGAGGCCCGTTTAGATCATTTTACATTAAGGTTAATATAAGAATTCAGCGAAATTCTATCACATTTGTTCAACTTACGTCGCTCCTATTTCACATAGCGTATTGGGCTAAGCGGCATCTCAAAGCCCATGAAATGACGAGTGAAGTGCACTATTAAGCTTCTAGGGTGGGGCGAACAGAGACCCGATTAGATCATTTTACATTAAGGTAAATATAAGAATTCACGGAAATTCTATCACATTTGTTCAATTTACGTCGCTCCTATTTCAGGTAGCGTATTGGGCTAAGCGGCATCTCAAAGCGCATGAAATGGCGATTAAAATGCACTGTTAAACTTCCAGGGTAGGGCAATCAGAGACCCGATTAGATCATTTTATATTATGGTTAATTTAACAATTCTGCGAAATTCTATCACATTTGTTCAATTTACGTCGTTCCTATTTCAGATAGCATACTGGGCTGGGCGGCATCTTAAAGCGCGTGGAACGGCGAGTAAAACGCGCTGTTAAACTTCTAGGATAAGGCAAACAGAGACCCGATTAGATCATTTTATATTACGGTTAATATAAGAATGCAGCGTAATTCCAGCACATTTGTTCAACTTACGTCGCTCCTATTTCAGATAGCGTACTGGGCTAGGCTGCATCTCAAAGCGCATGAAATGGCGAGTGAAATGCACTATTAGACTTCTATGGTAGGGCGAACAGAGGCCCGTTTAGATCATTTTACATTAAGGTTAATATAAGAATTCAGCGAAATTCTATCACATTTGTTCAACTTACGTCGCTCCTATTTCACATAGCGTATTGGGCTAAGCGGCATCTCAAAGCCCATGAAATGACGAGTGAAATGCACTATTAAGCTTCTAGGGTGGGGCGAACAGAGACCCGATTAGATCATTTTACATTAAGGTAAATATAAGAATTCACGGAAATTCTATCACATTTGTTCAATTTACGTCGCTCCTATTTCAGATAGCGTACTGGGCTAGGCGGCATGTAAAAGCGCATGAAATGGCGAGTATAATGCACTATTAAACTTCGAGGATAACGCAAACAGAGACCCGATTAGATCATTTTATATTATGGTTAATTTAAGAATTCAGCGAAATTCTATCACATTTGTTCAATTTACGTCGCTCCTATTTCAGATAGCATACTGGGCTAGGCGGCATCTTAAAGCGCGTGGAGTGGCGAGTAAAACGCGCTATTAAACTTCTAGGATAAGGCAAACAGAGACCCGATTAGATCATTTTATATTACGCTTAATATGAGAATGCAGCGTAATTCTATCACATTTATTCAACTTACGTCGCTCCTATTTCAGATAGCGTACTGGGCTAGGCTGCATCTCAAAGCGCATGAAATGGCGAGTGAAATGCACTATTAGACTTCTATGGTAGGGCGAACAGAGGCCCGTTTAGATCGTTTTACATTAAGGTTAATATAAGTATTCACGGAAATTCTATCACATTTGTTCAATTTACGTCGCTCCTATTTCAGATAGCGTACTGGGCTAGGCGGCATCTCAAAGCGCATGAAATGGCGACTAAAATGCACTATTAAACTTCTAGGCAAGGGCGAACAGAGACCCGATTAGATCATTTTACATTTTGGTTAATAAAAGAATTCAGCGAAATTCCATCACATTTGTTCAATTTACGTCGCTCCTATTTCAGATAGCATATTGGGCTAAGCGGCATCTCAAAGCGCATGAAATGACGAGTGAAATGCACTATTAAAATTCTGTGATAGGGCAATCAGAGACACGATTAGATCATTTTATATTATGGTTAATTTAAGAATTCAGCAAAATTCTATCACATTTGTTCAATTTACGTCGCTCCTATTTCAGATAGCGTACTGGGCTAGGCGGCATCTGAAAGCGCATGAAATGACGAGTGAAATGCACTATTAAACTTCTATGATTGGGCAATCAGAGACCCGATTAGATCATTTTATATTTTGTTTAATATAAGATTTCAGGGAAATTTTATCACATTTGTTCAATTTACGTCGCTCCTATTTCAGATAGCGTACAGGGCTAGGCGGCATCTTAAAGCGCGTGGAATGTCAAGTAAACTGCACTATTAAATTTCTTTGATAGGGCAATCAGAGACCCGATTAGATCATTTTATATTTTGGTTAACATAAGAATTCAGCGAAATTTTATCACATTTGTTCAATTTACGTCACTCCTATTACAGATAGCTTATTGGGCTTAGCGGCATCACAAAGCGCATGAAATGACGATTGAAATGCACTATTAAACTTCTATGATAGGGCAATCAGAGACCCGATTAGATCATTTTATATTTTGTTTAGTATAAGATTTCAGGGAAATTTTATCACATTTGTTCAATTTACGTCGCTCCTATTTCAGATAGCGAACTCGGCTAAGCGGCATCTCAAAGCGCATGAAATGGCGAATAAAATGCACTATTAAACTTCTAGGCTATGGCGATCAGAGCCCCGATCAGATCATTTTACATTATGGTTAATAAAAGAATTCAGCGAAATTCTATCACATTTGTTCAACTTACATCGCTGCTATTTCAGATAGCGTACTGGGCTAGGCGGCATCTTAAAGCGCGTGGAATGGCAAGTAAAATGCACTATTAAACTTCTATGATAGGGCAATCAGAGACCCGATTAGATCATTTTATATTTTGGTTAATATAAGAATTCAGCGAAATTCTATCACATTTGTTCAATTTACGTCGCTCCTATTTCAGATAGCGAACTCGGCTAAGCGGCATCTCAAAGCGCATGAAGTGGCGAATAAAATGCACCATTAACTTGTAGGCTAGGGCGAACAGAGACCCGATCAGATCATTTTACATTATGGTTAATAAAAGAATTCAGCGAAATTCTATCACATTTGTTCAACTTCTGTCGCTCCTATTTCAGATAGCGTATTGGGCTAAGCGGCATCTCAAAGCGCATGAAATGGTGAGTAAAATGCACAATTAAACTTCTAGGGTAGGTCAAACAGAGTCCCGATGAGATCATTTTATATTATGGTTAATTTAAGAATTCAGCGAAATTCTATCACATTTGTTCAATTTACGTCGCTCCTATTTCAGATAGCATACTGGGCTAGGCGGCATCTTAAAGCGCGTGGAATGGCGAGTAAAATGCACTACTAAACTTCTATGATAGGGCAATCAGAGACCCGATTAGATCATTTTATATTTTGGTTAATATAAGAGTACAGCGAAATTCTATCACATTTGATCAATTTACGTCGCTCCTATTTCAGATAGCTTATTGGGCTTAGCGGCATCTCAAAGCGCATGAAGTGGCGAATAAAATGCACTATTAAACTTGTAGGCTAGGGCGAACAGAGACCCGATCAGATCATTTTACATTATGGTTAATAAAAAAATTCAGCGAAATTCTATCACATTTGTTCAACTTCTGTCGCTCCTATTTCAGATAGCGTATTGGGCTAAGCGGCATCTCAAAGCGCATGAAATGACGAGTGAAATTCACTATTAAAATTCTATGATAGGGCAATCAGAGACCCGATTAGATCATTTTATATTATGGTTAATTTAAGAATTCAGCAAAATTCTATCACATTTGTTCAATTTACGTCGCTCCTATTTCAGATAGCGTACTGGGCTAGGCGGCATCTTAAAGCGCATGAAATGACGAGTGAAATGCACTATTAAACTTCTATGATAGGGCAATCAGAGACCCGATTAGATCATTTTATATTTTGTTTAATATAAGATTTCAGGGAAATTTTATCACATTTGTTCAATTTACGTCGCTCCTATTTCAGATAGCGTACTGGGCTAGGCGGCATCTTAAAGCGCGTGGAATGTCAAGTAAACTGCACTATTAAATTTCTATGATAGGGCAATCAGAGACCCGATTAGATCATTTTATATTTTGTTTAATATAAGATTTCAGGGAAATTTTATCACATTTGTTCAATTTACGTTGCTCCTATTTCAGATAGCGAACTCGGCTAAGCGGCATCCCAAAGCGCATGAAATGGCGAATAAAATGCACTATTAAACTTCTAGACTACGGCGAACAGAGCCCCGATCAGATCATTTTACATTATGGATAATAAAAGAATTCAGCGAAATTCTATCGCATTTGTTCAACTTACGTCGCTCCTATTTCAGATGGCGTATTGGGCTAAACGGCATCTCAAAGCGCATGAAATGCCGAGTGAAATGCACTATTAGACTTCTATGGTAGGGCGAACAGAGACCCGATTAGATCATTTTACATTAAGGTTAATATCAGGATTCACGGAAATTCTATCACATTAGTTCAATTTACGTCGCTCCTATTTCAGATAGCGTATTGGGCTATGCGGCATCTCAAAGCGCATGAAATGGCGAGTAAAATGCACCATTAAACTTCTAGGGTAGGACAAACAGAGACCCGATTAGATCATTTCATATTATGGTTAATTTAAGAATTCAGCGAAATTCTATCACATTTGTTCAATTTACGTCGCTCCTATTTCAGATAGCGTATTGGGATATGCGGCATCTCAAAGCGCATGAAATGTCGAGTAAAATGCACCATTAAACTTCTAGGATAAGCCAAACAGAGACCCGATTAGATCATTTTATATTACGGTTAATATAAGAATACAGCGTAATTCTATCACATTTGTTCAATTTTCGTCGCTCCTATTTCAGATAGCGTATTGGGCGAAGCGGAATCTCAAAGCGCATGAAATGGCGAATAAAATGCACTATTAAACTTCTAGGGTAGGTCAAACAGAGACCCGATTAGATCATTTTATATTATAGTGAATTTAAGAATTCAGCGAAATTCTCTCACATTTGTTCAATTTACGTCGCTCCTATTTCAGATAGCGTATTGGGCTAAGCGGCATCTCAAAGCGCATGAAATGGCGAGTAAAATGCACTATTAAACTTCTAGGATAAGGCAAACAGAGACCCGATTAGATCATTTTATATTACGGTTAATATAAGAATGCAGCGTAATTCTATCACATTTGTTCAATTTACGTCGCTCCTATTTCAGATAGCGTACTGGGGTAGGCGGCATCTGAAAGCGCGTGGAATGGCGAGTAAAATGCACTATTAAAATTCTATGATAGGGCAATCAGAGACCCGATTAGATCATTTTATATTATGGTTAATATAAGATTTCAGGTAAATTTTATCACATTTGTTCAATTTACGTCGCTCCTATTTCAGTTAGCGTATTCGGCTAAGCGGCATCTCAAAGCGCATGAAATGGCGAGTAAAATGCACTATTAAACTTCTAGGGTAGGGCAAACAGAGACCCGATTAGATCATTTTATATTATAGTGAATTTAAGAATTCAGCGAAATTCTCTCACATTTGTTCAATTTACGTCGCTCCTATTTCAGATAGCGTATTGGGCTAAGCGGCATCTCAAAGCGCATGAAATGGCGAGTAAAATGCACTATTAAACTTCTAGGGTAGGGCAATCTGAGACCCGATTAAATCATTTTATATTTTGGTTAATAAATGAATTCATCGAAATTCTATCACATTCGTTCAATTTACATCGCTCCTATTTCAGATAGCGTACTGGGCTAAGCGGCATCTCAAAGCGCATGAAATGGCGAGTAAAATGCACTATTAAACATCTAGGATAAGGCAAACAGAGACCCGATTAGATCATTTTATATTACGGTTAATATAAGAATTCAGCGTAATTCTGTGACATTTGTTCAACTTACGTAGCTCCTATTTCAGATAGGGTGCTGGGCTAGGCGGCAACTTAAAGCGCGTGGAATGGCGAGTAAAATGCACTGTTAAACTTCTATGGTAGGGCAATCAGAGACCCGATTATATCATTTTATATTTTGGTTAATATAAGAATTCAGCGAAATTCTATCACATTTGTTCAATTTACGTCGCTCCTATTTCAGATAGCTTATTGGGCTAAGCGGCATCGCAAAGCGCATGAATTGACGAGTAAAATGCACTATTAAACTTCTAGGGTAGGGCAATCAGAGACCCGATTAGATCATTTTATTTTATGGTTAATATAAGAATTCAGCGAAGTTCTATCACATTTGTTTAATTTACGTCGCTCCTATTTCAGATAGCGTATTGGGCTAAGCGGCATCTCAAAGCGCATGA
This sequence comes from Macropis europaea, assembly GCA_916610135.2. NCBI lineage: Eukaryota > Metazoa > Arthropoda > Insecta > Hymenoptera > Melittidae > Macropis > Macropis europaea. The sequence continues at coordinate 12,100 of CAKAJE020000218.1, forward strand.
AATGGCGAGTAAAATGCACTATTAAACTTCTAGGATAAGGCAAACAGAGACCCGATTAGATCATTTTATATTACGGTTAATATAAGAAATCAGCGTAATTCTGTCACATTCGTTCAACTTACGTAGCTCCTATTTCAGATAGCGTACTGGGCTAGGCGGCATCTTGAAGCGCGTGGAATGGCGAGTAAAATGCACTATTAAACTTCTATGATAGGGCAATGAGAGACCCGATTGGATCATTTTATATTTTGGTTAATATAAGAATGCAGCGAAATTCTATCACATTTGTTCAATTTACGTCGCTCCTATATCAGATAGCGTATTGGGCTAAGAGGCATCTCAAAGCGCATGAAATGGCGAGTAAAATGCACTATTAAACTTCTAGGATAAGGCAAACAGAGACCCGATTAGATCATTTTATATTACGGTTAATATAAGAAATCAGCGTAATTCTGCCACATTCGTTCAACTTACGTAGCTCCTATTTCAGATAGCGTACTGGGCTAGGCGGCATCTTAATGCGCGTGGAATGGCGAGTAAAATGCACTATTAAACTTCTATGATAGGGCAATCAGAGACCCGATTAGATCATTTTATATTTTGGTTAATATAAGTATTCAGCGAAATTCTATCACATTTGTTCAATATACGTCGCTCCAATTTCAGATAGCTTATTGGGCTAAGAGGTATCTCAAAGCGCATGAAATGGCGAGTAAAATGCACTATTAAACTTCTAGGATAAGGCAAACAGAGACCCGATTAGATCATTTTATATTACGGTTAATATAAGAAATCAGCGTAATTCTGTCACATTCGTTCAACTTACGTAGCTCCTATTTCAGATAGCGTACTGGGCTAGGCGGCATCTTAAAGCGCGTGGAATGGCGAGTAAAATGCACTATTAAACTTCTATGATAGGGCAATCAGAGACCCGATTAGATCATTTTATATTTTGGTTAATATAAGAATACAGCGAAATTCTATCACATTTGTTCAATATACGTCGCTCCAATTTCAGATAGCTTATTGGGCTAAGCGGCATCGCAAAGCGCATGAAATGACGAGTGAAATGCACTATTAAACTTCTTGGGTAGGGCGAACAAAGACCCGATTAGATCATTTTACATTAAGGTTAATATAAGAATTCAGCGAAATTCTATCACATTTGTTCAATTTACATCGCTCCTATTTCAGATAGCGACTTGTGCTAAGTGGCATCTCAAAGCGCAAGAAATGGCGAGTAAAATGCACTATTAAACTTCTAGGGTAGGGCAAACAGAGACCCCATTAGATCATTTTATATTATGGTTAATTTAAGAATTCAGCGAAATTCTATCACATTTGTTCAATTTACGTCGCTCCTAATTCAGATAGCGTATTGGGCTAAGCGGCATCTCAAAGCGCATGAAATGGCGAGTAAAATGCACTATTAAACTTCTAGGGTAGGGCAATCAGAGACCCGATTAGATCATTTTATATTTTGGTTAATAAATGAATTCTTCGAAATTCTATCACATTTGTTCAATTTACATCGCTCCTATTTCAGATAGCGTACTGGGCTAAGCGGCATCTCAAAGCGCATGAAATGGCGAGTAAAATGCACTATTAAACTTCTAGGATAAGGCAAACAGAGACCCGATTAGTTCATTTTATATTACGGTTAATATAAGAATTCAGCGTAATTCTGTGACATGTGTTCAACTTACGTAGCTCCTATTTCAGATAGCGTGCTGGGCTAGGCGGCAACTTAAAGCGCGTGGAATGGCGAGGAAAATGCACTGTTAAACTTCTATGATAGGGCAATCAGAGACCCGATTAGATCATTTTATATTTTGGTTAATATAAGAATCCAGCGAAATTCTATCACAATTTGTTCAATTTACGTCGCTCCTATTTCAGATAGCTTATTGGGCTAAGCGGCAACTCAAAGCGCATGAAATGACGAGTGAAATGCACTATTAAACTTCTAGGGTGGGGCAATCAGAGACCCGATAAGATCATTTTATATTTTGGTTAATATAAGAATTCAGCGAAATTCTATCACATTTGTTCAATTTACGTCGCTCCTATTTCAGATAGCGTATTGGGCTAAGAGGCATCTCAAAGCGCATGAAATGGCGAGTAAAATGCACTATTAAACTTCTATGATAGGGCAATGAGAGACCCGATTAGATCATTTTATATTACGGTTAATATAAGAAATCAGCGTAATTCTGCCACATTCGTTCAACTTACGTAGCTCCTATTTCAGATAGCGTACTGGGCTAGGCGGCATCTTGAAGCGCGTGGAATGTCGAGTAAAATGCACTATTAAACTTCTATGATAGGGCAATGAGAGACCCGATTAGATCATTTTATATTTTGGTTAATATAAGAATTCAGCGAAATTCTATCACATTTGTTCAATATACGTCGCTCCAATTTCAGATAGCTTATTGGGCTAAGCGGCATCGCAAAGCGCATGAAATGACGAGTGAAATGCACTATTAAACTTCTTGGGTAGGGCGAACAAAGACCCGATTAGATCATTTTACATTAAGGTTAATATAAGAATTCAGCGAAATTCTATCACATTTGTTCAATTTACATCGCTCCTATTTCAGATAGCGTATTGGGCTAAGAGGCATCTCAAAGCGCATGAAATGGCGAGTAAAATGCACTATTAAACTTCTAGGATAAGGCAAACAGAGACCCGATTAGATCATTTTATATTACGGTTAATATAAGAAATCAGCGTAATTCTGTCACATTCGTTCAACTTACGTAGCTCCTATTTCAGATAGCGTACTGGGCTAGGCGGCATCTTAAAGCGCGTGGAATGGCGAGTAAAATGCACTATTAAACTTCTATGATAGGGCAATCAGAGACCCGATTAGATCATTTTATATTTTGGTTAATATAAGAATTCAGCGAAATTCTATCACATTTGTTCAATATACGTCGCTCCAATTTCAGATAGCTTATTCGGCTAAGAGGTATCTCAAAGCGCATGAAACGGCGAGTAAAATGCACTATTAAACTTCTAGGATAAGGCAAACAGAGACCCGATTAGATCATTTTATATTACGGTTAATATAAGAAATCAGCGTAATTCTGTCACATTCGTTCAACTTACGTAGCTCCTATTTCAGATAGCGTACTGGGCTAGGCGGCATCTTAAAGCGCGTGGAATGGCGAGTAAAATGCACTATTAAACTTCTATGATAGGGCAATCAGAGACCCGATTAGATCATTTTATATTTTGGTTAATATAAGAATTCAGCGAAATTCTATCACATTTGTTCAATATACGTCGCTCCAATTTCAGATAGCTTATTGGGCTAAGCGGCATCGCAAAGCGCATGAAATGACGAGTGAAATGCACTATTAAACTTCTAGGGAAGGGCAAACAGAGACCCCATTAGATCATTTTATATTATGGTTAATTTAAGAATTCAGCGAAATTCTATCACATTTGTTCAATTTACGTCGCTTCTAATTCAGATAGCGTATTGGGCTAAGCGGCATCTCAAAGCGCATGAAATGGCGAGTAAAATGCACTATTAAACTTCTAGGGTAGGGCAATCAGAGACCCGATTAGATCATTTTATATTTTGGTTAATTTAAGAATTCAGAAAAATTCCTTCATATTTGTTCAATTTACGTCGCTCCTATTTCAGATAGCGTACTGGGCTAGGCGGCAACTTAAAGCGCGTGGAATGGCGAGTAAAATGCGCTATTAAATTTCTATGATAGGGCAATCAGAGACCCGATTAGATCATTTTATATTATGGTTAATTTAAGAATTCAGCGAAATTCTATCACATTTGTTCAATTTACGTAGTTCCTATTACAGATAGCATACTGGGCTAGGCGGTATCTTAAAGCCCGCGGAATGGCGAGTAAAATGCACTATTAAACTTCTATGATAGGGCAATCAGAGACCCGATTAGATCATTTTATATTTTGGTTAATATAAGAATTCAGCGAAATTCTATCACATTTGTTCGATTTACGTCGCTCCTATTTCAGATAGCTTATTGGGCTAAGCGGCATCTCAAAGCGCATGAAATGACGAGTGAAATGCACTATTAAACTTCTAGGGTAGGGCGAACAGAGACCAGATTAGATGATTTTACACTAAGGTTAATATAAGAATTCAGCGTAATTCTGTCACATTTGTTCAACTTACGTAGCTCCGATTTCAGATAGCGTACTGGGCTAGGCGGCATCTTAAAGCGCGTAGAATGGCGAGTAAAATGCACTATTAAACTTCTATGATAGGGCAATCAGAGACCCGATTAGATCATTTTGTATTTTGGTTAATATAAGAATTCAGCGAAATTCTATCACATTTGTTCAATTTACGTCGCTCCTATTTCAGATAGCGTATTGGGCTAAGCGGCATCTCAAAGCGCATGGATTGACGGGTGAAATGCTCTATTAAACTTCTGGGGTAGGGCGAACAGAAACCCGAATAGATCATTTTATATTACGGTTAATATAAGAATTCACGGAAATTCTATCACATTTGTTCAATTTACGTCGCTCCTATTCCAGATAGCGTATTGGGCTAAGGGGCATCTCAAAGCGCATGAAATGGCGAGTAAAATGCAGAATTAAACTTCTAGGATAAGGCAAACAGAGACCCGATTAGATCATTTTATATTGCGGTTAATATAAGAATTCAGCGAAATTCTATCACATTTGTTCAATTTACGTCGCTCCTATTTCAGATAGCGTATTGGGCTAAGAGGCATCTCAAAGCGCATGAAATGGCGAGTAAAATGCACTATTAAACTTCTAGGATAAGGCAAACAGAGACCCGATTAGATCATTTTATATTACGGTTAATATAAGAAATCAGCGTAATTCTGTCACATTCGTTCAACTTACGTAGCTCCTATTTCAGATAGCGTACTGGGCTAGGCGGCATCTTGAAGCGCGTGGAATGGCGAGTAAAATGCACTATTAAACTTCTATGATAGGGCAATGAGAGACCCGATTAGATCATTTTATATTTTGGTTAATATAAGAATTCAGCGAAGTTCTATCACATTTGTTCAATATACGTCGCTCCAATTTCAGATAGCTTATTGGGCTAAGCGGCATCGCAAAGCGCATGAAATGACGAGTGAAATGCACTATTAAACTTCTTGGGTAGGGCGAACAAAGACCCGATTAGATCATTTTACATTAAGGTTAATATAAGAATTCAGCGAAATTCTATCACATTTGTTCAATTTACGTCGCTCCTATATCAGATAGCGTATTGGGCTAAGAGGCATCTCAAAGCGCATGAAATGGCGAGTAAAATGCACTATTAAACTTCTAGGATAAGGCAAACAGAGACCCGATTAGATCATTTTATATTACGGTTAATATAAGAAATCAGCGTAATTCTGCCACATTCGTTCAACTTACGTAGCTCCTATTTCAGATAGCGTACTGGGCTAGGCGGCATCTTAAAGCGCGTGGAATGGCGAGTAAAATGCACTATTAAACTTCTATGATAGGGCAATCAGAGACCCGATTAGATCATTTTATATTTTGGTTAATATAAGAATTCAGCGAAATTCTATCACATTTGTTCAATATACGTCGCTCCAATTTCAGATAGCTTATTGGGCTAAGAGGTATCTCAAAGCGCATGAAATGGCGAGTAAAATGCACTATTAAACTTCTAGGATAAGGCAAACAGAGAACCGATTAGATCATTTTATATTACGGTTAATATAAGAAATCAGCGTAATTCTGTCACATTCGTTCAACTTACGTAGCTCCTATTTCAGATAGCGTACTGGGCTAGGCGGCATCTTAAAGCGCGTGGAATGGCGAGTAAAATGCACTATTAAACTTCTATGATAGGGCAATCAGAGACCCGATTAGATCATTTTATATTTTGGTTAATATAAGAATTCAGCGAAATTCTATCACATTTGTTCAATATACGTCGCTCCAATTTCAGATAGCTTATTGGGCTAAGCGGCATCGCAAAGCGCATGAAATGACGAGTGAAATGCACTATTAAACTTCTTGGGTAGGGCGAACAAAGACCCGATTAGATCATTTTACATTAAGGTTAATATAAGAATTCAGCGAAATTCTATCACATTTGTTCAATTTACATCGCTCCTATTTCAGATAGCGACTTGTGCTAAGTGGCATCTCAAAGCGCAAGAAATGGCGAGTAAAATGCACTATTAAACTTCTAGGGTAGGGCAAACAGAGACCCCATTAGATCATTTTATATTATGGTTAATTTAACAATTCTGCGAAATTCTATCACATTTGTTCAATTTACGTCGTTCCTATTTCAGATAGCATACTGGGCTGGGCGGCATCTTAAAGCGCGTGGAACGGCGAGTAAAACGCGCTGTTAAACTTCTAGGATAAGGCAAACAGAGACCCGATTAGATCATTTTATATTACGGTTAATATAAGAATGCAGCGTAATTCCAGCACATTTGTTCAACTTACGTCGCTCCTATTTCAGATAGCGTACTGGGCTAGGCTGCATCTCAAAGCGCATGAAATGGCGAGTGAAATGCACTATTAGACTTCTATGGTAGGGCGAACAGAGGCCCGTTTAGATCATTTTACATTAAGGTTAATATAAGAATTCAGCGAAATTCTATCACATTTGTTCAACTTACGTCGCTCCTATTTCACATAGCGTATTGGGCTAAGCGGCATCTCAAAGCCCATGAAATGACGAGTGAAATGCACTATTAAGCTTCTAGGGTGGGGCGAACAGAGACCCGATTAGATCATTTTACATTAAGGTAAATATAAGAATTCACGGAAATTCTATCACATTTGTTCAATTTACGTCGCTCCTATTTCAGATAGCGTACTGGGCTAGGCGGCATGTAAAAGGCGCATGAAATGGCGAGTATAATGCACTATTAAACTTCGAGGATAACGCAAACAGAGACCCGATTAGATCATTTTATATTATGGTTAATTTAAGAATTCAGCGAAATTCTATCACATTTGTTCAATTTACGTCGCTCCTATTTCAGATAGCATACTGGGCTAGGCGGCATCTTAAAGCGCGTGGAGTGGCGAGTAAAACGCGCTATTAAACTTCTAGGATAAGGCAAACAGAGACCCGATTAGATCATTTTATATTACGCTTAATATGAGAATGCAGCGTAATTCTATCACATTTGTTCAACTTACGTCGCTCCTATTTCAGATAGCGTACTGGGCTAGGCTGCATCTCAAAGCGCATGAAATGGCGAGTGAAATGCACTATTAGACTTCTATGGTAGGGCGAACAGAGGCCCGTTTAGATCATTTTACATTAAGGTTAATATAAGTATTCACGGAAATTCTATCACATTTGTTCAATTTACGTCGCTCCTATTTCAGATAGCGTACTGGGCTAGGCGGCATCTCAAAGCGCATGAAATGGCGACTAAAATGCACTATTAAACTTCCTTTCAAGGGCGAACAGAGACCCGATTAGATCATTTTACATTTTGGTTAATAAAAGAATTCAGCGAAATTCCATCACATTTGTTCAATTTACGTCGCTCCTATTTCAGATAGCATATTGGGCTAAGCGGCATCTCAAAGCGCATGAAATGACGAGTGAAATGCACTATTAAAATTCTGTGATAGGGCAATCAGAGACACGATTAGATCATTTTATATTATGGTTAATTTAAGAATTCAGCAAAATTCTATCACATTTGTTCAATTTACGTCGCTCCTATTTCAGATAGCGTACTGGGCTAGGCGGCATCTGAAAGCGCATGAAATGACGAGTGAAATGCACTATTAAACTTCTATGATTGGGCAATCAGAGACCCGATTAGATCATTTTATATTTTGTTTAATATAAGATTTCAGGGAAATTTTATCACATTTGTTCAATTTACGTCGCTCCTATTTCAGATAGCGTACAGGGCTAGGCGGCATCTTAAAGCGCGTGGAATGTCAAGTAAACTGCACTATTAAATTTCTTTGATAGGGCAATCAGAGACCCGATTAGATCATTTTATATTTTGGTTAACATAAGAATTCAGCGAAATTTTATCACATTTGTTCAATTTACGTCACTCCTATTACAGATAGCTTATTGGGCTTAGCGGCATCACAAAGCGCATGAAATGACGATTGAAATGCACTATTAAACTTCTATGATAGGGCAATCAGAGACCCGATTAGATCATTTTATATTTTGTTTAGTATAAGATTTCAGGGAAATTTTATCACATTTGTTCAATTTACGTCGCTCCTATTTCAGATAGCGAACTCGGCTAAGCGGCATCTCAAAGCGCATGAAATGGCGAATAAAATGCACTATTAAACTTCTAGGCTATGGCGATCAGAGCCCCGATCAGATCATTTTACATTATGGTTAATAAAAGAATTCAGCGAAATTCTATCACATTTGTTCAACTTACATCGCTGCTATTTCAGATAGCGTACTGGGCTAGGCGGCATCTTAAAGCGCGTGGAATGGCAAGTAAAATGCACTATTAAACTTCTATGATAGGGCAATCAGAGACCCGATTAGATCATTTTATATTTTGGTTAATATAAGAATTCAGCGAAATTCTATCACATTTGTTCAATTTACGTCGCTCCTATTTCAGATAGCGAACTCGGCTAAGCGGCATCTCAAAGCGCATGAAGTGGCGAATAAAATGCACCATTAACTTGTAGGCTAGGGCGAACAGAGACCCGATCAGATCATTTTACATTATGGTTAATAAAAGAATTCAGCGAAATTCTATCACATTTGTTCAACTTCTGTCGCTCCTATTTCAGATAGCGTATTGGGCTAAGCGGCATCTCAAAGCGCATGAAATGGTGAGTAAAATGCACAATTAAACTTCTAGGGTAGGTCAAACAGAGTCCCGATGAGATCATTTTATATTATGGTTAATTTAAGAATTCAGCGAAATTCTATCACATTTGTTCAATTTACGTCGCTCCTATTTCAGATAGCATACTGGGCTAGGCGGCATCTTAAAGCGCGTGGAATGGCGAGTAAAATGCACTACTAAACTTCTATGATAGGGCAATCAGAGACCCGATTAGATCATTTTATATTTTGGTTAATATAAGAGTTCAGCGAAATTCTATCACATTTGATCAATTTACGTCGCTCCTATTTCAGATAGCTTATTGGGCTTAGCGGCATCTCAAAGCGCATGAAGTGGCGAATAAAATGCACTATTAAACTTGTAGGCTAGGGCGAACAGAGACCCGATCAGATCATTTTACATTATGGTTAATAAAAAAATTCAGCGAAATTCTATCACATTTGTTCAACTTCTGTCGCTCCTATTTCAGATAGCGTATTGGGCTAAGCGGCATCTCAAAGCGCATGAAATGACGAGTGAAATTCACTATTAAAATTCTATGATAGGGCAATCAGAGACCCGATTAGATCATTTTATATTATGGTTAATTTAAGAATTCAGCAAAATTCTATCACATTTGTTCAATTTACGTCGCTCCTATTTCAGATAGCGTACTGGGCTAGGCGGCATCTTAAAGCGCATGAAATGACGAGTGAAATGCACTATTAAACTTCTATGATAGGGCAATCAGAGACCCGATTAGATCATTTTATATTTTGTTTAATATAAGATTTCAGGGAAATTTTATCACATTTGTTCAATTTACGTCGCTCCTATTTCAGATAGCGTACTGGGCTAGGCGGCATCTTAAAGCGCGTGGAATGTCAAGTAAACTGCACTATTAAATTTCTATGATAGGGCAATCAGAGACCCGATTAGATCATTTTATATTTTGTTTAATATAAGATTTCAGGGAAATTTTATCACATTTGTTCAATTTACGTCGCTCCTATTTCAGATAGCGAACTCGGCTAAGCGGCATCTCAAAGCGCATGAAATGGCGAATAAAATGCACTATTAAACTTCTAGACTACGGCGAACAGAGCCCCGATCAGATCATTTTACATTATGGATAATAAAAGAATTCAGCGAAATTCTATCGCATTTGTTCAACTTACGTCGCTCCTATTTCAGATGGCGTATTGGGCTAAACGGCATCTCAAAGCGCATGAAATGCCGAGTGAAATGCACTATTAGACTTCTATGGTAGGGCGAACAGAGACCCGATTAGATCATTTTACATTAAGGTTAATATCAGGATTCACGGAAATTCTATCACATTAGTTCAATTTACGTCGCTCCTATTTCAGATAGCGTATTGGGCTATGCGGCATCTCAAAGCGCATGAAATGGCGAGTAAAATGCACCATTAAACTTCTAGGGTAGGACAAACAGAGACCCGATTAGATCATTTCATATTATGGTTAATTTAAGAATTCAGCGAAATTCTATCACATTTGTTCAATTTACGTCGCTCCTATTTCAGATAGCGTATTGGGATATGCGGCATCTCAAAGCGCATGAAATGTCGAGTAAAATGCACCATTAAACTTCTAGGATAAGCCAAACAGAGACCCGATTAGATCATTTTATATTACGGTTAATATAAGAATACAGCGTAATTCTATCACATTTGTTCAATTTTCGTCGCTCCTATTTCAGATAGCGTATTGGGCGAAGCGGAATCTCAAAGCGCATGAAATGGCGAATAAAATGCACTATTAAACTTCTAGGGTAGGTCAAACAGAGACCCGATTAGATCATTTTATATTATAGTGAATTTAAGAATTCAGCGAAATTCTCTCACATTTGTTCAATTTACGTCGCTCCTATTTCAGATAGCGTATTGGGCTAAGCGGCATCTCAAAGCGCATGAAATGGCGAGTAAAATGCACTATTAAACTTCTAGGATAAGGCAAACAGAGACCCGATTAGATCATTTTATATTACGGTTAATATAAGAATGCAGCGTAATTCTATCACATTTGTTCAATTTACGTAGCTCCTATTTCAGATAGCGTACTGGGGTAGGCGGCATCTGAAAGCGCGTGGAATGGCGAGTAAAATGCACTATTAAAATTCTATGATAGGGCAATCAGAGACCCGATCAGATCATTTTATATTATGGTTAATATAAGATTTCAGGTAAATTTTATCACATTTGTTCAATTTACGTCGCTCCTATTTCAGTTAGCGTATTCGGCTAAGCGGCATCTCAAAGCGCATGAAATGGCGAGTAAAATGCACTATTAAACTTCTAGGGTAGGGCAAACAGAGACCCGATTAGATCATTTTATATTATAGTGAATTTAAGAATTCAGCGAAATTCGCTCACATTTGTTCAATTTACGTCGCTCCTATTTCAGATAGCGTATTGGGCTAAGCGGCATCTCAAAGCGCATGAAATGGCGAGTAAAATGCACTATTAAACTTCTAGGGTAGGGCAATCTGAGACCCGATTAAATCATTTTATATTTTGGTTAATAAATGAATTCATCGAAATTCTATCACATTCGTTCAATTTACATCGCTCCTATTTCAGATAGCGTGCTGGGCTAGGCGGCAACTTAAAGCGCGTGGAATGGCGAGTAAAATGCACTGTTAAACTTCTATGGTAGGGCAATCAGAGACCCGATTATATCATTTTATATTTTGGTTAATATAAGAATTCAGCGAAATTCTATCACATTTGTTCAATTTACGTCGCTCCTATTTCAGATAGCTTATTGGGCTAAGCGGCATCGCAAAGCGCATGAATTGACGAGTAAAATGCACTATTAAACTTCTAGGGTAGGGCAATCAGAGACCCGATTAGATCATTTTATATTATGGTTAATATAAGAATTCAGCGAAGTTCTATCACATTTGTTTAATTTACGTCGCTCCTATTTCAGATAGCGTATTGGGCTAAGCGGCATATCAAAGCGCATGAAATGGCGAGTAAAATGCACTATTAAACTTCTAGGATAAGGCAAACAGAGACCCGATTAGATCATTTTATATTACGGTTAATATAAGAAATCAGCGTAATTCTGTCACATTCGTTCAACTTACGTAGCTCCTATTTCAGATAGCGTACTGGGCTAGGCGGCATCTTGAAGCGCGTGGAATGGCGAGTAAAATGCACTATTAAACTTCTATGATAGGGCAATGAGAGACCCGATTAGATCATTTTATATTTTGGTTAATATAAGAATTCAGCGAAATTCTATCACATTTGTTCAATGTACGTCGCTCCAATTTCAGATAGCTTATTGGGCTAAGCGGCATCGCAAAGCGCATGAAATGACGAGTGAAATGCACTATTAAACTTCTTGGGTAGGGCGAACAAAGACCCGATTAGATCATTTTACATTAAGGTTAATATAAGAATTCAGCGAAATTCTATCACATTTGTTCAATTTACGTCGCTCCTATATCAGATAGCGTATTGGGCTAAGAGGCATCTCAAAGCGCATGAAATGGCGAGTAAAATGCACTATTAAACTTCTAGGATAAGGCAAACAGAGACCCGATTAGATCATTTTATATTACGGTTAATATAAGAAATCAGCGTAATTCTGCCACATTCGTTCAACTTACGTAGCTCCTATTTCAGATAGCGTACTGGGCTAGGCGGCATCTTAATGCGCGTGGAATGGCGAGTAAAATGCACTATTAAACTTCTATGATAGGGCAATCAGAGACCCGATTAGATCATTTTATATTTTGGTTAATATAAGTATTCAGCGAAATTCTATCACATTTGTTCAATATACGTCGCTCCAATTTCAGATAGCTTATTGGGCTAAGAGGTATCTCAAAGCGCATGAAATGGCGAGTAAAATGCACTATTAAACTTCTAGGATAAGGCAAACAGAGACCCGATTAGATCATTTTATATTACGGTTAATATAAGAAATCAGCGTAATTCTGTCACATTCGTTCAACTTACGTAGCTCCTATTTCAGATAGCGTACTGGGCTAGGCGGCATCTTAAAGCGCGTGGAATGGCGAGTAAAATGCACTATTAAACTTCTATGATAGGGCAATCAGAGACCCGATTAGATCATTTTATATTTTGGTTAATATAAGAATACAGCGAAATTCTATCACATTTGTTCAATATACGTCGCTCCAATTTCAGATAGCTTATTGGGCTAAGCGGCATCGCAAAGCGCATGAAATGACGAGTGAAATGCACTATTAAACTTCTTGGGTAGGGCGAACAAAGACCCGATTAGATCATTTTACATTAAGGTTAATATAAGAATTCAGCGAAATTCTATCACATTTGTTCAATTTACATCGCTCCTATTTCAGATAGCGACTTGTGCTAAGTGGCATCTCAAAGCGCAAGAAATGGCGAGTAAAATGCACTATTAAACTTCTAGGGTAGGGCAAACAGAGACCCCATTAGATCATTTTATATTATGGTTAATTTAAGAATTCAGCGAAATTCTATCACATTTGTTCAATTTACGTCGCTCCTAATTCAGATAGCGTATTGGGCTAAGCGGCATCTCAAAGCGCATGAAATGGCGAGTAAAATGCACTATTAAACTTCTAGGGTAGGGCAATCAGAGACCCGATTAGATCATTTTATATTTTGGTTAATAAATGAATTCTTCGAAATTCTATCACATTTGTTCAATTTACATCGCTCCTATTTCAGATAGCGTACTGGGCTAAGCGGCATCTCAAAGCGCATGAAATGGCGAGTAAAATGCACTATTAAACTTCTAGGATAAGGCAAACAGAGACCCGATTAGTTCATTTTATATTACGGTTAATATAAGAATTCAGCGTAATTCTGTGACATGTGTTCAACTTACGTAGCTCCTATTTCAGATAGCGTGCTGGGCTAGGCGGCAACTTAAAGCGCGTGGAATGGCGAGGAAAATGCACTGTTAAACTTCTATGATAGGGCAATCAGAGACCCGATAAGATCATTTTATATTTTGGTTAATATAAGAATTCAGCGAAATTCTATCACATTTGTTCAATTTACGTCGCTCCTATTTCAGATAGCGTATTGGGCTAAGAGGCATCTCAAAGCGCATGAAATGGCGAGTAAAATGCACTATTAAACTTCTATGATAGGGCAATGAGAGACCCGATTAGATCATTTTATATTACGGTTAATATAAGAAATCAGCGTAATTCTGCCACATTCGTTCAACTTACGTAGCTCCTATTTCAGATAGCGTACTGGGCTAGGCGGCATCTTGAAGCGCGTGGAATGGCGAGTAAAATGCACTATTAAACTTCTATGATAGGGCAATGAGAGACCCGATTAGATCATTTTATATTTTGGTTAATATAAGAATTCAGCGAAATTCTATCACATTTGTTCAATATACGTCGCTCCAATTTCAGATAGCTTATTGGGCTAAGCGGCATCGCAAAGCGCATGAAATGACGAGTGAAATGCACTATTAAACTTCTTGGGTAGGGCGAACAAAGACCCGATTAGATCATTTTACATTAAGGTTAATATAAGAATTCAGCGAAATTCTATCACATTTGTTCAATTTACATCGCTCCTATTTCAGATAGCGTATTGGGCTAAGAGGCATCTCAAAGCGCATGAAATGGCGAGTAAAATGCACGTTTAAACTTCTAGGATAAGGCAAACAGAGACCCGATTAGATCATTTTATATTACGGTTAATATAAGAAATCAGCGTAATTCTGTCACATTCGTTCAACTTACGTAGCTCCTATTTCAGATAGCGTACTGGGCTAGGCGGCATCTTAAAGCGCGTGGAATGGCGAGTAAAATGCACTATTAAACTTCTATGATAGGGCAATCAGAGACCCGATTAGATCATTTTATATTTTGGTTAATATAAGAATTCAGCGAAATTCTATCACATTTGTTCAATATACGTCGCTCCAATTTCAGATAGCTTATTCGGCTAAGAGGTATCTCAAAGCGCATGAAACGGCGAGTAAAATGCACTATTAAACTTCTAGGATAAGGCAAACAGAGACCCGATTAGATCATTTTATATTACGGTTAATATAAGAAATCAGCGTAATTCTGTCACATTCGTTCAACTTACGTAGCTCCTATTTCAGATAGCGTACTGGGCTAGGCGGCATCTTTAAGCGCGTGGAATGGCGAGTAAAATGCACTATTAAACTTCTATGATAGGGCAATCAGAGACCCGATTAGATCATTTTATATTTTGGTTAATATAAGAATTCAGCGAAATTCTATCACATTTGTTCAATATACGTCGCTCCAATTTCAGATAGCTTATTGGGCTAAGCGGCATCGCAAAGCGCATGAAATGACGAGTGAAATGCACTATTAAACTTCTTGGGTAGGGCGAACAAAGACCCGATTAGATCATTTTACATTAAGGTTAATATAAGAATTCAGCGAAATTCTATCACATTTGTTCAATTTACATCGCTCCTATTTCAGATAGCGACTTGTGCTAAGTGGCATCTCAAAGCGCAAGAAATGGCGAGTAAAATGCACTATTAAACTTCTAGGGTAGGGCAAACAGAGACCCCATTAGATCATTTTATATTATGGTTAATTTAAGAATTCAGCGAAATTCTATCACATTTGTTCAATTTACGTTGCTCCTAATTCAGATAGCGTATTGGGCTAAGCGGCATCTCAAAGCGCATGAAATGGCGAGTAAAATGCACTATTAAACTTCTAGGGTAGGGCAATCAGAGACCCGATTAGATCATTTTATACTTTGGTTAATTTAAGAATTCAGAAAAATTCCTTCATATTTGTTCAATTTACGTCGCTCCTATTTCAGATAGCGTACTGGGCTAGGCGGCAACTTAAAGCGCGTGGAATGGCGAGTAAAATGCGCTATTAAATTTCTATGATAGGGCAATCAGAGACCCGATTAGATCATTTTATATTATGGTTAATTTAAGAATTCAGCGAAATTCTATCACATTTGTTCAATTTACGTAGTTCCTATTACAGATAGCATACTGGGCTAGGCGGTATCTTAAAGCCCGCGGAATGGCGAGTAAAATGCACTATTAAACTTCTATGATAGGGCAATCAGAGACCCGATTAGATCATTTTATATTTTGGTTAATATAAGAATTCAGCGAAATTCTATCACATTTGTTCAATTTACGTCGCTCCTATTTCAGATAGCTTATTGGGCTAAGCGGCATCTCAAAGCGCATGAAATGACGAGTGAAATGCACTATTAAACTTCTAGGGTAGGGCGAACAGAGACCAGATTAGATGATTTTACATTAAGGTTAATATAAGAATTCAGCGTAATTCTGTCACATTTGTTCAACTTACGTAGCTCCTATTTCAGATAGCGTACTGGGCTAGGCGGCATCTTAAAGCGCGTAGAATGGCGAGTAAAATGCACTATTAAACTTCTATGATAGGGCAATCAGAGACCCGATTAGATCATTTTGTATTTTGGTTAATATAAGAATTCAGCGAAATTCTATCACATTTGTTCAATTTACGTCGCTCCTATTTCAGATAGCGTATTGGGCTAAGCGGCATCTCAAAGCGCATGGATTGACGAGTGAAATGCTCTATTAAACTTCTGGGGTAGGGCGAACAGAAACCCGAATAGATCATTTTATATTACGGTTAATATAAGAATTCACGGAAATTCTATCACATTTGTTCAATTTACGTCGCTCCTATTCCAGATAGCGTATTGGGCTAAGGGGCATCTCAAAGCGCATGAAATGGCGAGTAAAATGCACAATTAAACTTCTAGGATAAGGCAAACAGAGACCCGATTAGATCATTTTATATTGCGGTTAATATAAGAATTCAGCGAAATTCTATCACATTTGTTCAATTTACGTCGCTCCTATTTCAGATAGCGTATTGGGCTAAGAGGCATCTCAAAGCGCATGAAATGGCGAGTAAAATGCACTATTAAACTTCTAGGATAAGGCAAACAGAGACCCGATTAGATCATTTTATATTACGGTTAATATAAGAAATCAGCGTAATTCTGTCACATTCGTTCAACTTACGTAGCTCCTATTTCAGATAGCGTACTGGGCTAGGCGGCATCTTGAAGCGCGTGGAATGGCGAGTAAAATGCACTATTAAACTTCTATGATAGGGCAATGAGAGACCCGATTAGATCATTTTATATTTTGGTTAATATAAGAATTCAGCGAAATTCTATCACATTTGTTCAATATACGTCGCTCCAATTTCAGATAGCTTATTGGGCTAAGCGGCATCGCAAAGCGCATGAAATGACGAGTGAAATGCACTATTAAACTTCTTGGGTAGGGCGAACAAAGACCCGATTAGATCATTTTACATTAAGGTTAATATAAGAATTCAGCGAAATTCTATCACATTTGTTCAATTTACGTCGCTCCTATATCAGATAGCGTATTGGGCTAAGCGGCATCTCAAAGCGCATGAAATGGCGAGTAAAATGCACTATTAAACTTCTAGGATAAGGCAAACAGAGACCCGATTAGATCATTTTATATTACGGTTAATATAAGAAATCAGCGTAATTCTGCCACATTCGTTCAACTTACGTAGCTCCTATTTCAGATAGCGTACTGGGCTAGGCGGCATCTTAAAGCGCGTGGAATGGCGAGTAAAATGCACTATTAAACTTCTATGATAGGGCAATCAGAGACCCGATTAGATCATTTTATATTTTGGTTAATATAAGAATTCAGCGAAATTCTATCACATTTGTTCAATATACGTCGCTCCAATTTCAGATAGCTTATTGGGCTAAGAGGTATCTCAAAGCGCATGAAATGGCGAGTAAAATGCACTATTAAACTTCTAGGATAAGGCAAACAGAGACCCGATTAGATCATTTTATATTACGGTTAATATAAGAAATCAGCGTAATTCTGTCACATTCGTTCAACTTACGTAGCTCCTATTTCAGATAGCGTACTGGGCTAGGCGGCATCTTAAAGCGCGTGGAATGGCGAGTAAAATGCACTATTAAACTTCTATGATAGGGCAATCAGAGACCCGATTAGATCATTTTATATTTTGGTTAATATAAGAATTCAGCGAAATTCTATCACATTTGTTCAATATACGTCGCTCCAATTTCAGATAGCTTATTGGGCTAAGCGGCATCGCAAAGCGCATGAAATGACGAGTGAAATGCACTATTAAACTTCTTGGGTAGGGCGAACAAAGACCCGATTAGATCATTTTACATTAAGGTTAATATAAGAATTCAGCGAAATTCTATCACGTTTGTTCAATTTACATCGCTCCTATTTCAGATAGCGACTTGTGCTAAGTGGCATCTCAAAGCGCCAGAAATGGCGAGTAAAATGCACTATTAAACTTCTAGGGTAGGGCAAACAGAGACCCCATTAGATCATTTTATATTATGGTTAATTTAAGAATTCAGCGAAATTCTATCACATTTGTTCAATTTACGTCGCTCCTAATTCAGATAGCGTATTGGGCTAAGCGGCATATCAAAGCGCATGAAATGGCGAGTAAAATGCACTATTAAACTTCTAGGGTAGGGCAATCAGAGACCCGATTAGATCATTTTATATTTTGGTTAATAAATGAATTCATCGAAATTCTATCACATTTGTTCAATTTACATCGCTCCTATTTCAGATAGCGTACTGGGCTAAGCGGCATCTCAAAGCGCATGAAATGGCGAGTAAAATGCACTATTAAACTTCTAGGATAAGGCAAACAGAGACCCGATTAGTTCATTTTATATTACGGTTAATATAAGAATCCAGCGTAATTCTGTGACATTTGTTCAACTTACGTAGCTCCTATTTCAGATAGCGTGCTGGGCTAGGCGGCAACTTAAAGCGCGTGGAATGGCGAGGAAAATGCACTGTTAAACTTCTATGATAGGGCAATCAGAGACCCGATTAGATCATTTTATATTTTGGTTAATATAAGAATCCAGCGAAATTCTATCACAATTTGTTCAATTTACGTCGCTCCTATTTCAGATAGCGTATTGGGCTAAGCGTCATCTCAAAGCGCACGAAAGGGCGAGTAAAATGCACTATTAAACTTCTAGGGTGGGGCAATCAGAGACCCGATAAGATCATTTTATATTACGGTTAATATAAGAATTCAGCGAAGTTCTATCACATTTGTTCAATTTACGTCGCTCCTATTTCAGATAGCTTATTGGGCTAAGCGGCAACTCAAAGCGCATGAAATGACGAGTGAAATGCACTATTAAACTTCTAGGGTAGGGCGTACAAAGACCCGATTAGATCATTTTACATTAAGGTTAAAATAAGAATTCAGCGAAATTCTATCACATTTGTTCAATTTACGTCGCTCCTATTTCAGATAGCGTATTGGGCTAAGCTGCATCTCAAAGCGCAAGAAATGGCTCGTACAATGCACTATTCAACTCCTAGGGTAGGGCAAACAGAGACCGGATTAGATCATTTTATATTTTGGTTAATATAAGAATTCAGCGAAATTCTATCACATTTGTTCAATTTACGTCGCTCCTATTTCAGATAGCGTATTGGGCTAAGAGGCATCTCAAAGCGCATGAAATGGCGAGTAAAATGCACTATTAAACTTCTAGGATAAGGCAACGAGAGACCCGATTAGTTCATTTTATATTACGGTTAATATAAGAAATCAGCGTAATTCTGTCACATTCGTTCAACTTACGTAGCTCCTATTTCAGATAGCGTACTGGGCTAGGCGGCATCTTAAAGCGTGTGTAATGGCGAGTAAAATGCACTATTAAACTTCTATGATAGGGCAATCAGAGACCCGATTAGATCATTTTATATTTTGGTTAATATAAGAATTCAGCGAAATTCTATCACATTTGTTCAATTTACGTCGCTCCAATTTCAGATAGCTTATTGGGCTAAGCGGCATCGCAAAGCGCATGAATTGACGAGTGAAATGCACTATTAAACTTCTTGGGTAGGGCGAACAAAGACCCGATTAGATCATTTTACATTAAGGTTAATATAAGAATTCAGCGAAATTCTATCACATTTGTTCAACTTACATCGCTCCTATTTCAGATAGCGACTTCTGCTAAGCGGCATCTCAAAGCGCAGGAAATGGCGAGTAAAATGCACCATTAAACTTCTAGGGTAGGGCAAACAGAGACCCCATTAGATCATTTTATATTATGGTTAATTTAAGAATTCAGCGAAATTCTCTCACATTTGTTCAATTTACGTCGCTGATATGTCAGATAGCGTATTGGGCTAAGCGGCATCTCAAAGCGCAAGAAATGGCGAGTAAAATGTACTATTAAACTTCTAGGGTAGGGCAAACAGAGACCCGATTAGGTCATTTCATATTATGGTTAATTTAAGAATTCAGAAAAATTCCTTCACATTTGTTCAATTTACGTCGCTCCTATTTCAGATAGCGTACTGGGCTAGGCGGCAACTTAAAGCGCGTGGAATGGCGTGTAAAATGCGCTATTAAATTTCTATGATAGGGCAATCAGAGACCCGATTAGATCATTTTATATTATGGTTAATTTAAGAATTCAGCGAAATTCTATCACATTTGTTCAATTTACGTAGTTCCTATTTCAGATAGCATACTGGGCTAGGCGGTATCTTAAAGCCCGCGGTATGGCGAGTAAAATGCACTATTAAACTTCTATGATAGGGCAATCAGAGACCCGATTAGATCATTTTATATTTTGGTTAATATAAGAATTCAGCGAAATTCTATCACATTTGTTCAATTTACGTCGCTCCTATTTCAGATAGCTTATTGGGCTAAGCGGCATCTCAAAGCGCATGAAATGACGAGTGAAATGCACTATTAAACTTCTAGGGTAGGGCGAACAGAGACCAGATTAGATGATTTTACATTAAGGTTAATATAAGAATTCAGCGTAATTCTGTCACATTTGTTCAACTTACGTAGCTCCTATTTCAGATAGCGTACTGGGCTAGGCGGCATCTTAAAGCGCGTAGAATGGCGAGTAAAATGCACTATTATACTTCTATGATAGGGCAATCAGAGACCCGATTAGATCATTTTGTATTTTGGTTAATATAAGAATTCAGCGAAATTCTATCACATTTGTTCAATTTACGTCGCTCCTATTTCAGATAGCGTATTGGGCTAAGCGGCATCTCAAAGCGCATGGATTGACGAGTGAAATGCTCTATTAAACTTCTGGGGTAGGGCGAACAGAAACCCGAATAGATCATTTTATATTACGGTTAATATAAGAATTCACGGAAATTCTATCACATTTGTTCAATTTACGTCGCTCCTATTCCAGATAGCGTATTGGGCTAAGCGGCATTTCAAAGCGCATGAAATGGCGAGTAAAATGCACAATTAAACTTCTAGGATAAGGCAAACAGAGACCCGATTAGATCATTTTATATTGCGGTTAATATAAGAATTCAGCGAAATTCTATCACTTTTGTTCAATTTACGTCGCTCCTATTTCAGATAGCGTATTGGGCTAAGAGGCATCTCAAAGCGCATGAAATGGCGAGTAAAATGCACTATTAAACTTCTAGGATAAGGCAAACAGAGACCCGATTAGATCATTTTATATTACGGTTAATATAAGAAATCAGCGTAATTCTGTCACATTCGTTCAACTTACGTAGCTCCTATTTCAGATAGCGTATTGAGCTAGGCGGCATCTTGAAGCGCGTGGAATGGCGAGTAAAATGCACTATTAAACTTCTATGATAGGGCAATGAGAGACCCGATTAGATGATTTTATATTATGGTTAATATAAGAATTCAGCGAAATTCTATCACATTTGTTCAATATACGTCGCTCCAATTTCAGATAGCTTATTGGGCTAAGCGGCATCGCAAAGCGCATGAATTGACGAGTGAAATGCACTATTAAACTTCTTGGGTAGGGCGAACAAAGACCCGATTAGATCATTTTACATTAAGGTTAATATAAGAATTCAGCGAAATTCTATCACATTTGTTCAATTTACATCGCTCCTATTTCAGATAGCGACTTGTGCTAAGCGGCATCTCAAAGCGCAGGAAATGGCGAGTAAAATGCACTATTAAACTTCTAGGGTACGGCAAACAGAGACCCCATTAGATCATTTTATATTATGGTTAATTTAAGAATTCAGCGAAATTCTCTCACATTTGTTCAATTTACGTCGCTGATATTTCAGATAGCGTATTGGGCTAAGCGGCATCTTAAAGCGTGTGTAATGGCGAGTAAAATGCACTATTAAACTTCTATGATAGGGCAATCAGAGACCCGATTAGATCATTTTATATTTTGGTTAATATAAGAATTCAGCGAAATTCTATCACATTTGTTCAATTAACGTCGCTCCAATTTCAGATAGCTTATTGGGCTAAGCGTGGGCTAAGCGGCATCGCAAAGCGCATGAATTGACGAGTGAAATGCACTATTAAACTTCTTGGGTAGGGCGAACAAAGACCCGATTAGATCATTTTACATTAAGGTTAATATAAGAATTCAGCGAAATTCTATCACATTTGTTCAATTTACATCGCTCCTATTTCAGATAGCGACTTGTGCTAAGCGGCATCTCAAGCGCAGGAAATGGCGAGCAAAATGCACTATTAAACTTCTAGGGTACGGCAAACAGAGACCCCCATTAGATCATTTTATATTATGGTTAATTTAAGAATTCAGCGAAATTCTCTCACATTTGTTCAATTTACGTCGCTGATATTCAGATAGCGTATTGGGCTAAGCGGCATCTTAAAGCGTGTGTAATGGCGAGTAAAATGCACTATTAAACTTCTATGATAGGGCAATCAGAGACCCGATTAGATCATTTTATATTTTGGTTAATATAAGAATTCAGCGAAATTCTATCACATTTGTCAATTAACGTCGCTCCAATTTCAGATAGCTTATTGGGCTAAGCGGCATCGCAAAGCGCATGAATTGACGAGTGAAATGCACTATTAAACTTCTTGGGTAGGGCGAACAAAGACCCGATTAGATCATTTTACATTAAGGTTAATATAAGAATTCAGCGAAATTCTATCACATTTGTTCAATTTACGTCGCTCATATTTCAGATAGCGTACTGGGCTAAGCGGCATCTCAAAGCGCATGAAATGGCGAGTAAAAATGCACTATTAAACTTCTAGGATAAGGCAAACAGAGACCCGATTAGATCATTTATATTGCTGTTAATATAAGAATTCAGCGTAATTCTGTCACATTTGTTCAACTTACGTAGCTCCTATTTCAGATAGCGTACTGGGCTAGGCGGCAACTTAAAGCGCGTGGAATGTCGAGTAAAATGCACTATCAAACTTCTATGATAGGGCAATCAGAGACCCGATTAGATCATTTTATATTTTGGTTAATATAAGAATTCAGCGAAATTCTATCACATTTGTTCAATTTACGTCGCACCTATTTCAGATAGCGTATTGGGCTAAGCGGCATCTCAAAGCGCATAAAATGGCGAGTAAATGCACTATTAAACTTCAATGGTAGGGCAAACAGAGACCCGATTAGATCATTTTATATTATGGTTAATTTAAGAATTCAGAAAAATTCTATCACATTTGTTCAATTTACGTCGTTCCTATTTCAGATAGCGTATTGGGCTATGCGACATCTCAAAGTGCATGAAATGACGAGTAAAATGCACTATTAAACTTCTAGGGTAGGGCAAACAGAGACCCGATTAGATCATTTTATATTACGGTTAATATAGAATTCAGCGTAATTCTATCACATTTGTTCAACTTACGTCGCTCCTATTTCCGATAGCGTACTGGGCTAGGCGGAATCTCTAAGCGCGTGGAAGGGCGAGTAAAATGCACTACTAAACTTCTATGATCGGGCAATCAGAGACCCGATTACATCATTTTATATTTTGGTTAATATAAGAATCCAGCGAAATTCTCTCACATTTGTTCAATTTACGTCGCTGATATTTCAGATAGCGTATTGGGCTAAGCGGCATCGCAAAGCGCACGAATGACGAGTGAAATGCACTATTAAACTTCTAGGGTAGGGCAAACAGAGACCCGATTAGATCATTTTATATTACGGTTAATATAAGAATTCAGCGTAATTCTGTCACATTTGTTCAACTTACGTAGCTCCTATTTCAGATAGCGTACTGGGCTAGGCGGCAACTTAAAGCGCGTGGAATGGCGAGTAAAACGCACTATCAAACTTCTATGATAGGGCAATCAGAGACCCGATTAGATCATTTTATATTTTGGTTAATATAAGAATTCAGCGAAGTTCTATCACATTTGTTCAGTTTACGTCGCTCCTATGGCAGATAGCGTACTGGGCTAGGCGGCAACTTAAAGCGCGTGGAATGTCGAGTAAATGCACTATCAAACTTCTATGATAGGGCAATCAGAGACCCGATTAGATCATTTTATATTTTGGTTAATATAAGAATTCAGCGAAATTCTATCACATTCGTTCAATTTACGTCGCACCTATTTCAGATAGCGTATTGGGCTAAGCGGCATCTCAAAGCGCATAAAATGGCGAGTAAAATGCACTATTAAACTTCAATGGTAGGGGCAAACAGAGACCCGATTAGATCATTTTATATTATGGTTAATTTAAGAATTCAGAAAAATTCTATCACATTTGTTCAATTTACGTCGTTCTATTTCAGATAGCGTATTGGGCTATGCGACATCTCAAAGCGCATGAAATGACGAGTAAAATGCACTATTAAACTTCTAGGGTAGGCAAACAGAGACCCGATTAGATCATTTTATATTACGGTTAATATAAGAATTCAGCGTAATTCTATCACATTTGTTCAACTTACGTCGCTCCTATTTCCGATAGCGTACTGGGCTAGGCGGAATCTCTAAGCGCGTGGAAGGGCGAGTAAAATGCACTACTAAACTTCTATGATCGGGCAATCAGAGACCCGATTACATCATTTTATATTTTGGTTAATATAAGAATTCAGCGAAATTCTCTCACATTTGTTCAATTTACGTCGCTGATATTTCAGATAGCGTATTGGGCTAAGCGGCATCGCAAAGCGCACGAAATGACGAGTGAAATGCACTATTAAACTTCTAGGGTAGGGCAAACAGAGACCCGATTAGATCATTTTATATTACGGTTAATATAAGAATTCAGCGTAATTCTGTCACATTTGTTCAACTTACGTAGCTCCTATTTCAGATAGCGTACTGGGCTAGGCGGCAACTTAAAGCGCGTGGAATGGCGAGTAAAACGCACTATTAAACTTCTATGATAGGGCAATCAGAGACCCGATTAGATCATTTTATATTTTGGTTAATATAAGAATTCAGCGAAGTTCTATCACATTTGTTCAGTTTACGTCGCTCCTATGTCAGATAGCGTATTGGGCTAAGCGGCTTCTCAAAGCGCATGAAATGGCGAGTGAAATGCACTATTAATCTTCTAGGGTAGGGCAATCAGAGACCCCATTAGATCATTTTATATTATGGTTAATTTAAGAATTCAGCGAAATTCTATCACATTTGTTCAATTTACGTCGCTCCTATTTCAGATAGCGTACTGGGCTAGGCGGCATCTTAAAGCGCGTGGAATGGCGGGTAAAATGCACTATTAAACTTCTATGATTGGGCAATCAGAGACCCGATTAGATCATTTTATGTTTTGGTTAATATAAGAATTCAGCGAAATTCTCTCACATTTGTTCAATTTACGTCGCTCCTATTTCAGATAGCGTATTGGGGTAAGCTGCACCTCAAAGCGCAGGACATGGCAAGTAAAATGCACTACTAAACTTCTAGGGTAGGCAAACAGAGACCCGATTAGATCATTTTATATTGCGGTTATATAAGAATTCAGCGTAACTCTGTCACATTTGTTCACCTTACGTAGCTCCTATTTCAGATAGCGTCCTGGGCTAGGCGGCATCTTAAAGCGCGTGGAATGGCGAGTAAAATGCACTATTAAACTTCTAGGATAAGGCAAACAGAGACCCGATTAGATCATTTTATGTTATGGTTAATTTAAGAATTCAGCAAAATTCTATCACATTTGTTCAGTTTACGTCGCTCCTATTTCAGATAGCGTACTGGGCTAGGCGGCACCTTAAAGCGCATGGAATGGCGAGTAAAATGCACTATTAAACTTCTATGATAGGGCAATCAGAGACCCGATTAGATCATTTTATATTTTGGTTAATATAAGAATTCAGCGAAATTCTATCACATTTGTTCAATTTGCGTCGCTCCTATTTCAGATAGCTTATTGGGCTAAGCGGCACCTCAAAGCGCATGAAATGGCGAGTGAAATGCGCTATTAATCTTCTAGGGTAGGGCAATCAGAGACCCCATTAGATCATTTTATATTATGGTTAATTTAAGAATTCAGCGAAATTCTATCACATTTGTTCAATTTATGTCGCTCCTATTTCAGATAGCGTATTGGGCTAAGCGGCATCTCAGAGCGCATGGAATGGCGAGTAAAATGCACTATTAAACTTCTAGGGTAGTGCAAACAGAGACCCGATAAGATCATTTATATTATGGTTAATTTAAGAATTCAGCGAAATTCTATCACATTTGTTCAATTTACGTCGCTCCTATTTCAGATAGCTTATTGGGCTAAGCGGCATCGCAAAGCTCATGAAATGACGAGTGAAATGCACTATTAATCTTCTAGGGTAGGGCAATCAGAGACCCCATTAGATCATTTTATATTATGGTTAATTTAAGAATTCAGCGAAATTCTATCACATTTGTTCAATTTACGTCGCTCCTATTTCAGATTGCTTATTGGGCTAAGCGGCATCGCAAAGCGCATGAAATGACGAGTGAAATGCACTATTAAACTTCTAGGGTAGGGCAAACAGAGACCCGATTAGATCATTTTACATTAAGGTTAATATAAGAATTCAGGGAAATTCTATCACATTTGTTCAACATACGTCGCTCCTATTTCAGATAGCGTACTGGGCTAGGCGGCATCTTAAAGCGCGTGGAATGGCGAGTAAAATGCGCTATTAAACTTCTATGATAGGGCAATCAGAGACCCGATTAGATCATTTTATATTTTGGTTAATATAAGAATTCAGCGAAATTCTATCACATTTGTTCAATTTGCGTCGCTCCTATTTCAGATGGCGTATTGGGCTAAGCGGCATCTCAAAGCGCATGAAATGGCGAGTAAAATGCACTATTAAACTTCTAGGGTAAGGCAAACAGAGACCCGATTAGATCATTTTATATTACGGTTAATATAAGAATTCAGAGTAATTCTATCACATTTGTTCAATTTACGTCGCCCTATTTCAGATAGCGTATTGGTCTAAGCGGCATCTCAAAGCGCATGAAATGGCGAGTCAAATGCACTGTTAAACTTCTATGATAGGGAAATCAGAGACCCGATTAGATTATTTTATATTTTGGTTAATATAATTATTCAGCGAAATTCTAACACATTTGTTCCATTTACGTCGCTCCTATTTCAGATAGCGTACTGGGCTAGGCGGCATCTTAAAGCGCATGGAATGGCGAGTAAAATGCACTATTAAACTTCAAGGGTAGGGCAAACAGAGACCCGATTAGATCATTTTATATTATGGTTATTTAAGAATTCAGAAAAATTCTATCACATTTGTTCAATTTACGTCGTTCCTATTTCAGATAGCGTATTGGGCTATGCGGCATCTCAAAGCGCACGAAATGACGAGTAAAATGCACAATTAAGCTTCTACGCTAGGGCGAACAGAGACCCGATTAGATCATTTTACGTTATGGTTAATAAAAGAATTCAGCGAAATTCTATCACATTTGATCAATTTACATCGCTCCTATTTCAGATAGCGTATTGTGCTAAGCGGCATCTCAAAGCGCATGAAATAACGAGTAAAATGCACTATTAAACTTCTAGGGTAGGGCAAACAGAGACCCCATTAGATCATTTTATATTATGGTTAATTTAAGAATCAGCGAAATTCTATCACATTTGTTCAATTTACGTCGCTCCTATTTCAGATAGCGTATTGGGCTAAGCGGCATCTCAAAGCGCATGAAATGGCGAGTAAAATGCACTATTCAACTTCTAGGGTAGGGCAAACAGAGACTCGATTAGATCAATTTTATATTATGGTTAATTTAAGAATTCAGCGAAATTCTATCACATTTGTTCAATTTACGTCGCTCCTATTGCAGATAGCGTATTGGGCTAAGCGGCATCTTAAAGCGCGTGGAATGGCGAGTAAAATTCACTATTAAACTTCTTGGGTAGGGCGAACAAAGACCCGATTAGATCATTTTACATTAAGGTTAATATAAGAATTCAGCGAAATTCTATCACATTTGTTCAACTTACATCGCTCCTATTTCAGATAGCGACTTCTGCTAAGCGGCATCTCAAAGCGCAGGAAATGGCGAGTAAAATGCACTATTAAACTTCTAGGGTAGGGCGAACAGAGACCAGATTAGATGATTTTACATTAAGGTTAATATAAGAATTCAGCGTAATTCTGTCATATTTGTTCAACTTACGTAGCTCCTATTTCAGATAGCGTACTGGGCTAGGCGGCATCTTAAAGCGCGTAGAATGGCGAGTAAAATGCACTATTAAACTTCTATGATAGGGCAATCAGAGACCCGATTAGATCATTTTGTATTTTGGTTAATATAAGAATTCAGCGAAATTCTATCACATTTGTTCAATTTACGTCGCTCCTATTCCAGATAGCGTATTGGGCTAAGCGCATCTCAAAGCGCATGAAATGGCGAGTAAAATGCACAATTAAACTTCTAGGATAAGGCAAACAGAGACCCGATTAGATCATTTTATATTGCGGTTAATATAAGAATTCAGCGAAATTCTATCACATTTGTTCAAGTTACGTCGCTCATATTTCAGATAGCGTACTGGGCTAAGCGGCATCTCAAAGCGCATGAAATGGCGAGTAAAATGCACTATTAAACTTCTAGGATAAGGCAAACAGAGACCCGATTAGATCATTTTATATTGCGGTTAATATAAGAATTCAGCGTAATTCTGTCACATTTGTTCAACTTACGTAGCTCCTATTTCAGATAGCGTACTGGGCTAGGCGGCAACTTAAAGCGCGTGGAATGTCGAGTAAAATGCACTATCAAACTTCTATGATAGGGCAATCAGAGACCCGATTAGATCATTTTATATTTTGGTTAATATAAGAATTCAGCGAAATTCTATCACATTTGTTCAATTTACGTCGCACCTATTTCAGATAGCGTATTGGCTAAGCGGCATCTCAAAGCGCATAAAATGGCGAGTAAAATGCACTATTAAACTTCAATGGTAGGGCAAACAGAGACCCGATTAGATCATTTTATATTATGGTTAATTTAAGAATTCAGAAAAATTCTATCACATTTGTTCAATTTACGTCGTTCCTATTTCAGATAGCGTATTGGGCTATGCGACATCTCAAAGCGCATGAAATGACGAGTAAAATGCACTATTAAACTTCTAGGGTAGGGCAAACAGAGACCCGATTAGATCATTTTATATTACGGTTAATATAAGAATTCAGCGTAATTCTATCACATTTGTTCAACTTACGTCGCTCCTATTTCCGATAGCGTACTGGGCTAGGCGGAATCTCTAAGCGCGTGGAAGGGCGAGTAAAATGCACTACTAAACTTCTATGATCGGGCAATCAGAGACCCGATTACATCATTTTATATTTTGGTTAATATAAGAATTCAGTGAAATTCTCTCACATTTGTTCAATTTACGTCGCTGATATTTCAGATAGCGTATTGGGCAAAGCGGCATCGCAAAGCGCACGAAATGACGAGTGAAATGCACTATTAAACTTCTAGGGTAGGGCAAACAGAGACCCGATTAGATCATTTTATATTACGGTTAATATAAGAATTCAGCGTAATTCTGTCACATTTGTTCAACTTACGTAGCTCCTATTTCAGATAGCGTACTGGGCTAGGCGGCAACTTAAAGCGCGTGGAATGGCGAGTAAAACGCACTATCAAACTTCTATGATAGGGCAATCAGAGACCCGATTAGATCATTTTATATTTTGGTTAATATAAGAATTCAGCGAAGTTCTATCACATTTGTTCAGTTTACGTCGCTCCTATGGCAGATAGCGTACTGGGCTAGGCGGCAACTTAAAGCGCGTGGAATGTCGAGTAAATGCACTATCAAACTTCT
This sequence comes from Macropis europaea, assembly GCA_916610135.2. Lineage (NCBI taxonomy): Eukaryota > Metazoa > Arthropoda > Insecta > Hymenoptera > Melittidae > Macropis > Macropis europaea. The sequence continues at coordinate 42,049 of CAKAJE020000218.1, forward strand.
ATGATAGGACAATCAGAGACCCGATTAGATCATTTTATATTTTGGTTAATATAAGAATTCAGCGAAATTCTATCACAATTGTTCAATTTACGTCGCACCTATTTCAGATAGCGTATTGGGCTAAGCGGCATCTCAAAGCGCATAAAATGGCGAGTAAAATGCACTATTAAACTTCAATGGTAGGGCAAACAGAGACCCGATTAGATCATTTTATATTATGGTTAATTTAAGAATTCAGAAAAATTCTATCACATTTGTTCAATTTACGTCGTTCCTATTTCAGATAGCGTATTGGGCTATGCGACATCTCAAAGCGCATGAAATGACGAGTAAAATGCACTATTAAACTTCTAGGGTAGGGCAAACAGAGACCCGATTAGATCATTTTATATTACGGTTAATATAAGAATTCAGCGTAATTCTATCACATTTGTTCAACTTACGTCGCTCCTATTTCCGATAGCGTACTGGGCTAGGCGAAATCTCTAAGCGCGTGGAAGGGCGAGTAAAATGCACTACTAAACTTCTATGATCGGGCAATCAGAGACCCGATTACATCATTTTATATTTTGGTTAAAATAAGAATTCAGCGAAATTCTCTCACATTTGTTCAATTTACGTCGCTGATATTTCAGATAGCGTATTGGGCTAAGCGGCATCGCAAAGCGCACGAAATGACGAGTGAAATGCACTATTAAACTTCTAGGGTAGGGCAAACAGAGACCCGATTAGATCATTTTATATTACGGTTAATATAAGAATTCAGCGTAATTCTGTCACATTTGTTCAACTTACGTAGCTCCTATTTCAGATAGCGTACTGGGCTAGGCGGCAACTTAAAGCGCGTGGAATGGCGAGTAAAACGCACTATTAAACTTCTATGATAGGGCAATCAGAGACCCGATTAGATCATTTTATATTTTGGTTAATATAAGAATTCAGCGAAGTTCTATCACATTTGTTCAGTTTACGTCGCTCCTATGTCAGATAGCGTATTGGGCTAAGCGGCTTCTCAAAGCGCATGAAATGGCGAGTGAAATGCACTATTAATCTTCTAGGGTAGGGCAATCAGAGACCCCATTAGATCATTTTATATTATGGTTAATTTAAGAATTCAGCGTAATTCTATCACATTTGTTCAACTTACGTCGCTCCTATTTCAGATAGCGTACTGGGCAAGGCGGTATCTCAAAGCGCGTGGAAGGGCGAGTAAAATGCACTACTAAACTTCTATGATAGGGTAATCAGAGACCCGACTAGATCATTTTATATTTTGGTTAATATAAGAATTCAGCGAAATTCTCTCACATTTGTTCAATTTACGTCGCTGATATTTCAGATAGCGTATTGGACTAAGCGGCATCTCAAAGCGCAAGAAATGTCGAGTAAAATGCACTATTAAACTTCTAGGGTAGGGCAAACAGGGACCCGATAAGATCATTTTATATTATGGTTAATGTAAGAATTCAGCGAAATTGTCTCACATTTGTTCAATTTACGTGGCTGATATTTCAGATAGCGTATTGGGCTAAGCGGCAACTCGAAGCGCGAGAAATGGCGAGTAAAATGCACTATTAAACTTCTAGGGCAGGGCAAACAGAGACCCGATTAGATCATTTTATATTTTGGTTAATATAAGAATTCAGCGAAATTCTATCACATTTGTTCAATTTACGTCGCTCCTATTTCAGATAGCGTATTGGGCTAAGCGGCATCTCAAAGCGCATGAAATGACGAATAAAATGCACAATTAAGCTTCTACGCTAGGGCGAACAGAGACCCGATTAGATCATTTTACGTTATGGTTAATAAAAGAATTCAGCGAAATTCTATCACATTTGAACAATTTACATCGCTCCTATTTCAGATAGCGTATTGGGCTAAGCGGCATCGCAAAGCGCACGAAATGACGAGTGAAATGCACTATTAAACTTCTAGGGTAGGGCAAACAGAGACCCGATTAGATCATTTTATATTACGGTTAATATAAGAATTCAGCGTAATTCTGTCACATTTGTTCAACATACGTAGCTCCTATTTCAGATAGCGTACTGGGCTAGGCGGCAACTTAAAGCGCGTGGAATGTCGAGTAAAATACACTATCAAACTTCTATGATAGGGCAATCAGAGACCCGACTAGATCATTTTATATTATGGTTAATTTAAGAATTCAGCAAAATTCTATCACATTTGTTCAGTTTACGTCGCTCCTATTTCAGATAGCGTACTGGGCTAGGCGGCACCTTAAAGCGCATGGAATGGCGAGTAAAATGCACTATTAAACTTCTATGATAGGGCAATCAGAGACCCGATTAGATCATTTTATATTTTGGTTAATATAAGAATTCAGCGAAATTCTATCACATTTGTTCAATTTGCGTCGCTCCTATTTCAGATAGCTTATTGGGCTAAGCGGCACCTCAAAGCGCATGAAATGGCGAGTGAAATGCGCTATTAATCTTCTAGGGTAGGGCAATCAGAGACCCCATTAGATCATTTTATATTATGGTTAATTTAAGAATTCAGCGAAATTCTATCACATTTGTTCAATTTACGTCGCTCCTATTTCAGATTGCTTATTGGGCTAAGCGGCATCGCAAAGCTCATGAAATGACGAGTGAAATGCACTATTAATCTTCTAGGGTAGGGCAATCAGAGACCCCATTAGATCATTTTATATTATGGTTAATTTAAGAATTCAGCGAAATTCTCTCACATTTGTTCAATTTACGTCGCTGATATTTCAGATAGCGTATTGGGCTAAGCGGCATCTCAAAGCGCAAGAAATGGCGAGTAAAATGTAATATTAAACTTCTAGGGTAGGGCAAACAGAGACCCGATTAGGTCATTTCATATTATGGTTAATTTAAGAATTCAGAAAAATTCCTTCACATTTGTTCAATTTACGTCGCTCCAATTTCAGATAGCGTACTGGGCTAGGCGGAAACTTAAAGCGCGTGGAATGGCGAGTAAAATGCGCTATTAAATTTCTATGATAGGGCAATCAGAGACCCGATTAGACCATTTTATATTATGGTTAATTTAAGAATTCAGCGAAATTCTATCACATTTGTTCAATTTACGTAGTTCCTATTTCAGATAGCATACTGGGCTAGGCGGTATCTTAAAGCCCGCGGAATGGCGAGTAAAATGCACTATTAAACTTCTATGATAGGGCAATCAGAGACCCGATTAGATCATTTTATATTTTGGTTAATATAAGAATTCAGCGAAATTCTATCACATTTGTTCAATTTACGTCGCTCCTATTTCAGATAGCGTATTGGGCTAAGCGGCATCTCAAAGCGCATGGATTGACGAGTGAAATGCTCTATTAAACTTCTGGGGTAGGGCGAACAGAAACCCGAATAGATCATTTTATATTACGGTTAATATAAGAATTCACGGAAATTCTATCACATTTGTTCAATTTACGTCGCTCCTATTCCAGATAGCGTATTGGGCTAAGCGGCATCTCAAAGCGCATGAAATGGCGAGTAAAATGCACAATTAAACTTCTAGGATAAGGCAAACAGAGACCCGATTAGATCATTTTATATTGCGGTTAATATAAGAATTCAGCGAAATTCTATCACATTTGTTCAATTTACGTCGCTCATATTTCAGATAGCGTACTGGGCTAAGCGGCATCTCAAAGCGCATGAAATGGCGAGTAAAATGCACTATTAAACTTCTAGGATAAGGCAAACAGAGACCCGATTAGATCATTTTATATTGCGGTTAATATAAGAATTCAGCGAAATTCTATCACAATTTGTTCAATTTACGTCGCTCCTATTTCAAATAGCGTATTGGGCTAAGCGGCATCTCAAAGCGCACGAAAGGGCGAGTAAAATGCACTATTAAACTTCTAGGGTGGGGCAATCAGAGACCCGATAAGATCATTTTATATTATGGTTAATATAAGAATTCAGCGAAGTTCTATCACATTTGTTCAATTTACGTCGCTCCTATTTCAGATAGCTTATTGGGCTAAGCGGCAACTCAAAGCGCATGAAATGACGAGTGAAATGCACTATTAAACTTCTAGGGTAGGGCGAACAAAGACCCGATTAGATCATTTTACATTAAGGTTAAAATAAGAATTCAGCGAAATTCTATCACATTTGTTCAATTTCCGTCGCTCCTATTTCAGATAGCGTATTGGGCTAAGCTGCATCTCAAAGCGCAAGAAATGGCTCGTACAATGCACTATTCAACTCCTAGGGTAGGGCAAACAGAGACCGGATTAGATCATTTTATATTTTGGTTAATATAAGAATTCAGCGAAATTCTCTCACATTTGTTCAATTTACGTCGCTGATATTTCAGATAGCGTATTGGGCTAAGCGGCATCCTAAAGCGTGTGTAATGGCGAGTAAAATGCACTATTAAACTTCTATGATAGGGCAATCAGAGACCCGATTAGATCATTTTATATTTTGGTTAATATAAGAATTCAGCGAAATTCTATCACATTTGTTCAATTAACGTCGCTCCAATTTCAGATAGCTTATTGGGCTAAGCGGCATCGCAAAGCGCATGAATTGACGAGTGAAATGCACTATTAAACTTCTTGGGTAGGGCGAACAAAGACCCGATTAGATCATTTTACATTAAGGTTAATATAAGAATTCAGCGAAATTCTATCACATTTGTTCAACTTACATCGCTCCTATTTCAGATAGCGACTTCTGCTAAGCGGCATCTCAAAGCGCAGGAAATGGCGAGTAAAATGCACTATTAAACTTCTAGGGTAGGGCGAACAGAGACCAGATTAGATGATTTTACATTAAGGTTAATATAAGAATACAGCGTAATTCTGTCATATTTGTTCAACTTACGTAGCTCCTATTTCAGATAGCGTACTGGGCTAGGCGGCATCTTAAAGCGCGTAGAATGGCGAGTAAAATGCACTATTAAACTTCTATGATAGGGCAATCAGAGACCCGATTAGATCATTTTGTATTTTGGTTAATATAAGAATTCAGCGAAATTCTATCACATTTGTTCAATTTACGTCGCTCCTATTTCAGATAGCGTATTGGGCTAAGCGGCATCTCAAAGCGCATGGATTGACGAGTGAAATGCACAATTAAACTTCTAGGATAAGGCAAACAGAGACCCGATTAGATCATTTTATATTGCGGTTAATATAAGAATTCAGCGAAATTCTATCACATTTGTTCAATTTACGTCGCTCATATTTCAGATAGCGTACTGGGCTAAGCGGCATCTCAAAGCGCATGAAATGGCGAGTAAAATGCACTATTAAACTTCTAGGATAAGGCAAACAGAGACCCGATTAGATCATTTTATATTGCGGTTAATATAAGAATTCAGCGTAATTCTGTCACATTTGTTCAACTTACGTAGCTCCTATTTCAGATAGCGTACTGGGCTAGGCGGCAACTTAAGGCGCGTGGAATGTCGAGTAAAATGCACTATCAAACTTCTATGATAGGGCAATCAGAGACCCGATTAGATCATTTTATATTTTGGTTAATATAAGAATTCAGCGAAATTCTATCACATTTGTTCAATTTACGTCGCACCTATTTCAGATAGCGTATTGGGCTAAGCGGCATCTCAAAGCGCATGGATTGACGAGTGAAATGCACAATTAAACTTCTAGGATAAGGCAAACAGAGACCCGATTAGATCATTTTATATTGCGGTTAATATAAGAATTCAGCGAAATTCTCTCACATTTGTTCAATTTACGTCGCTGATATTTCAGATAGCGTATTGGACTAAGCGGCATCTCAAAGCGCAAGAAATGTCGAGTAAAATGCACTATTAAACTTCTAGGGTAGGGCAAACAGGGACCCGATAAGATCATTTTATATTATGGTTAATTTAAGAATTCAGCGAAATTGTCTCACATTTGTTCAATTTACGTGGCTGATATTTCAGATAGCGTATTGGGCTAAGCGGCAACTCGAAGCGCGAGAAATGGCGAGTAAAATGCACTATTAAACTTCTAGGGTAGGGCAAACAGAGACCCGATTAGATCATTTTATGTTTTGGTTAATATAAGAATTCAGCGAAATTCTATCACATTTGTTCAATTTACGTCGCTCCTATTTCAGATAGCGTATTGGGCTAAGCGGCATCTCAAAGCGCATGAAATGACGAATAAAATGCACAATTAAGCTTCTACGCTAGGGCGAACAGAGACCCGATTAGATCATTTTACGTTATGGTTAATAAAAGAATTCAGCGAAATTCTATCACATTTGAACAATTTACATCGCTCCTATTTCAGATAGCGTATTGGGCTAAGCGGCATCTTAAAGCGCATGAAATGACGAGTAAAATGCACTATTAAACTTCTAGGGTAGGGCAAACAGAGACCCCATTAGATCATTTTATATTATGGTTAATTTAAGAATTCAGCGAAATTCTATCACATTTGTTCAATTTACGTCGCTCCTATTTCAGATAGCGTATTGGGGTAAGCTGCACCTCAAAGCGCAGGACATGGCAAGTAAAATGCACTACTAAACTTCTAGGGTAGGCAAACAGAGACCCGATTAGATCATTTTATATTGCGGTTATATAAGAATTCAGCGTAACTCTGTCACATTTGTTCACCTTACGTAGCTCCTATTTCAGATAGCGTCCTGGGCTAGGCGGCATCTTAAAGCGCGTGGAATGGCGAGTAAAATGCACTATTAAACTTCTAGGATAAGGCAAACAGAGACCCGATTAGATCATTTTATATTACGGTTAATATAAGAATTCAGCGTAATTCTGTCACATTTGTTCAACATACGTAGCTCCTATTTCAGATAGCGTACTGGGCTAGGCGGCAACTTAAAGCGCGTGGAATGTCGAGTAAAATACACTATCAAACTTCTATGATAGGGCAATCAGAGACCCGACTAGATCATTTTATATTATGGTTAATTTAAGAATTCAGCAAAATTCTATCACATTTGTTCAGTTTACGTCGCTCCTATTTCAGATAGCGTACTGGGCTAGGCGGCACCTTAAAGCGCATGGAATGGCGAGTAAAATGCACTATTAAACTTCTATGATAGGGCAATCAGAGACCCGATTAGATCATTTTATATTTTGGTTAATATAAGAATTCAGCGAAATTCTATCACATTTGTTCAATTTGCGTCGCTCCTATTTCAGATAGCTTATTGGGCTAAGCGGCACCTCAAAGCGCATGAAATGGCGAGTGAAATGCGCTATTAATCTTCTAGGGTAGGGCAATCAGAGACCCCATTAGATCATTTTATATTATGGTTAATTTAAGAATTCAGCGAAATTCTATCACATTTGTTCAATTTACGTCGCTCCTATTTCAGATAGCGTATTGGGCTAAGCGGCATCTCAGAGCGCATGGAATGGCGAGTAAAATGCACTATTAAACTTCTAGGGTAGTGCAAACAGAGACCCGATAAGATCATTTTATATTATGGTTAATTTAAGAATTCAGCGAAATTCTATCACATTTGTTCAATTTACGTCGCTCCTATTTCAGATAGCTTATTGGGCTAAGCGGCATCGCAAAGCTCATGAAATGACGAGTGAAATGCACTATTAATCTTCTAGGGTAGGGCAATCAGAGACCCCATTAGATCATTTTATATTATGGTTAATTTAAGAATTCAGCGAAATTCTATCACATTTGTTCAATTTACGTCGCTCCTATTTCAGATTGCTTATTGGGCTAAGCGGCATCGCAAAGCGCATGAAATGACGAGTGAAATGCACTATTAAACTTCTAGGGTAGGGCAAACAGAGACCCGATTAGATCATTTTACATTAAGGTTAATATAAGAATTCAGGGAAATTCTATCACATTTGTTCAACATACGTCGCTCCTATTTCAGATAGCGTACTGGGCTAGGCGGCATCTTAAAGCGCGTGGAATGGCGAGTAAAATGCGCTATTAAACTTCTATGATAGGGCAATCAGAGACCCGATTAGATCATTTTATATTTTGGTTAATATAAGAATTCAGCGAAATTCTATCACATTTGTTCAATTTGCGTCGCTCCTATTTCAGATAGCGTATTGGGCTAAGCGGCATCTCAAAGCGCATGAAATGGCGAGTAAAATGCACTATTAAACTTCTAGGGTAAGGCAAACAGAGACCCGATTAGATCATTTTATATTACGGTTAATATAAGAATTCAGAGTAATTCTATCACATTTGTTCAATTTACGTCGCCCCTATTTCAGATAGCGTATTGGTCTAAGCGGCATCTCAAAGCGCATGAAATGGCGAGTCAAATGCACTGTTAAACTTCTATGATAGGGAAATCAGAGACCCGATTAGATTATTTTATATTTTGGTTAATATAATTATTCAGCGAAATTCTAACACATTTGTTCCATTTACGTCGCTCCTATTTCAGATAGCGTACCGGGCTAGGCGGCATCTTAAAGCGCATGGAATGGCGAGTAAAATGCACTATTAAACTTCAAGGGTAGGGCAAACAGAGACCCGATTAGATCATTTTATATTATGGTTAATTTAAGAATTCAGAAAAATTCTATCACATTTGTTCAATTTACGTCGTTCCTATTTCAGATAGCGTATTGGGCTATGCCGCATCTCAAAGCGCATGAAATGACGAGTAAAATGCACAATTAAGCTTCTACGCTAGGGCGAACAGAGACCCGATTAGATCATTTTACGTTATGGTTAATAAAAGAATTCAGCGAAATTCTATCACATTTGATCAATTTACATCGCTCCTATTTCAGATAGCGTATTGTGCTAAGCGGCATCTCAAAGCGCATGAAATAACGAGTAAAATGCACTATTAAACTTCTAGGGTAGGGCAAACAGAGACCCCATTAGATCATTTTATATTATGGTTAATTTAAGAATTCAGCGAAATTCTATCACATTTGTTCAATTTACGTCGCTCCTATTTCAGATAGCGTATTGGGCTAAGCGGCATCTCAAAGCGCATGAAATGGCGAGTAAAATACACTATTCAACTTCTAGGGTAGGGCAAACAGAGACTCGATTAGATCATTTTATATTATGGTTAATTTAAGAATTCAGCGAAATTCTCTCACATTTGTTCAATTTACGTCGCTGATATTTCAGGTAGCGTATTGGGCTAAGCGGCATCTTAAAGCGTGTGTAATGGCGAGTAAAATGCACTATTAAACTTCTATGATAGGGCAATCAGAGACCCGATTAGATCATTTTACATTAAGGTTAATATAAGAATTCAGCGAAATTCTATCACATTTGTTCAACTTACATCGCTCCTATTTCAGATAGCGACTTCTGCTAAGCGGCATCTCAAAGCGCAGGAAATGGCGAGTAAAATGCACCATTAAACTTCTAGGGTAGGGCAAACAGAGACCCCATTAGATCATTTTATATTATGGTTAATTTAAGAATTCAGCGAAATTCTCTCACATTTGTTCAATTTACGTCGCTGATATTTCAGATAGCGTATTGGGCTAAGCGGCATCTCAAAGCGCAAGAAATGGCGAGTAAAATGTAATATTAAACTTCTAGGGTAGGGCAAACAGAGACCCGATTAGGTCATTTCATATTATGGTTAATTTAAGAATTCAGAAAAATTCCTTCACATTTGTTCAATTTACGTCGCTCCAATTTCAGATAGCGTACTGGGCTAGGCGGAAACTTAAAGCGCGTGGAATGGCGAGTAAAATGCGCTATTAAATTTCTATGATAGGGCAATCAGAGACCCGATTAGACCATTTTATATTATGGTTAATTTAAGAATTCAGCGAAATTCTATCACATTTGTTCAATTTACGTAGTTCCTATTTCAGATAGCATACTGGGCTAGGCGGTATCTTAAAGCCCGCGGAATGGCGAGTAAAATGCACTATTAAACTTCTATGATAGGGCAATCAGAGACCCGATTAGATCATTTTATATTTTGGTTAATATAAGAATTCAGCGAAATTCTATCACATTTGTTCAATTTACGTCGCACCTATTTCAGATAGCGTATTGGGCTAAGCGGCATCTCAAAGCGCATAAAATGGCGAGTAAAATGCACTATTAAACTTCAATGGTAGGGCAAACACAGACCCGATTAGATCATTTTATATTATGGTTAATTTAAGAATTCAGAAAAATTATATCACATTTGTTCAATTTACGTCGTTCCTATTTCAGATAGCGTATTGGGCTATGCGACATCTCAAAGCGCATGAAATGACGAGTAAAATGCACTATTAAACTTCTAGGGTAGGGCAAACAGAGACCCGATTAGATCATTTTATATTACGGTTAATATAAGAATTCAGCGTAATTCTATCACATTTGTTCAACTTACGTCGCTCCGATTTCCGATAGCGTACTGGGCTAGGCGGAATCTCTAAGCGCGTGGAAGGGCGAGTAAAATGCACTACTAAACTTCTATGATCGGGCAATCAGAGACCCGATTACATCATTTTATATTTTGGTTAATATAAGGATTCAGCGAAATTCTCTCACATTTGTTCAATTTACGTCGCTGATATTTCAGATAGCGTATTGGGCTAAGCGGCATCTTAAAGCGCAAGAAATGTGGAGTAAAATGCACTATTAAACTTCTAGGGTAGGGCAAACAGAGACCCGATAAGATCATTTTATATTATGGTCAATTTAAGAATTCAGCGAAATTCTATCACAATTTGTTCAATTTACGTCGCTCCTATTTCAAATAGCGTATTGGGCTAAGCGGCATCTCAAAGCGCACGAAAGGGCGAGTAAAATGCACTATTAAACTTCTAGGGTGGGGCAATCAGAGACCCGATAAGATCATTTTATATTACGGTTAACATAAGAATTCAGCGAAGTTCTATCACATTTGTTCAATTTACGTCGCTCCTATTTCAGATAGCTTATTGGGCTAAGCGGCAACTCAAAGCGCATGAAATGACGAGTGAAATGCACTATTAAACTTCTAGGGTAGGGCGAACAAAGACCCGATTAGATCATTTTACATTAAGGTTAAAATAAGAATTCAGCGAAATTCTATCACATTTGTTCAATTTCCGTCGCTCCTATTTCAGATAGCGTATTGGGCTAAGCTGCATCTCAAAGCGCAAGAAATGGCTCGTACAATGCACTATTCAACTCCTAGGGTAGGGCAAACAGAGACCGGATTAGATCATTTTATATTTTGGTTAATATAAGAATTCAGCGAAATTCTCTCACATTTGTTCAATTTACGTCGCTGATATTTCAGATAGCGTATTGGGCTAAGCGGCATCTTAAAGCGTGTGTAATGGCGAGTAAAATGCACTATTAAACTTCTATGATAGGGCAATCAGAGACCCGATTAGATCATTTTATATTTTGGTTAATATAAGAATTCAGCGAAATTCTATCACATTTGTTCAATTAACGTCGCTCCAATTTCAGATAGCTTATTGGGCTAAGCGGCATCGCAAAGCGCATGAATTGACGAGTGAAATGCACTATTAAACTTCTTGGGTAGGGCGAACAAAGACCCGATTAGATCATTTTACATTAAGGTTAATATAAGAATTCTGCGAAATTCTATCACATTTGTTCAACTTACATCGCTCCTATTTCAGATAGCGACTTGTGCTAAGCGGCATCTCAAAGCGCAGGAAATGGCGAGTAAAATGCACTATTAAACTTCTAGGGTAGGGCGAACAGAGACCAGATTAGATGATTTTACATTAAGGTTAATATAAGAATACAGCGTAATTCTGTCATATTTGTTCAACTTACGTAGCTCCTATTTCAGATAGCGTACTGGGCTAGGCGGCATCTTAAAGCGCGTAGAATGGCGAGTAAAATGCACTATTAAACTTCTATGATAGGGCAATCAGAGACCCGATTAGATCATTTTGTATTTTGGTTAATATAAGAATTCAGCGAAATTCTATCACATTTGTTCAATTTACGTCGCTCCTATTTCAGATAGCGTATTGGGCTAAGCGGCATCTCAAAGCGCATGGATTGACGAGTGAAATGCACAATTAAACTTCTAGGATAAGGCAAACAGAGACCCGATTAGATCATTTTATATTGCGGTTAATATAAGAATTCAGCGAAATTCTATCACATTTGTTCAATTTACGTCGCTCATATTTCAGATAGCGTACTGGGCTAAGCGGCATCTCAAAGCGCATGAAATGGCGAGTAAAATGCACTATTAAACTTCTAGGATAAGGCAAACAGAGACCCGATTAGATCATTTTATATTGCGGTTAATATAAGAATTCAGCGTAATTCTGTCACATTTGTTCAACTTACGTAGCTCCTATTTCAGATAGCGTACTGGGCTAGGCGGCAACTTAAAGCGCGCGGAATGTCGAGTAAAATGCACTATCAAACTTCTATGATAGGGCAATCAGAGACCCGATTAGATCATTTTATATTTTGGTTAATATAAGAATTCAGCGAAATTCTATCACATGTGTTCAATTTACGTCGCACCTATTTCAGATAGCGTATTGGGCTAAGCGGCATCTCAAAGCGCATAAAATGGCGAGTAAAATGCACTATTAAACTTCAATGGTAGGGCAAACAGAGACCCGATTAGATCATTTTATATTATGGTTAATTTAAGAATTCAGAAAAATTCTATCACATGTGTTCAATTTACGTCGTTCCTATTTCAGATAGCGTATTGGGCTATGCGACATCTCAAAGCGCATGAAATGACGAGTAAAATGCACTATTAAACTTCTAGGGTAGGGCAAACAGAGACCCGATTAGATCATTTTATATTACGGTTAATATAAGAATTCAGCGTAATTCTATCACATTTGTTCAACTTACGTCGCTCCTATTTCCGATAGCGTACTGGGCTAGGCGGAATCTCTAAGCGCGTGGAAGGGCGAGTAAAATGCACTACTAAACTTCTATGATCGGGCAATCAGAGACCCGATTACATCATTTTATATTTTGGTTAATATAAGAATTCAGCGAAATTCTCTCACATTTGTTCAATTTACGTCGCTGATATTTCAGATAGCGTATTGGGCTAAGCGGCATCGCAAAGCGCACGGAATGACGAGTAAAACGCACTATTAAACTTCTATGAGAGGGCAATCAGAGACCCGATTAGATCATTTTATATTTTGGTTAATATAAGAATTCAGCGAAGTTCTATCACATTTGTTCAGTTTACGTCGCTCTTATGTCAGATAGCGTATTGGGCTAAGCGGCTTCTCAAAGCGCATGAAATGGCGAGTGAAATGCACTATTAATCTTCTAGGGTAGGGCAATCAGAGACCCCATTAGATCATTTTATATTATGGTTAATTTAAGAATTCAGCGTAATTCTATCACATTTGTTTAACTTACGTCGCTCCTATTTCAGATAGCGTACTGGGCAAGGCGGTATCTCAAAGCGCGTGGAAGGGCGAGTAAAATGCACTACTAAACTTCTATGATAGGGTAATCAGAGACCCGACTAGATCATTTTATATTTTGGTTAATATAAGAATTCAGCGAAATTCTCTCACATTTGTTCAATTTACGTCGCTGATATTTCAGATAGCGTATTGGACTAAGCGGCATCTCAAAGCGCAAGAAATGTCGAGTAAAATGCACTATTAAACTTCTAGGGTAGGGCAAACAGGGACCCGATAAGATCATTTTATATTATGGTTAATTTAAGAATTCAGCGAAATTGTCTCACATTTGTTCAATTTACGTGGCTGATATTTCAGATAGCGTATTGGGCTAAGCGGCAACTCGAAGCGCGAGAAATGGCGAGTAAAATGCACTATTAAACTTCTAGGGTAGGGCAAACAGAGACCCGATTAGATCATTTTATATTTTGGTTAATATAAGAATTCAGCGAAATTCTATCACATTTGTTCAATTTACGTCGCTCCTATTTCAGATAGCGTATTGGGCTAAGCGGCATCTCAAAGCGCATGAAATGACGAATAAAATGCACAATTAAGCTTCTACGCTAGGGCGAACAGAGACCCGATTAGATCATTTTACGTTATGGTTAATAAAAGAATTCAGCGAAATTCTATCACATTTGAACAATTTACATCGCTCCTATTTCAGATAGCGTATTGGGCTAAGCGGCATCTTAAAGCGCATGAAATGACGAGTAAAATGCACTATTAAACTTCTAGGGTAGGGCAAACAGAGACCCCATTAGATCATTTTATATTATGGTTAATTTAAGAATACAGCGAAATTCTATCACATTTGTTCAATTTACGTCGCTCCTATTTCAGATAGCGTACTGGGCTAGGCGGCATCTTAAAGCGCGTGGAATGGCGAGTAAAATGCACTATTAAACTTCTATGATTGGGCAATCAGAGACCCGATTAGATCATTTTATGTTTTGGTTAATATAAGAATTCAGCGAAATTCTATCACATTTGTTCAATTTACGTCGCTCCTATTTCAGATAGCGTATTGGGGTAAGCTGCACCTCAAAGCGCAGGACATGGCAAGTAAAATGCACCACTAAACTTCTAGGGTAGGCAAACAGAGACCCGATTAGATCATTTTATATTGCGGTTATATAAGAATTCAGCGTAACTCTGTCACATTTGTTCACCTTACGTAGCTCCTATTTCAGATAGCGTACTGGGCTAGGCGGCATCTTAAAGCGCGTGGAGTGGCGAGTAAAATGCACTATTAAACTTCTAGGATAAGGCAAACAGAGACCCGATTAGATCATTTTATATTACGGTTAATATAAGAATTCAGCGTAATTCTATCACATTTGTTCAACATACGTAGCTCCTATTTCAGATAGCGCACTGGGCTAGGCGGCAACTTAAAGCGCGTGGAATGTCGAGTAAAATACACTATCAAACTTCTATGATAGGGCAATCAGAGACCCGACTAGATCATTTTATATTATGGTTAATTTAAGAATTCAGCAAAATTCTATCACATTTGTTCAGTTTACGTCGCTCCTATTTCAGATAGCGTACTGGGCTAGGCGGCACCTTAAAGCGCATGGAATGGCGAGTAAAATGCACTATTAAACTTCTATGATAGGGCAATCAGAGACCCGATTAGATCATTTTATATTTTGGTTAATATAAGAATTCAGCGAAATTCTATCACATTTGTTCAATTTGCGTCGCTCCTATTTCAGATAGCTTATTGGGCTAAGCGGCACCTCAAAGCGCGTGAAATGGCGAGTGAAATGCGCTATTAATCTTCTAGGGTAGGGCAATCAGAGACCCCATTAGATCATTTTATATTATGGTTAATTTAAGAATTCAGCGAAATTCTATCACATTTGTTCAATTTACGTCGCTCCTATTTCAGATAGCGTATTGGGCTAAGCGGCATCTCAGAGCGCATGGAATGGCGAGTAAAATGCACTATTAAACTTCTAGGGTAGTGCAAACAGAGACCCGATAAGATCATTTTATATTATGGTTAATTTAAGAATTCAGCGAAATTCTACCACATTTGTTCAATTTACGTCGCTCCTATTTCCGATAGCGTATTGGGCTAAGCGGCATCTTAAAGCGCGTGGAATGGCGAGTAAAATTCACTATTAAACTTCTATGATAGGGCAATCAGAGACCCGATTAGATCATTTTATATTTTGGTTAATATAAGAATTCAGCGAAATTCTATCACATTTGTTCAATTTACGTCGCTCCTATTTCAGATAGCTTATTGGGCTAAGCGGCATCGCAAAGCGCATGAAATGACGAGTGAAATGCACTATTAACCTTCTAGGGTAGGGCAATCAGAGACCCCATTAGATCATTTTATATTATGGTTAATTTAAGAATTCAGCGAAATTCTATCACATTTGTTCAATTTACGTCGCTCCTATTTCAGATTGCGTATTGGTCTAAGCGGCATCCCAAAGCGCATGAAATGACGAGTGAAATGCACTATTAACCTTCTAGGGTAGGGCAATCAGAGACCCCATTAGATCATTTTATATTATGGTTAATTTAAGAATTCAGCGAAATTCTATCACATGTGTTCAATTTACGTCGCACCTATTTCAGATAGCGTATTGGGCTAAGCGGCATCTCAAAGCGCATAAAATGGCGAGTAAAATGCACTATTAAACTTCAATGGTAGGGCAAACAGAGACCCGATTAGATCATTTTATATTATGGTTAATTTAAGAATTCAGAAAAATTCTATCACATGTGTTCAATTTACGTCGTTCCTATTTCAGATAGCGTATTGGGCTATGCGACATCTCAAAGCGCATGAAATGACGAGTAAAATGCACTATTAAACTTCTAGGGTAGGGCAAACAGAGACCCGATTAGATCATTTTATATTACGGTTAATATAAGAATTCAGCGTAATTCTATCACATTTGTTCAACTTACGTCGCTCCTATTTCCGATAGCGTACTGGGCTAGGCGGAATCTCTAAGCGCGTGGAAGGGCGAGTAAAATGCACTACTAAACTTCTATGATCGGGCAACCAGAGACCCGATTACATCATTTTATATTTTGGTTAATATAAGAATTCAGCGAAATTCTCTCACATTTGTTCAATTTACGTCGCTGATATTTCAGATAGCGTATTGGGCTAAGCGGCATCGCAAAGCGCACGGAATGACGAGTAAAACGCACTATTAAACTTCTATGAGAGGGCAATCAGAGACCCGATTAGATCATTTTATATTTTGGTTAATATAAGAATTCAGCGAAGTTCTATCACATTTGTTCAGTTTACGTCGCTCTTATGTCAGATAGCGTATTGGGCTAAGCGGCTTCTCAAAGCGCATGAAATGGCGAGTGAAATGCACTATTAATCTTCTAGGGTAGGGCAATCAGAGACCCCATTAGATCATTTTATATTATGGTTAATTTAAGAATTCAGCGTAATTCTATCACATTTGTTTAACTTACGTCGCTCCTATTTCAGATAGCGTACTGGGCAAGGCGGTATCTCAAAGCGCGTGGAAGGGCGAGTAAAATGCACTACTAAACTTCTATGATAGGGTAATCAGAGACCCGACTAGATCATTTTATATTTTGGTTAATATAAGAATTCAGCGAAATTCTCTCACATTTGTTCAATTTACGTCGCTGATATTTCAGATAGCGTATTGGACTAAGCGGCATCTCAAAGCGCAAGAAATGTCGAGTAAAATGCACTATTAAACTTCTAGGGTAGGGCAAACAGGGACCCGATAAGATCATTTTATATTATGGTTAATTTAAGAATTCAGCGAAATTGTCTCACATTTGTTCAATTTACGTGGCTGATATTTCAGATAGCGTATTGGGCTAAGCGGCAACTCGAAGCGCGAGAAATGGCGAGTAAAATGCACTATTAAACTTCTAGGGTAGGGCAAACAGAGACCCGATTAGATCATTTTATATTTTGGTTAATATAAGAATTCAGCGAAATTCTATCACATTTGTTCAATTTACGTCGCTCCTATTTCAGATAGCGTATTGGGCTAAGCGGCATCTCAAAGCGCATGAAATGACGAATAAAATGCACAATTAAGCTTCTACGCTAGGGCGAACAGAGACCCGATTAGATCATTTTACGTTATGGTTAATAAAAGAATTCAGCGAAATTCTATCACATTTGAACAATTTACATCGCTCCTATTTCAGATAGCGTATTGGGCTAAGCGGCATCTTAAAGCGCATGAAATGACGAGTAAAATGCACTATTAAACTTCTAGGGTAGGGCAAACAGAGACCCCATTAGATCATTTTATATTATGGTTAATTTAAGAATACAGCGAAATTCTATCACATTTGTTCAATTTACGTCGCTCCTATTTCAGATAGCGTACTGGGCTAGGCGGCATCTTAAAGCGCGTGGAATGGCGGGTAAAATGCACTATTAAACTTCTATGATTGGGCAATCAGAGACCCGATTAGATCATTTTATGTTTTGGTTAATATAAGAATTCAGCGAAATTCTATCACATTTGTTCAATTTACGTCGCTCCTATTTCAGATAGCGTATTGGGGTAAGCTGCACCTCAAAGCGCAGGACATGGCAAGTAAAATGCACCACTAAACTTCTAGGGTAGGCAAACAGAGACCCGATTAGATCATTTTATATTGCGGTTATATAAGAATTCAGCGTAACTCTGTCACATTTGTTCACCTTACGTAGCTCCTATTTCAGATAGCGTACTGGGCTAGGCGGCATCTTAAAGCGCGTGGAGTGGCGAGTAAAATGCACTATTAAACTTCTAGGATAAGGCAAACAGAGACCCGATTAGATCATTTTATATTACGGTTAATATAAGAATTCAGCGTAATTCTGTCACATTTGTTCAACATACGTAGCTCCTATTTCAGATAGCGTACTGGGCTAGGCGGCAACTTAAAGCGCGTGGAATGTCGAGTAAAATACACTATCAAACTTCTATGATAGGGCAATCAGAGACCCGACTAGATCATTTTATATTATGGTTAATTTAAGAATTCAGCAAAATTCTATCACATTTGTTCAGTTTACGTCGCTCCTATTTCAGATAGCGTACTGGGCTAGGCGGCATCTTAAAGCGCATGGAATGGCGAGTAAAATGCACTATTAAACTTCTATGATAGGGCAATCAGAGACCCGATTAGATCATTTTATATTTTGGTTAATATAAGAATTCAGCGAAATTCTATCACATTTGTTCAATTTGCGTCGCTCCTATTTCAGATAGCTTATTGGGCTAAGCGGCACCTCAAAGCGCATGAAATGGCGAGTGAAATGCGCTATTAATCTTCTAGGGTAGGGCAATCAGAGACCCCATTAGATCATTTTATATTATGGTTAATTTAAGAATTCAGCGAAATTCTATCACATTTGTTCAATTTACGTCGCTCCTATTTCAGATAGCGTATTGGGCTAAGCGGCATCTCAGAGCGCATGGAATGGCGAGTAAAATGCACTATTAAACTTCTAGGGTAGTGCAAACAGAGACCCGATAAGATCATTTTATATTATGGTTAATTTAAGAATTCAGCGAAATTCTACCACATTTGTTCAATTTACGTCGCTCCTATTTCCGATAGCGTATTGGGCTAAGCGGCATCTTAAAGCGCGTGGAATGGCGAGTAAAATTCACTATTAAACTTCTATGATAGGGCAATCAGAGACCCGATTAGATCATTTTATATTTTGGTTAATATAAGAATTCAGCGAAATTCTATCACATTTGTTCAATTTACGTCGCTCCTATTTCAGATAGCTTATTGGGCTAAGCGGCATCGCAAAGCGCATGAAATGACGAGTGAAATGCACTATTAACCTTCTAGGGTAGGGCAATCAGAGACCCCATTAGATCATTTTATATTATGGTTAATTTAAGAATTCAGCGAAATTCTATCACATTTGTTCAATTTACGTCGCTCCTATTTCAGATTGCGTATTGGTCTAAGCGGCATCCCAAAGCGCATGAAATGGCGAGTCAAATGCACTGTTAAACTTCTATGATAGGGAAATCAGAGACCCGATTAGATTATTTTATATTTTGGTTAATATAATTATTCAGCGAAATTCTAACACATTTGTTCCATTTACGTCGCTCCTATTTCAGATAGCGTACTGGGCTAGGCGGCATCTTAAAGCGCATGGAATGGCGAGTAAAATGCACTATTAAACTTCAAGGGTAGGGCAAACAGAGACCCGATTAGATCATTTTATATTATGGTTAATTTAAGAATTCAGCGAAATTCTCTCACATTTGTTCAATTTACGTCGCTGATATTTCAGATAGCGTATTGGGCTAAGCGGCATCTTAAAGCGCGTGGAATGGCGAGTAAAATTCACTATTAAACTTCTATGATAGGGCAATCAGAGACCCGATTAGATCATTTTATATTTTGGTTAATATAAGGATTCAGCGAAATTCTATCACATTTGGTCAATTTACGTCGCTCCTATTTCAGATAGCTTATTGGGCTAAGCGGCATCGCAAAGCGCATGAAATGACGAGTGAAATGCACTATTAATCTTCTAGGGTAGGGCAATCAGAGACCCCATTAGATCATTTTATATTATGGTTAATTTAAGAATTCAGCGAAATTCTATCACATTTGTTCAATTTACGTCGTTCCTATTTCAGATAGCGTATTGGGCTATGCGGCATCTCAAAGCGCATGAAATGACGAGTAAAATGCACTGTTAAACTTCTAGGGTAGGGCAATCAGAGACCCGATTAGATCATTTTATATTTTGGTTAATATAAGAATTCAGCGAAATTCTCTCACATTTGTTCAATTTACGTCGCTGATATTTCAGATAGCGTATTGGACTAAGCGGCATCTCAAAGCGCAAGAAATGTCGAGTAAAATGCACTATTAAACTTCTAGGGTAGTGCAAACAGAGACCCGATAAGATCATTTTATATTATGGTTAATTTAAGAATTCAGCGAAATTCTCTCACATTTGTTCAATTTACGTCGCTGATATTTCAGATAGCGTATTGGGCTAAGCGGCATCTCAAAGCACGAGAAATGGCGAGTAAAATGCACTATTAAACTTCTAGGGTAGGGCAAACAGAGACCCGATTAGATCATTTTATATTTTGGTTAATATAAGAATTCAGCGAAATTCTATCACATTTGTTCAATTTACGTCGCTCCTATTTCAGATAGCGTATTGGGCTAAGCGGCATCTCAAAGCG
Source organism: Macropis europaea (assembly GCA_916610135.2). Lineage (NCBI taxonomy): Eukaryota > Metazoa > Arthropoda > Insecta > Hymenoptera > Melittidae > Macropis > Macropis europaea. Next base: position 62,601 of record CAKAJE020000218.1, read on the forward strand.
CATGAAATGGCGAGTAAAATGAACTATTCAACTTCTAGGGTAGGGCAAACAGAGACTCGATTAGATCATTTTATATTATGGTTAATTTAAGAATTCAGCGAAATTCTATCACATTTGTTCAATTTACGTCGCTCCTATTGCAGATAGCGTATTGGGCTAAGCGGCATCTTAAAGCGCGTGGAATGGCGAGTAAAATTCACTATTAAACTTCTATGATAGGGCAATCAGAGACCCGATTAGATCATTTTATATTTTGGTAAATATAAGGATTCAGCGAAATTCTATCACATTTGGTCAATTTACGTCGTTCCTATTTCAGATTGCTTATTGTGCTAAGCGGCATCTCAAAGCGCATGAAATGACGAGTGAAATGCACTATTAAACTTCTTGGGTAGGGCGAACAAAGACCCGATTAGATCATTTTACATTAAGGTTAATATAAGAATTCAGCGAAATTCTATCACATTTGTTCAATTTACATCGCTCCTATTTCAGATAGCGACTTGTGCTAAGCGGCATCTCAAAGCACAGGAAATGGCGAGTAAAATGCACTATTAAACTTCTAGGGTACGGCAAACAGAGACCCCATTAGATCATTTTATATTATGGTTAATTTAAGAATTCAGCGAAATTCTCTCACATTTGTTCAATTTACGTCGCTGATATTTCAGATAGCGTATTGGGCTAAGCGGCATCTCAAAGCGCATGAAATGGCGAGTAAAATGCACTATTAAACTTCTAGGATAAGGCAAACAGAGACCCGATTAGATCATTTTATATTGCGGTTAATATAAGACTTCAGCGTAATTCTGTCACATTTGTTCAACTTACGTAGCTCCTATTTCAGATAGCGTACTGGGCTAGGCGGCAACTTAAAGCGCGTGGAATGTCGAGTAAAATGCACTATCAAACTTCTATGATAGGGCAATCAGAGACCCGATTAGATCATTTTATATTTTGGTTAATATAAGAATTCAGCGAAATTCTATCACATTTGTTCAATTTACGTCGCACCTATTTCAGATAGCGTATTGGGCTAAGCGGCATCTCAAAGCGCATAAAATGGCGAGTAAAATGCACTATTAAACTTCAATGGTAGGGCAAACAGAGACCCGATTAGATCATTTTATATTATGGTTAATTTAAGAATTCAGAAAAATTCTATCACATTTGTTCAATTTACGTCGTTCCTATTTCAGATAGCGTATTGGGCTATGCGACATCTCAAAGCGCATGAAATAACGAGTAAAATGCACTATTAAACTTCTATGATCGGGCAATCAGAGACCCGATTACATCATTTTATATTTTGGTTAATATAAGAATTCAGCGAAATTCTCTCACATTTGTTCAATTTACGTCGCTGATATTTCAGATAGCGTATTGGGCTAAGCGGCATCTCAAAGCGCAAGAAATATGGAGTAAAATGCACTATTAAACTTCTAGGGTAGGGCAAACAGAGACCCGATAAGATCATTTTATATTATGGTCAATTTAAGAATTCAGCGAAATTCTATCACATTTGTTCAATTTACGTCGCTCCTATTTCAGATAGCGTACCGGGCTAGGCGGCATCTCAAAGCGCGTGGAAGGGCGAGTAAAATGCACTACTAAACTTCTATGATAGGGCAATCAGAGACCCGATTAGATCATTTTACATTAAGGTTAATATAAGAATTCAGGGAAATTCTATCACATTTGTTCAACATACGTCGCTCCTATTTCAGATAGCGTACTGGGCTAGGCGGCATCTTAAAGCGCGTGGAATGGCGAGTAAAATGCACTATTAAACTTCTATGATAGGGCAATCAGAGACCCGATTAGATCATTTTATATTTTGGTTAATATAAGAATTCAGCGAAATTCTATCACATTTGTTCAATTTACGTCGCTCCTATTTCAGATAGCTTATTGGGCTAAGCGGCATCGCAAAGCGCACGAAATGACGAGTGAAATGCACTATTAAACTTCTAGGGTAGGGCAAACAGAGACCCAATTAGATCATTTTATATTACGGTTAATATAAGAATTCAGCGTAATTCTGTCACATTTGTTCAACTTACGTAGCTCCTATTTCAGATAGCGTACTGGGCTAGGCGGCAACTTAAAGCGCGTGGAATGGCGAGTAAAATGCACTATTAAGCTTCTATGATAGGGCAATCAGAGACTCGCTTAGATCATTTTATATTTTGGTTAATATAAGAATTCAGCGAAGTTCTATCACATTTGTTCAGTTTACGTCGCTCCTATGTCAGATAGCGTATTGGGCTAAGCGGCTTCTCAAAGCGCATGAAATGGCGAGTGAAATGCACTATTAATCTTCTAGGGTAGGGCAATCAGAGACCCCATTAGATCATTTTATATTATGGTTAATTTAAGAATTCAGCGTAATTCTATCACATTTGTTCAACTTACGTCGCTCCTATTTCAGATAGCGTCCTGGGCTAGGCGGCATCTTAAAGCGCGTGGAATGGCGCGTAAAATGCACTATTAAACTTCTAGGATAAGGCAAACAGAGACCCGATTAGATCATTTTATATTACGGTTAATATAAGAATTCGGCGTAATTCTGTCACATTTGTTCAACATACGTAGCTCCTATTTCAGATAGCGTACTGGGCTAGGCGGCAACTTAAAGCGCGTGGAATGTCGAGTAAAATACACTATCAAACTTCTATGATAGGGCAATCAGAGACCCGATTAGATCATTTTATATTTTGGTTAATATAAGAATTCAGCGAAATTCTATCACATTTGTTCAATTTACGTCGCTCCTATTTCAGATAGCGTATTGGGCTAAGCGGCATCTCAAAGCGCATGAAATGGCGAGTAAAATGCACTATTAAACTTCTAGGGTAGGGCAATCAGAGACCCGACTAGATCATTTTATATTATGGTTAATTTAAGAATTCAGCAAAATTCTATCACATTTGTTCAGTTTACGTCGCTCCTATTTCAGATAGCGTACTGGGCTAGGCGGCACCTTAAAGCGCATGGAATGGCGAGTAAAATGCACTATTAAACTTCTATGATAGGGCAATCAGAGACCCGATTAGATCATTTTATATTTTGGTTAATATAAGAATTCAGCGAAATTCTATCACATTTGTTCAATTTGCGTCGCTCCTATTTCAGATAGCTGATTGGGCTAAGCGGCACCTCAAAGCGCGTGAAATGGCGAGTGAAATGCGCTATTAATCTTCTAGGGTAGGGCAATCAGAGACCCCATTAGATCATTTTATATTATGGTTAATTTAAGAATTCAGCGAAATTCTATCACATTTGTTCAATTTACGTCGCTCCTATTTCAGATAGCGTATTGGGCTAAGCGGCATCTCAAAGCGCATGAAATGGCGAGTAAAATGCACTATTCAACTTCTAGGGTAGGGCAAACAGAGACTCGATTAGATCATTTTATATTATGGTTAATTTAAGAATTCAGCGAAATTCTATCACATTTGTTCAATTTACGTCGCTCCTATTGCAGATAGCGTATTGGGCTAAGCGGCATCTTAAAGCGCGTGGAATGGCGAGTAAAATTCACTATTAAACTTCTATGATAGGGCAATCAGAGACCCGATTAGATCATTTCATATTTTGGTAAATATAAGGATTCAGCGAAATTCTATCACATTTGGTCAATTTACGTCGTTCCTATTTCAGATTGCTTATTGTGCTAAGCGGCATCTCAAAGCGCATGAAATGACGAGTGAAATGCACTATTAAACTTCTTGGGTAGGGCGAACAAAGACCCGATTAGATCATTTTACATTAAGGTTAATATAAGAATTCAGCGAAATTCTATCACATTTGTTCAATTTACGTCGCTCCTATTTCAGATAGCGTATTGGGCTAAGCGGCATCTCAAAGCGCATGAAATGGCGAGTAAAATGCACAATTAAGCTTCTACGCTAGGGCGAACAGAGACCCGATTAGATCATTTTACGTTATGGTTAATAAAAGAATTCAGCGAAATTCTATCACATTTGATCAATTTACATCGCTCCTATTTCAGATAGCGTATTGTGCTAAGCGGCATCTCAAAGCGCATGAAATAACGAGTAAAATGCACTATTAAACTTCTAGGGTAGGGCAAACAGAGACCCCATTAGATCATTTTATATTATGGTTAATTTAAGAATTCAGCGAAATTCTATCACATTTGTTCAATTTACGTCGCTCCTATTGCAGATAGCGTATTGGGCTAAGCGGCATCTTAAAGCGCGTGGAATGGCGAGTAAAATTCACTATTAAACTTCTATGATAGGGCAATCAGAGACCCGATTAGATCATTTTATATTTTGGTAAATATAAGGATTTAGCGAAATTCTATCACATTTGGTCAATTTACGTCGTTCCTATTTCAGATTGCTTATTGTGCTAAGCGGCATCTCAAAGCGCATGAAATGACGAGTGAAATGCACTATTAAACTTCTTGGGTAGGGCGAACAAAGACCCGATTAGATCATTTTACATTAAGGTTAATATAAGAATTCAGCGAAATTCTATCACATTTGTTCAATTTACATCGCTCCTATTTCAGATAGCGACTTGTGCTAAGCGGCATCTCAAAGCGCAGGAAATGGCGAGTAAAATGCACTATTAAACTTCTAGGGTACGGCAAACAGAGACCCCATTAGATCATTTTATATTATGGTTAATTTAAGAATTCAGCGAAATTCTCTCACATTTGTTCAATTTACGTCGCTGATATTTCAGATAGCGTATTGGGCTAAGCGGCATCTTAAAGCGTGTGTAATGGCGAGTAAAATGCACTATTACACTTCTATGATAGGGCAATCAGAGACCCGATTAGATCATTTTATATTTTGGTTAATATAAGAATTCAGCGAAATTCTATCACATTTGTTCAATTAACGTCGCTCCAATTTCAGATAGCTTATTGGGCTAAGCGGCATCTCAAAGCGCAGGAAATGGCGAGTAAAATGCACTATTAAACTTCTAGGGTACGGCAAACAGAGACCCCATTAGATCATTTCATATTATGGTTAATTTAAGAATTCAGCGAAATTCTCTCACATTTGTTCAATTTACGTCGCTGATATTTCAGATAGCGTATTGGGCTAAGCGGCATCTCAAAGCGCATGAAATGGCGAGTAAAATGCACTATTAAACTTCTAGGATAAGGCAAACAGAGACCCGATTAGATCATTTTATATTGCGGTTAATATAAGACTTCAGCGTAATTCTATCACATTTGTTCAATTTACGTCGCTCCTATTGCAGATAGCGTATTGGGCTAAGCGGCATCTTAAAGCGCGTGGAATGGCGAGTAAAATTCACTATTAAACTTCTATGATAGGGCAATCAGAGACCCGATTAGATCATTTTATATTTTGGTAAATATAAGGATTCAGCGAAATTCTATCACATTTGGTCAATTTACGTCGTTCCTATTTCAGATTGCTTATTGTGCTAAGCGGCATCTCAAAGCGCATGAAATGACGAGTGAAATGCACTATTAAACTTCTTGGGTAGGGCGAACAAAGACCCGATTAGATCATTTTACATTAAGGTTAATATAAGAATTCAGCGAAATTCTATCACATTTGTTCAATTTACATCGCTCCTATTTCAGATAGCGACTTGTGCTAAGCGGCATCTCAAAGCGCAGGAAATGGCGAGTAAAATGCACTATTAAACTTCTAGGGTACGGCAAACAGAGACCCCATTAGATCATTTTATATTATGGTTAATTTAAGAATTCAGCGAAATTCTCTCACATTTGTTCAATTTACGTCGCTGATATTTCAGATAGCGTATTGGGCTAAGCGGCATCTCAAAGCGCATGAAATGGCGAGTAAAATGCACTATTAAACTTCTAGGATAAGGCAAACAGAGACCCGATTAGATCATTTTATATTGCGGTTAATATAAGACTTCAGCGTAATTCTGTCACATTTGTTCAACTTACGTAGCTCCTATTTCAGATAGCGTACTGGGCTAGGCGGCAACTTAAAGCGCGTGGAATGTCGAGTAAAATGCACTATCAAACTTCTATGATAGGGCAATCAGAGACCCGATTAGATCATTTTATATTTTGGTTAATATAAGAATTCAGCGAAATTCTATCACATTTGTTCAATTTACGTCGCACCTATTTCAGATAGCGTATTGGGCTAAGCGGCATCTCAAAGCGCATAAAATGGCGAGTAAAATGCACTATTAAACTTCAATGGTAGGGCAAACAGAGACCCGATTAGATCATTTTATATTATGGTTAATTTAAGAATTCAGAAAAATTCTATCACATTTGTTCAATTTACGTCGTTCCTATTTCAGATAGCGTATTGGGCTATGCGACATCTCAAAGCGCATGAAATAACGAGTAAAATGCACTATTAAACTTCTAGGGTAGGGCAAACAGAGACCCGATTAGATCATTTTATATTACGGTTAATATAAGAATTCAGCGTAATTCTATCACATTTGTTCAACTTACGTCGCTGCTATTTCCGATAGCGTACTGGGCTAGGCGGAATCTCTAAGCGCGTGGAAGGGCGAGTAAAATGCACTACTAAACTTCTATGATCGGGCAATCAGAGACCCGATTACATCATTTTATATTTTGGTTAATATAAGAATTCAGCGAAATTCTCTCACATTTGTTCAATTTACGTCGCTGATATTTCAGATAGCGTATTGGGCTAAGCGGCATCTCAAAGCGCAAGAAATATGGAGTAAAATGCACTATTAAACTTCTAGGGTAGGGCAAACAGAGACCCGATAAGATCATTTTATATTATGGTCAATTTAAGAATTCAGCGAAATTCTATCACATTTGTTCAATTTACGTCGCTCCTATTTCAGATAGCGTACCGGGCTAGGCGGCATCTCAAAGCGCGTGGAGGGGCGAGTAAAATGCACTACTAAACTTCTATGATAGGGCAATCAGAGACCCGATTAGATCATTTTACATTAAGGTTAATATAAGAATTCAGGGAAATTCTATCACATTTGTTCAACATACGTCGCTCCTATTTCAGATAGCGTACTGGGCTAGGCGGCATCTTAAAGCGCGTGGAATGGCGAGTAAAATGCACTATTAAACTTCTATGATAGGGCAATCAGAGACCCGATTAGATCATTTTATATTTTGGTTAATATAAGAATTCAGCGAAATTCTATCACATTTGTTCAATTTACGTCGCTCCTATTTCAGATAGCTTATTGGGCTAAGCGGCATCGCAAAGCGCACGAAATGACGAGTGAAATGCACTATTAAACTTCTAGGGTAGGGCAAACAGAGACCCAATTAGATCATTTTATATTACGGTTAATATAAGAATTCAGCGTAATTCTGTCACATTTGTTCAACTTACGTAGCTCCTATTTCAGATAGCGTACTGGGCTAGGCGGCAACTTAAAGCGCGTGGAATGGCGAGTAAAATGCACTATTAAACTTCTATGATAGGGCAATCAGAGACTCGATTAGATCATTTTATATTTTGGTTAATATAAGAATTCAGCGAAGTTCTATCACATTTGTTCAGTTTACGTCGCTCCTATGTCAGATAGCGTATTGGGCTAAGCGGCTTCTCAAAGCGCATGAAATGGCGAGTGAAATGCACTATTAATCTTCTAGGGTAGGGCAATCAGAGACCCCATTAGATCATTTTATATTATGGTTAATTTAAGAATTCAGCGTAATTCTATCACATTTGTTCAACTTACGTCGCTCCTATTTCAGATAGCGTCCTGGGCTAGGCGGCATCTTAAAGCGCGTGGAATGGCGCGTAAAATGCACTATTAAACTTCTAGGATAAGGCAAACAGAGACCCGATTAGATCATTTTATATTACGGTTAATATAAGAATTCAGCGTAATTCTGTCACATTTGTTCAACATACGTAGCTCCTATTTCAGATAGCGTACTGGGCTAGGCGGCAACTTAAAGCGCGTGGAATGTCGAGTAAAATACACTATCAAACTTCTATGATAGGGCAATCAGAGACCCGATTAGATCATTTTATATTTTGGTTAATATAAGAATTCAGCGAAATTCTATCACATTTGTTCAATTTACGTCGCTCCTATTTCAGATAGCGTATTGGGCTAAGCGGCATCTCAAAGCGCATGAAATGGCGAGTAAAATGCACTATTAAACTTCTAGGGTAGGGCAATCAGAGACCCGACTAGATCATTTTATATTATGGTTAATTTAAGAATTCAGCAAAATTCTATCACATTTGTTCAGTTTACGTCGCTCCTATTTCAGATAGCGTACTGGGCTAGGCGGCACCTTAAAGCGCATGGAATGGCGAGTAAAATGCACTATTAAACTTCTATGATAGGGCAATCAGAGACCCGATTAGATCATTTTATATTTTGGTTAATATAAGAATTCAGCGAAATTCTATCACATTTGTTCAATTTGCGTCGCTCCTATTTCAGATAGCTGATTGGGCTAAGCGGCACCTCAAAGCGCGTGAAATGGCGAGTGAAATGCGCTATTAATCTTCTAGGGTAGGGCAATCAGAGACCCCATTAGATCATTTTATATTATGGTTAATTTAAGAATTCAGCGAAATTCTATCACATTTGTTCAATTTACGTCGCTCCTATTTCAGATAGCGTATTGGGCTAAGCGGCATCTCAGAGCGCATGGAATGGCGAGTAAAATGCACTATTAAACTTCTAGGGTAGTGCAAACAGAGACCCGATAAGATCATTTTATATTATGGTTAATTTAAGAATTCAGCGAAATTCTATCACATTTGTTCAATTTACGTCGCTCCTATTTCCGATAGCGTATTGGGCTAAGCGGCATCTTAAAGCGCGTGGAATGGCGAGTAAAATTCACTATTAAACTTCTATGATAGGGCAATCAGAGACCCGATTAGATCATTTTATATTTTGGTAAATATAAGGATTCAGCGAAATTCTATCACATTTGGTCAATTTACGTCGTTCCTATTTCAGATTGCTTATTGTGCTAAGCGGCATCTCAAAGCGCATGAAATGACGAGTGAAATGCACTATTAAACTTCTTGGGTAGGGCGAACAAAGACCCGATTAGATCATTTTACATTAAGGTTAATATAAGAATTCAGCGAAATTCTATCACATTTGTTCAATTTACATCGCTCCTATTTCAGATAGCGACTTGTGCTAAGCGGCATCTCAAAGCGCATGAAATGGCGAGTGAAATGCACTATTAATCTTCTAGGGTAGGGCAATCAGAGACCCCATTAGATCATTTTATATTATGGTTAATTTAAGAATTCAGCGTAATTCTATCACATTTGTTCAACTTACGTCGCTCCTATTTCAGATAGCGTCCTGGGCTAGGCGGCATCTTAAAGCGCGTGGAATGGCGCGTAAAATGCACTATTAAACTTCTAGGATAAGGCAAACAGAGACCCGATTAGATCATTTTATATTACGGTTAATATAAGAATTCAGCGTAATTCTGTCACATTTGTTCAACATACGTAGCTCCTATTTCAGATAGCGTACTGGGCTAGGCGGCAACTTAAAGCGCGTGGAATGTCGAGTAAAATACACTATCAAACTTCTATGATAGGGCAATCAGAGACCCGATTAGATCATTTTATATTTTGGTTAATATAAGAATTCAGCGAAATTCTATCACATTTGTTCAATTTACGTCGCTCCTATTTCAGATAGCTTATTGGGCTAAGCGGCATCGCAAAGCGCATGAAATGACGAGTGAAATGCACTATTAATCTTCTAGGGTAGGGCAATCAGAGACCCCATTAGATCATTTTATATTATGGTTAATTTAAGAATTCAGCGAAATTCTATCACATTTGTTCAATTTACGTCGCTCCTATTTCAGATTGCGTATTGGTCTAAGCGGCATCTCAAAGCGCATGAAATGGCGAGTCAAATGCACTGTTAAACTTCTATGATAGGGAAATCAGAGACCCGATTAGATTATTTTATATTTCGGTTAATATAATTATTCAGCGAAATTCTAACACATTTGTTCCATTTACGTCGCTCCTATTTCAGATAGCGTACTGGGCTAGGCGGCATCTTAAAGCGCATGGAATGGCGAGTAAAATGCACTATTAAACTTCAAGGGTAGGGCAAACAGAGACCCGATTAGATCATTTTATATTATGGTTAATTTAAGAATTCAGCGAAATTCTCTCACATTTGTTCAATTTACGTCGCTGATATTTCAGATAGCGTATTGGGCTAAGCGGCATCTTAAAGCGCGTGGAATGGCGAGTAAAATTCACTATTAAACTTCTATGATAGGGCAATCAGAGACCCGATTAGATCATTTTATATTTTGGTTAATATAAGGATTCAGCGAAATTCTATCACATTTGGTCAATTTACGTCGCTCCTATTTCAGATAGCTTATTGGGCTAAGCGGCATCTCAAAGCGCATGAAATGACGAGTGAAATGCACTATTAATCTTCTAGGGTAGGGCAATCAGAGACCCCATTAGATCATTTTATATTATGGTTAATTTAAGAATTCAGCGAAATTCTATCACATTTGTTCAATTTACGTCGTTCCTATTTCAGATAGCGTATTGGGCTATGCGGCATCTCAAAGCGCATGAAATGACGAGTAAAATGCACTGTTAAACTTCTAGGGTAGGGCAATCAGAGACCCGATTAGATCATTTTATATTTTGGTTAATATAAGAATTCAGCGAAATTCTCTCACATTTGTTCAATTTACGTCGCTGATATTTCAGATAGCGTATTGGACTAAGCGGCATCTCAAAGCGCAAGAAATGTCGAGTAAAATGCACTATTAAACTTCTAGGGTAGTGCAAACAGAGACCCGATAAGATCATTTTATATTATGGTTAATTTAAGAATTCAGCGAAATTCTCTCACATTTGTTCAATTTACGTCGCTGATATTTCAGATAGCGTATTGGGCTAAGCGGCATCTCAAAGCACGAGAAATGGCGAGTAAAATGCACTATTAAACTTCTAGGGTAGGGCAAACAGAGACCCGATTAGATCATTTTATATTTTGGTTAATATAAGAATTCAGCGAAATTCTATCACATTTGTTCAATTTACGTCGCCCCTATTTCAGATAGCGTATTGGGCTAAGCGGCATCTCAAAGCGCATGAAATGACGAATAAAATGCACAATTAAGCTTCTACGCTAGGGCGAACAGAGACCCGATTAGATCATTTTACGTTATGGTTAATAAAAGAATTCAGCGAAATTCTATCACATTTGAACAATTTACATCGCTCCTATTTCAGATAGCGTATTGGGCTAAGCGGCATCTTAAAGCGCATGAAATGACGAGTAAAATGCACTATTAAACTTCTAGGGTAGGGCAAACAGAGACCCCATTAGATCATTTTATATTATGGTTAATTTAAGAATACAGCGAAATTCTATCACATTTGTTCAATTTACGTCGCTCCTATTTCAGATAGCGTACTGGGCTAGGCGGCATCTTAAAGCGCGTGGAATGGCGGGTAAAATGCACTATTAAACTTCTATGATTGGGCAATCAGAGACCCGATTAGATCATTTTATGTTTTGGTTAATATAAGAATTCAGCGAAATTCTATCACATTTGTTCAATTTACGTCGCTCCTATTTCAGATAGCGTATTGGGGTAAGCTGCACCTCAAAGCGCAGGACATGGCAAGTAAAATGCACCACTAAACTTCTAGGGTAGGCAAACAGAGACCCGATTAGATCATTTTATATTGCGGTTATATAAGAATTCAGCGTAACTCTGTCACATTTGTTCACCTTACGTAGCTCCTATTTCAGATAGCGTCCTGGGCTAGGCGGCATCTTAAAGCGCGTGGAGTGGCGAGTAAAATGCACTATTAAACTTCTAGGATAAGGCAAACAGAGACCCGATTAGATCATTTTATATTACGGTTAATATAAGAATTCAGCGTAATTCTGTCACATTTGTTCAACATACGTAGCTCCTATTTCAGATAGCGTACTGGGCTAGGCGGCAACTTAAAGCGCGTGGAATGTCGAGTAAAATACACTATCAAACTTCTATGATAGGGCAATCAGAGACCCGACTAGATCATTTTATATTATGGTTAATTTAAGAATTCAGCAAAATTCTATCACATTTGTTCAGTTTACGTCGCTCCTATTTCAGATAGCGTACTGGGCTAGGCGGCACCTTAAAGCGCATGGAATGGCTAGTAAAATGCACTATTAAACTTCTATGATAGGGCAATCAGAGACCCGATTAGATCATTTTATATTTTGGTTAATATAAGAATTCAGCGAAATTCTATCACATTTGTTCAATTTGCGTCGCTCCTATTTCAGATAGCTTATTGGGCTAAGCGGCACCTCAAAGCGCATGAAATGGCGAGTGAAATGCGCTATTAATCTTCTAGGGTAGGGCAATCAGAGACCCCATTAGATCATTTTATATTATGGTTAATTTAAGAATTCAGCGAAATTCTATCACATTTGTTCAATTTACGTCGCTCCTATTTCAGATAGCGTATTGGGCTAAGCGGCATCTCAGAGCGCATGGAATGGCGAGTAAAATGCACTATTAAACTTCTAGGGTAGTGCAAACAGAGACCCGATAAGATCATTTTATATTATGGTTAATTTAAGAATTCAGCGAAATTCTATCACATTTGTTCAATTTACGTCGCTCCTATTTCCGATAGCGTATTGGGCTAAGCGGCATCTTAAAGCGCGTGGAATGGCGAGTAAAATTCACTATTAAACTTCTATGATAGGGCAATCAGAGACCCGATTAGATCATTTTATATTTTGGTTAATATTAGAATTCAGCGAAATTCTATCACATTTGTTCAATTTACGTCGCTCCTATTTCAGATAGCTTATTGGGCTAAGCGGCATCGCAAAGCGCATGAAATGACGAGTGAAATGCACTATTAATCTTCTAGGGTAGGGCAATCAGAGACCCCATTAGATCATTTTATATTATGGTTAATTTAAGAATTCAGCGAAATTCTATCACATTTGTTCAATTTACGTCGCTCCTATTTCAGATTGCGTATTGGTCTAAGCGGCATCTCAAAGCGCATGAAATGGCGAGTCAAATGCACTGTTAAACTTCTATGACAGGGAAATCAGAGACCCGATTAGATTATTTTATATTTTGGTTAATATAATTATTCAGCGAAATTCTAACACATTTGTTCCATTTACGTCGCTCCTATTTCAGATAGCGTACTGGGCTAGGCGGCATCTTAAAGCGCATGGAATGGCGAGTAAAATGCACTATTAAACTTCAAGGGTAGGGCAAACAGAGACCCGATTAGATCATTTTATATTATGGTTAATTTAAGAATTCAGCGAAATTCTCTCACATTTGTTCAATTTACGTCGCTGATATTTCAGATAGCGTATTGGGCTAAGCGGCATCTTAAAGCGCGTGGAATGGCGAGTAAAATTCACTATTAAACTTCTATGATAGGGCAATCAGAGACCCGATTAGATCATTTTATATTTTGGTTAATATAAGGATTCAGCGAAATTCTATCACATTTGGTCAATTTACGTCGCTCCTATTTCAGATAGCTTATTGGGCTAAGCGGCATCGCAAAGCGCATGAAATGACGAGTGAAATGCACTATTAATCTTCTAGGGTAGGGCAATCAGAGACCCCATTAGATCATTTTATATTATGGTTAATTTAAGAATTCAGCGAAATTCTATCACATTTGTTCAATTTACGTCGTTCCTATTTCAGATAGCGTATTGGGCTATGCGGCATCTCAAAGCGCATGAAATGACGAGTAAAATGCACTGTTAAACTTCTAGGGTAGGGCAATCAGAGACCCGATTAGATCATTTTATATTTTGGTTAATATAAGAATTCAGCGAAATTCTCTCACATTTGTTCAATTTACGTCGCTGATATTTCAGATAGCGTATTGGACTAAGCGGCATCTCAAAGCGCAAGAAATGTCGAGTAAAATGCACTATTAAACTTCTAGGGTAGTGCAAACAGAGACCCGATAAGATCATTTTATATTATGGTTAATTTAAGAATTCAGCGAAATTCTCTCACATTTGTTCAATTTACGTCGCTGATATTTCAGATAGCGTATTGGGCTAAGCGGCATCTCAAAGCACGAGAAATGGCGAGTAAAATGCACTATTAAACTTCTAGGGTAGGGCAAACAGAGACCCGATTAGATCATTTTATATTTTGGTTAATATAAGAATTCAGCGAAATTCTATCACATTTGTTCAATTTACGTCGCTCCTATTTCAGATAGCGTATTGGGCTAAGCGGCATCTCAAAGCGCATGAAATGACGAATAAAATGCACAATTAAGCTTCTACGCTAGGGCGAACAGAGACCCGATTAGATCATTTTACGTTATGGTTAATAAAAGAATTCAGCGAAATTCTATCACATTTGATCAATTTACATCGCTCCTATTTCAGATGGCGTATTGTGCTAAGCGGCATCTCAAAGCGCATGAAATAACGAGTAAAATGCACTATTAAACTTCTAGGGTAGGGCAAACAGAGACCCCATTAGATCATTTTATATTATGGTTAATTTAAGAATTCAGCGAAATTCTATCACATTTGTTCAATTTACGTCGCTCCTATTTCAGATAGCGTATTGGGCTAAGCGGCATCTCGAAGCGCATGAAATGGCGAGTAAAATGAACTATTCAACTTCTAGGGTAGGGCAAACAGAGACTCGATTAGATCATTTTATATTATGGTTAATTTAAGAATTCAGCGAAATTCTATCACATTTGTTCAATTTACGTCGCTCCTATTGCAGATAGCGTATTGGGCTAAGCGGCATCTTAAAGCGCGTGGAATGGCGAGTAAAATTCACTAATAAACTTCTATGATAGGGCAATCAGAGACCCGATTAGATCATTTTATATTTTGGTAAATATAAGGATTCAGCGAAATTCTATCACATTTGGTCAATTTACGTCGTTCCTATTTCAGATTGCTTATTGTGCTAAGCGGCATCTCAAAGCGCATGAAATGACGAGTGAAATGCACTATTAAACTTCTTGGGTAGGGCGAACAAAGACCCGATTAGATCATTTTACATTAAGGTTAATATAAGAATTCAGCGAAATTCTATCACATTTGTTCAATTTACATCGCTCCTATTTCAGATAGCGACTTGTGCTAAGCGGCATCTCAAAGCGCAGGAAATGGCGAGTAAAATGCACTATTAAACTTCTAGGGTACGGCAAACAGAGACCCCATTAGATCATTTTATATTATGGTTAATTTAAGAATTCAGCGAAATTCTCTCACATTTGTTCAATTTACGTCGCTGATATTTCAGATAGCGTATTGGGCTAAGCGGCATCTCAAAGCGCATGAAATGGCGAGTAAAATGCACTATTAAACTTCTAGGATAAGGCAAACAGAGACCCGATTAGATCATTTTATATTGCGGTTAATATAAGACTTCAGCGTAATTCTGTCACATTTGTTCAACTTACGTAGCTCCTATTTCAGATAGCGTACTGGGCTAGGCGGCAACTTAAAGCGCGTGGAATGTCGAGTAAAATGCACTATCAAACTTCTATGATAGGGCAATCAGAGACCCGATTAGATCATTTTATATTTTGGTTAATATAAGAATTCAGCGAAATTCTATCACATCTGTTCAATTTACGTCGCACCTATTTCAGATAGCGTATTGGGCTAAGCGGCATCTCAAAGCGCATAAAATGGCGAGTAAAATGCACTATTAAACTTCAATGGTAGGGCAAACAGAGACCCGATTAGATCATTTTATATTATGGTTAATTTAAGAATTCAGAAAAATTCTATCACATTTGTTCAATTTACGTCGTTCCTATTTCAGATAGCGTATTGGGCTATGCGACATCTCAAAGCGCATGAAATAACGAGTAAAATGCACTATTAAACTTCTAGGGTAGGGCAAACAGAGACCCGATTAGATCATTTTATATTACGGTTAATATAAGAATTCAGCGTAATTCTATCACATTTGTTCAACTTACGTCGCTCCTATTTCCGATAGCGTACTGGGCTAGGCGGAATCTCTAAGCGCGTGGAAGGGCGAGTAAAATGCACTACTAAACTTCTATGATCGGGCAATCAGAGACCCGATTACATCATTTTATATTTTGGTTAATATAAGAATTCAGCGAAATTCTCTCACATTTGTTCAATTTACGTCGCTGATATTTCAGATAGCGTATTGGGCTAAGCGGCATCTCAAAGCGCAAGAAATATGGAGTAAAATGCACTATTAAACTTCTAGGGTAGGGCAAACAGAGACCCGATAAGATCATTTTATATTATGGTCAATTTAAGAATTCAGCGAAATTCTATCACATTTGTTCAATTTACGTCGCTCCTATTTCAGATAGCGTACCGGGCTAGGCGGCATCTCAAAGCGCGTGGAAGGGCGAGTAAAATGCACTACTAAACTTCTATGATAGGGCAATCAGAGACCCGATTAGATCATTTTACATTAAGGTTAATATAAGAATTCAGGGAAATTCTATCACATTTGTTCAACATACGTCGCTCCTATTTCAGATAGCGTACTGGGCTAGGCGGCATCTTAAAGCGCGTGGAATGGCGAGTAAAATGCACTATTAAACTTCTATGATAGGGCAATCAGAGACCCGATTAGATCATTTTATATTTTGGTTAATATAAGAATTCAGCGAAATTCTATCACATTTGTTCAATTTACGTCGCTCCTATTTCAGATAGCTTATTGGGCTAAGCGGCATCGCAAAGCGCACGAAATGACGAGTGAAATGCACTATTAAACTTCTAGGGTAGGGCAAACAGAGACCCAATTAGATCATTTTATATTACGGTTAATATAAGAATTCAGCGTAATTCTGTCACATTTGTTCAACTTACGTAGCTCCTATTTCAGATAGCGTACTGGGCTAGGCGGCAACTTAAAGCGCGTGGAATGGCGAGTAAAATGCACTATTAAGCTTCTATGATAGGGCAATCAGAGACTCGATTAGATCATTTTATATTTTGGTTAATATAAGAATTCAGCGAAGTTCTATCACATTTGTTCAGTTTACGTCGCTCCTATGTCAGATAGCGTATTGGGCTAAGCGGCTTCTCAAAGCGCATGAAATGGCGAGTGAAATGCACTATTAATCTTCTAGGGTAGGGCAATCAGAGACCCCATTAGATCATTTTATATTATGGTTAATTTAAGAATTCAGCGTAATTCTATCACATTTGTTCAACTTACGTCGCTCCTATTTCAGATAGCGTACTGGGCTAGGCGGCATCTTAAAGCGCGTGGAATGGCGCGTAAAATGCACTATTAAACTTCTAGGATAAGGCAAACAGAGACCCGATTAGATCATTTTATATTACGGTTAATATAAGAATTCAGCGTAATTCTGTCACATTTGTTCAACATACGTAGCTCCTATTTCAGATAGCGTACTGGGCTAGGCGGCAACTTAAAGCGCGTGGAATGTCGAGTAAAATACACTATCAAACTTCTATGATAGGGCAATCAGAGACCCGATTAGATCATTTTATATTTTGGTTAATATAAGAATTCAGCGAAATTCTATCACATTTGTTCAATTTACGTCGCTCCTATTTCAGATAGCGTATTGGGCTAAGCGGCATCTCAAAGCGCATGAAATGGCGAGTAAAATGCACTATTAAACTTCTAGGGTAGGGCAATCAGAGACCCGACTAGATCATTTTATATTATGGTTAATTTAAGAATTCAGCAAAATTCTATCACATTTGTTCAGTTTACGTCGCTCCTATTTCAGATAGCGTACTGGGCTAGGCGGCACCTTAAAGCGCATGGAATGGCGAGTAAAATGCACTATTAAACTTCTATGATAGGGCAATCAGAGACCCGATTAGATCATTTTATATTTTGGTTAATATAAGAATTCAGCGAAATTCTATCACATTTGTTCAATTTGCGTCGCTCCTATTTCAGATAGCTGATTGGGCTAAGCGGCACCTCAAAGCGCGTGAAATGGCGAGTGAAATGCGCTATTAATCTTCTAGGGTAGGGCAATCAGAGACCCCATTAGATCATTTTATATTATGGTTAATTTAAGAATTCAGCGAAATTCTATCACATTTGTTCAATTTACGTCGCTCCTATTTCAGATAGCGTATTGGGCTAAGCGGCATCTCAAAGCGCATGAAATGGCGAGTAAAATGCACTATTCAACTTCTAGGGTAGGGCAAACAGAGACTCGATTAGATCATTTTATATTATGGTTAATTTAAGAATTCAGCGAAATTCTATCACATTTGTTCAATTTACGTCGCTCCTATTGCAGATAGCGTATTGGGCTAAGCGGCATCTTAAAGCGCGTGGAATGGCGAGTAAAATTCACTATTAAACTTCTATGATAGGGCAATCAGAGACCCGATTAGATCATTTTATATTTTGGTAAATATAAGGATTCAGCGAAATTCTATCACATTTGGTCAATTTACGTCGTTCCTATTTCAGATTGCTTATTGTGCTAAGCGGCATCTCAAAGCGCATGAAATGACGAGTGAAATGCACTATTAAACTTCTTGGGTAGGGCGAACAAAGACCCGATTAGATCATTTTACATTAAGGTTAATATAAGAATTCAGCGAAATTCTATCACATTTGTTCAATTTACATCGCTCCTATTTCAGATAGCGACTTGTGCTAAGCGGCATCTCAAAGCGCAGGAAATGGCGAGTAAAATGCACTATTAAACTTCTAGGGTACGGCAAACAGAGACCCCATTAGATCATTTTATATTATGGTTAATTTAAGAATTCAGCGAAATTCTCTCACATTTGTTCAATTTACGTCGCTGATATTTCAGATAGCGTATTGGGCTAAGCGGCATCTTAAAGCGTGTGTAATGGCGAGTAAAATGCACTATTAAACTTCTATGATAGGGCAATCAGAGACCCGATTAGATCATTTTATATTTTGGTTAATATAAGAATTCAGCGAAATTCTATCACATTTGTTCAATTAACGTCGCTCCAATTTCAGATAGCTTATTGGGCTAAGCGGCATCTCAAAGCGCAGGAAATGGCGAGTAAAATGCACTATTAAACTTCTAGGGTACGGCAAACAGAGACCCCATTAGATCATTTTATATTATGGTTAATTTAAGAATTCAGCGAAATTCTCTCACATTTGTTCAATTTACGTCGCTGATATTTCAGATAGCGTATTGGGCTAAGCGGCATCTCAAAGCGCATGAAATGGCGAGTAAAATGCACTATTAAACTTCTAGGATAAGGCAAACAGAGACCCGATTAGATCATTTTATATTGCGGTTAATATAAGACTTCAGCGTAATTCTATCACATTTGTTCAATTTACGTCGCTCCTATTGCAGATAGCGTATTGGGCTAAGCGGCATCTTAAAGCGCGTGGAATGGCGAGTAAAATTCACTATTAAACTTCTATGATAGGGCAATCAGAGACCCGATTAGATCATTTTATATTTTGGTAAATATAAGGATTCAGCGAAATTCTATCACATTTGGTCAATTTACGTCGTTCCTATTTCAGATTGCTTATTGTGCTAAGCGGCATCTCAAAGCGCATGAAATGACGAGTGAAATGCACTATTAAACTTCTGGGTAGGGCGAACAAAGACCCGATTAGATCATTTTACATTAAGGTTAATATAAGAATTCAGCGAAATTCTATCACATTTGTTCAATTTACATCGCTCCTATTTCATATAGCGACTTGTGCTAAGCGGCATCTCAAAGCGCAGGAAATGGCGAGTAAAATGCACTATTAAACTTCTAGGGTACGGCAAACAGAGACCCCATTAGATCATTTTATATTATGGTTAATTTAAGAATTCAGCGAAATTCTCTCACATTTGTTCAATTTACGTCGCTGATATTTCAGATAGCGTATTGGGCTAAGCGGCATCTTAAAGCGTGTGTAATGGCGAGTAAAATGCACTATTAAACTTCTATGATAGGGCAATCAGAGACCCGATTAGATCATTTTATATTTTGGTTAATATAAGAATTCAGCGAAATTCTATCACATTTGTTCAATTAACGTCGCTCCAATTTCAGATAGCTTATTGGGCTAAGCGGCATCTCAAAGCGCAGGAAATGGCGAGTAAAATGCACTATTAAACTTCTAGGGTACGGCAAACAGAGACCCCATTAGATCATTTTATATTATGGTTAATTTAAGAATTCAGCGAAATTCTCTCACATTTGTTCAATTTACGTCGCTGATATTTCAGATAGCGTATTGGGCTAAGCGGCATCTCAAAGCGCATGAAATGGCGAGTAAAATGCACTATTAAACTTCTAGGATAAGGCAAACAGAGACCCGATTAGATCATTTTATATTGCGGTTAATATAAGACTTCAGCGTAATTCTGTCACATTTGTTCAACTTACGTAGCTCCTATTTCAGATAGCGTACTGGGCTAGGCGGCAACTTAAAGCGCGTGGAATGTCGAGTAAAATGCACTATCAAGCTTCTATGATAGGGCAATCAGAGACCCGATTAGATCATTTTATATTTTGGTTAATATAAGAATTCAGCGAAATTCTATCACATTTGTTCAATTTACGTCGCACCTATTTCAGATAGCGTATTGGGCTAAGCGGCATCTCAAAGCGCATAAAATGGCGAGTAAAATGCACTATTAAACTTCAATGGTAGGGCAAACAGAGACCCGATTAGATCATTTTATATTATGGTTAATTTAAGAATTCAGAAAAATTCTATCACATTTGTTCAATTTACGTCGTTCCTATTTCAGATAGCGTATTGGGCTATGCGACATCTCAAAGCGCATGAAATAACGAGTAAAATGCACTATTAAACTTCTAGGGTAGGGCAAACAGAGACCCGATTAGATCATTTTATATTACGGTTAATATAAGAATTCAGCGTAATTCTATCACATTTGTTCAACTTACGTCGCTCCTATTTCCGATAGCGTACTGGGCTAGGCGGAATCTCTAAGCGCGTGGAAGGGCGAGTAAAATGCACTACTAAACTTCTATGATCGGGCAATCAGAGACCCGATTACATCATTTTATATTTTGGTTAATATAAGAATTCAGCGAAATTCTCTCACATTTGTTCAATTTACGTCGCTGATATTTCAGATAGCGTATTGGGCTAAGCGGCATCTCAAAGCGCAAGAAATATGGAGTAAAATGCACTATTAAACTTCTAGGGTAGGGCAAACAGAGACCCGATAAGATCATTTTATATTATGGTCAATTTAAGAATTCAGCGAAATTCTATCACATTTGTTCAATTTACGTCGCTCCTATTTCAGATAGCGTACCGGGCTAGGCGGCATCTCAAAGCGCGTGGAAGGGCGAGTAAAATGCACTACTAAACTTCTATGATAGGGCAATCAGAGACCCGATTAGATCATTTTACATTAAGGTTAATATAAGAATTCAGGGAAATTCTATCACATTTGTTCAACATACGTCGCTCCTATTTCAGATAGCGTACTGGGCTAGGCGGCATCTTAAAGCGCGTGGAATGGCGAGTAAAATGCACTATTAAACTTCTATGATAGGGCAATCAGAGACCCGATTAGATCATTTTATATTTTGGTTAATATAAGAATTCAGCGAAATTCTATCACATTTGTTCAATTTACGTCGCTCCTATTTCAGATAGCTTATTGGGCTAAGCGGCATCGCAAAGCGCACGAAATGACGAGTGAAATGCACTATTAAACTTCTAGGGTAGGGCAAACAGAGACCCAATTAGATCATTTTATATTACGGTTAATATAAGAATTCAGCGTAATTCTGTCACATTTGTTCAACTTACGTAGCTCCTATTTCAGATAGCGTACTGGGCTAGGCGGCAACTTAAAGCGCGTGGAATGGCGAGTAAAATGCACTATTAAACTTCTATGATAGGGCAATCAGAGACTCGAATAGATCATTTTATATTTTGGTTAATATAAGAATTCAGCGAAGTTCTATCACATTTGTTCAGTTTACGTCGCTCCTATGTCAGATAGCGTATTGGGCTAAGCGGCTTCTCAAAGCGCATGAAATGGCGAGTGAAATGCACTATTAATCTTCTAGGGTAGGGCAATCAGAGACCCCATTAGATCATTTTATATTATGGTTAATTTAAGAATTCAGCGTAATTCTATCACATTTGTTCAACTTACGTCGCTCCTATTTCAGATAGCGTCCTGGGCTAGGCGGCATCTTAAAGCGCGTGGAATGGCGCGTAAAATGCACTATTAAACTTCTAGGATAAGGCAAACAGAGACCCGATTAGATCATTTTATATTACGGTTAATATAAGAATTCAGCGTAATTCTGTCACATTTGTTCAACATACGTAGCTCCTATTTCAGATAGCGTACTGGGCTAGGCGGCAACTTAAAGCGCGTGGAATGTCGAGTAAAATACACTATCAAACTTCTATGATAGGGCAATCAGAGACCCGATTAGATTATTTTATATTTTGGTTAATATAAGAATTCAGCGAAATTCTATCACATTTGTTCAATTTACGTCGCTCCTATTTCAGATAGCGTATTGGGCTAAGCGGCATCTCAAAGCGCATGAAATGGCGAGTAAAATGCACTATTAAACTTCTAGGGTAGGGCAATCAGAGACCCGACTAGATCATTTTATATTATGGTTAATTTAAGAATTCAGCAAAATTCTATCACATTTGTTCAGTTTACGTCGCTCCTATTTCAGATAGCGTACTGGGCTAGGCGGCACCTTAAAGCGCATGGAATGGCGAGTAAAATGCACTATTAAACTTCTATGATAGGGCAATCAGAGACCCGATTAGATCATTTTATATTTTGGTAAATATAAGGATTCAGCGAAATTCTATCACATTTGGTCAATTTACGTCGTTCCTATTTCAGATTGCTTATTGTGCTAAGCGGCATCTCAAAGCGCATGAAATGACGAGTGAAATGCACTATTAAACTTCTTGGGTAGGGCGAACAAAGACCCGATTAGATCATTTTACATTAAGGTTAATATAAGAATTCAGCGAAATTCTATCACATTTGTTCAATTTACATCGCTCCTATTTCAGATAGCGACTTGTGCTAAGCGGCATCTCAAAGCGCAGGAAATGGCGAGTAAAATGCACTATTCAACTTCTAGGGTAGGGCAAACAGAGACTCGATTAGATCATTTTATATTATGGTTAATTTAAGAATTCAGCGAAATTCTCTCACATTTGTTCAATTTACGTCGCTGATATTTCAGATAGCGTATTGGGCTAAGCGGCATCTTAAAGCGTGTGTAATGGCGAGTAAAATGCACTATTAAACTTCTATGATAGGGCAATCAGAGACCCGATTAGATCATTTTACATTAAGGTTAATATAAGAATTCAGCGAAATTCTATCACATTTGTTCAACTTACATCGGTCCTATTTCAGATAGCGACTTCTGCTAAGCGGCATCTCAAAGCGCAGGAAATGGCGAGTAAAATGCACCATTAAACTTCTAGGGTAGGGCAAACAGAGACCCCATTAGATCATTTTATATTATGGTTAATTTAAGAATTCAGCGAAATTCTCTCACATTTGTTCAATTTACGTCGCTGATATTTCAGATAGCGTATTGGGCTAAGCGGCATCTCAAAGCGCAAGAAATGGCGAGTAAAATGTAATATTAAACTTCTAGGGTAGGGCAAACAGAGACCCGATTAGGTCATTTCATATTATGGTTAATTTAAGAATTCAGAAAAATTCCTTCACATTTGTTCAATTTACGTCGCTCCAATTTCAGATAGCGTACTGGGCTAGGCGGAAACTTAAAGCGCGTGGAATGGCGAGTAAAATGCGCTATTAAATTTCTATGATAGGGCAATCAGAGAACCGATTAGACCATTTTATATTATGGTTAATTTAAGAATTCAGCGAAATTCTATCACATTTGTTCAATTTACGTAGTTCCTATTTCAGATAGCATACTGGGCTAGGCGGTATCTTAAAGCCCGCGGAATGGCGAGTAAAATGCACTATTAAACTTCTATGATAGGGCAATCAGAGACCCGATTAGATCATTTTATATTTTGGTTAATATAAGAATTCAGCGAAATTCTATCACATTTGTTCAATTTACGTCGCTCCTATTTCAAATAGCGTATTGGGCTAAGCGGCATCTCAAAGCGCATGGATTGACGAGTGAAATGCTCTATTAAACTTCTGGGGTAGGGCGAACAGAAACCCGAATAGATCATTTTATATTACGGTTAATATAAGAATTCACGGAAATTCTATCACATTTGTTCAATTTACGTCGCTCCTATTCCAGATAGCGTATTGGGCTAAGCGGCATCTCAAAGCGCATGAAATGGCGAGTAAAATGCACAATTAAACTTCTAGGATAAGGCAAACAGAGACCCGATTAGATCATTTTATATTGCGGTTGATATAAGAATGCAGCGAAATTCTATCACATTTGTTCAATTTACGTCGCTCATATTTCAGATAGCGTACTGGGCTAAGCGGCACCTCAAAGCGCATGAAATGGCGAGTAAAATGCACTATTAAACTTCTAGGATAAGGCAAACAGAGACCCGATTAGATCATTTTATATTGCGGTTAATATAAGAATTCAGCGTAATTCTGTCACATTTGTTCAACTTACGTAGCTCCTATTTCAGATAGCGTACTGGGCTAGGCGGCAACTTAAAGCGCGTGGAATGTCGAGTAAAATGCACTATCAAACTTCTATGATAGGGCAATCAGAGACCCGATTAGATCATTTTATATTTTGGTTAATATAAGAATTCAGCGAAATTCTATCACATTTGTTCAATTTACGTCGCACCTATTTCAGATAGCGTATTGGGCTAAGCGGCATCTCAAAGCGCATAAAATGGCGAGTAAAATGCACTATTAAACTTCAATGGTAGGGCAAACAGAGACCCGATTAGATCATTTGATATTATGGTTAATTTAAGAATTCAGAAAAATTCTATCACATTTGTTCAATTTACGTCGTTCCTATTTCAGATAGCGTATTGGGCTATGCGACATCTCAAAGCGCATGAAATGACGAGTAAAATGCACTATTAAACTTCTAGGGTAGGGCAAACAGAGACCCGATTAGATCATTTTATATTACGGTTAATATAAGAATTCAGCGTAATTCTATCACATTTGTTCAACTTACGTCGCTCCGATTTCCGATAGCGTACTGGGCTAGGCGGAATCTCTAAGCGCGTGGAAGGGCGAGTAAAATGCACTACTAAACTTCTATGATCGGGCAATCAGAGACCCGATTACATCATTTTATATTTTGGTTAATATAAGAATTCAGCGAAATTCTCTCACATTTGTTCAATTTACGTCGCTGATATTTCAGATAGCGTATTGGGCTAAGCGGCATCTTAAAGCGCAAGAAATGTGGAGTAAAATGCACTATTAAACTTCTAGGGTAGGGCAAACAGAGACCCGATAAGATCATTTTATATTATGGTCAATTTAAGAATTCAGCGAAATTCTATCACAATTTGTTCAATTTACGTCGCTCCTATTTCAAATAGCGTATTGGGCTAAGCGGCATCTCAAAGCGCACGAAAGGGCGAGTAAAATGCACTATTAAACTTCTAGGGTGGGGCAATCAGAGACCCGATAAGATCATTTTATATTACGGTTAATATAAGAATTCAGCGAAGTTCTATCACATTTGTTCAATTTACGTCGCTCCTATTTCAGATAGCTTATTGGGCTAAGCGGCAACTCAAAGCGCATGAAATGACGAGTGAAATGCACTATTAAACTTCTAGGGTAGGGCGAACAAAGACCCGATTAGATCATTTTACATTAAGGTTAAAATAAGAATTCAGCGAAATTCTATCACATTTGTTCAATTTCCGTCGCTCCTATTTCAGATAGCGTATTGGGCTAAGCTGCATCTCAAAGCGCAAGAAATGGCTCGTACAATGCACTATTCAACTCCTAGGGTAGGGCAAACAGAGACCGGATTAGATCATTTTATATTTTGGTTAATATAAGAATTCAGCGAAATTCTCTCACATTTGTTCAATTTACGTCGCTGATATTTCAGATAGCGTATTGGGCTAAGCGGCATCTTAAAGCGTGTGTAATGGCGAGTAAAATGCACTATTAAACTTCTATGATAGGGCAATCAGAGACCCGATTAGATCATTTTATATTTTGGTTAATATAAGAATTCAGCGAAATTCTATCACATTTGTTCAATTAACGTCGCTCCAATTTCAGATAGCTTATTGGGCTAAGCGGCATCGCAAAGCGCATGAATTGACGAGTGAAATACACTATTAAACTTCTTGGGTAGGGCGAACAAAGACCCGATTAGATCATTTTACATTAAGGTTAATATAAGAATTCAGCGAAATTCTATCACATTTGTTCAACTTACATCGCTCCTATTTCAGATAGCGACTTGTGCTAAGCGGCATCTCAAAGCGCAGGAAATGGCGAGTAAAATGCACTATTAAACTTCTAGGGTAGGGCGAACAGAGACCAGATTAGATGATTTTACATTAAGGTTAATATAAGAATACAGCGTAATTCTGTCATATTTGTTCAACTTACGTAGCTCCTATTTCAGATAGCGTACTGGGCTAGGCGGCATCTTAAAGCGCGTAGAATGGCGAGTAAAATGCACTATTAAACTTCTATGATAGGGCAATCAGAGACCCGATTAGATCATTTTGTATTTTGGTTAATATAAGAATTCAGCGAAATTCTATCACATTTGTTCAATTTACGTCGCTCCTATTTCAGATAGCGTATTGGGCTAAGCGGCATCTCAAAGCGCATGGATTGACGAGTGAAATGCACAATTAAACTTCTAGGATAAGGCAAACAGAGACCCGATTAGATCATTTTATATTGCGGTTAATATAAGAATTCAGCGAAATTCTATCACATTTGTTCAATTTACGTCGCTCATATTTCAGATAGCGTACTGGGCTAAGCGGCATCTCAAAGCGCATGAAATGGCGAGTAAAATGCACTATTAAACTTCTAGGATAAGGCAAACAGAGACCCGATTAGATCATTTTATATTGCGGTTAATATAAGAATTCAGCGTAATTCTGTCACATTTGTTCAACTTACGTAGCTCCTATTTCAGATAGCGTACTGGGCTAGGCGGCAACTTAAAGCGCGTGGAATGTCGAGTAAAATGCACTATCAAACTTCTATGATAGGGCAATCAGAGACCCGATTAGATCATTTTATATTTTGGTTAATATAAGAATTCAGCGAAATTCTATCACATTTGTTCAATTTACGTCGCACCTATTTCAGATAGCGTATTGGGCTAAGCGGCATCTCAAAGCGCATAAAATGGCGAGTAAAATGCACTATTAAACTTCAATGGTAGGGCAAACAGAGACC
This sequence comes from Macropis europaea, assembly GCA_916610135.2. Lineage (NCBI taxonomy): Eukaryota > Metazoa > Arthropoda > Insecta > Hymenoptera > Melittidae > Macropis > Macropis europaea. The sequence goes on from CAKAJE020000218.1 coordinate 89,936, forward strand.
CGATTAGATCATTTTATATTATGGTTAATTTAAGAATTCAGAAAAATTCTATCACATTTGTTCAATTTACGTCGTTCCTATTTCAGATAGCGTATTGGGCTATGCGACATCTCAAAGCGCATGAAATGACGAGTAAAATGCACTATTAAACTTCTAGGGTAGGGCAAACAGAGACCCGATTAGATCATTTTATATTACGGTTAATATAAGAATTCAGCGTAATTCTATCACATTTGTTCAACTTACGTCGCTCCTATTTCCGATAGCGTACTGGGCTAGGCGGAATCTCTAAGCGCGTGGAAGGGCGAGTAAAATGCACTACTAAACTTCTATGATCGGGCAATCAGAGACCCGATTACATCATTTTATATTTTGGTTAATATAAGAATTCAGCGAAATTCTCTCACATTTGTTCAATTTACGTCGCTGATATTTCAGATAGCGTATTGGGCTAAGCGGCATCGCAAAGCGCACGAAATGACGAGTGAAATGCACTATTAAACTTCTAGGGTAGTGCAAACAGAGACCCGATTAGATCATTTTATATTACGGTTAATATAAGAATTCAGCGTAATTCTGTCACATTTGTTCAACTTACGTAGCTCCTATTTCAGATAGCGTACTGGGCTAGGCGGCAACTTAAAGCGCGTGGAATGGCGAGTAAAACGCACTATTAAACTTCTATGATAGGGCAATCAGAGACCCGATTAGATCATTTTATATTTTGGTTAATATAAGAATTCAGCGAAGTTCTATCACATTTGTTCAGTTTACGTCGCTCCTATGTCAGATAGCGTACTGGGCTAGGCGGCAACTTAAAGCGCGTGGAATGTCGAGTAAAATGCACTATCAAACTTCTATGATAGGGTAATCAGAGACCCGACTAGATCATTTTATATTTTGGTTAATATAAGAATTCAGCGAAATTCTATCACATTTGAACAATTTACATCGCTCCTATTTCAGATAGCGTATTGGGCTAAGCGGCATCTTAAAGCGCATGAAATGACGAGTAAAATGCACTATTAAACTTCTAGGGTAGGGCAAACAGAGACCCCATTAGATCGTTTTATATTATGGTTAATTTAAGAATACAGCGAAATTCTATCACATTTGTTCAATTTACGTCGCTCCTATTTCAGATAGCGTACTGGGCTGGGCGGCATCTTAAAGCGCGTGGAATGGCGGGTAAAATGCACTATTAAACTTCTATGATTGGGCAATCAGAGACCCGATTAGATCATTTTATGTTTTGGTTAATATAAGAATTCAGCGAAATTCTATCACATTTGTTCAATTTACGTCGCTCCTATTTCAGATAGCGTATTGGGGTAAGCTGCACCTCAAAGCGCAGGACATGGCAAGTAAAATGCACTACTAAACTTCTAGGGTAGGCAAACAGAGACCCGATTAGATCATTTTATATTGCGGTTATATAAGAATTCAGCGTAACTCTGTCACATTTGTTCACCTTACGTAGCTCCTATTTCAGATAGCGTCCTGGGCTAGGCGGCATCTTAAAGCGCGTGGAGTGGCGAGTAAAATGCACTATTAAACTTCTAGGATAAGGCAAACAGAGACCCGATTAGATCATTTTATATTACGGTTAATATAAGAATTCAGCGTAATTCTGTCACATTTGTTCAACATACGTAGCTCCTATTTCAGATAGCGTACTGGGCTAGGCGGCAACTTAAAGCGCGTGGAATGTCGAGTAAAATACACTATCAAACTTCTATGATAGGGCAATCAGAGACCCGACTAGATCATTTTATATTATGGTTAATTTAGAATTCAGCAAAATTCTATCACATTTGTTCAGTTTACGTCGCTCCTATTTCAGATAGCGTACTGGGCTAGGCGGCACCTTAAAGCGCATGGAATGGCGAGTAAAATGCACTATTAAACTTCTATGATAGGGCAATCAGAGACCCGATTAGATCATTTCATATTTTGGTTAATATAAGAATTCAGCGAAATTCTATCACATTTGTTCAATTTGCGTCGCTCCTATTTCAGATAGCTTATTGGGCTAAGCGGCACCTCAAAGCGCATGAAATGGCGAGTGAAATGCGCTATTAATCTTCTAGGGTAGGGCAATCAGAGACCCCATTAGATCATTTTATATTATGGTTAATTTAAGAATTCAGCGAAATTCTATCACATTTGTTCAATTTACGTCGCTCCTATTTCAGATAGCGTATTGGGCTAAGCGGCATCTCAGAGCGCATGGAATGGCGAGTAAAATGCACTATTAAACTTCTAGGGTAGTGCAAACAGAGACCCGATAAGATCATTTTATATTATGGTTAATTTAAGAATTCAGCGAAATTCTCTCACATTTGTTCAATTTACGTCGCTGATATTTCAGATAGCGTATTGGGCTAAGCGGCATCTCAAAGCACGAGAAATGGCGAGTAAAATGCACTATTAAACTTCTAGGGTAGGGCAAACAGAGACCCGATTAGATCATTTTATATTTTGGTTAATATAAGAATTCAGCGAAATTCTATCACATTTGTTCAATTTACGTCGCCCCTATTTCAGATAGCGTATTGGGCTAAGCGGCATCTCAAAGCGCATGAAATGACGAATAAAATGCACAATTAAGCTTCTACGCTAGGGCGAACAGAGACCCGATTAGATCATTTTACGTTATGGTTAATAAAAGAATTCAGCGAAATTCTATCACATTTGATCAATTTACATCGCTCCTATTTCAGATGGCGTATTGTGCTAAGCGGCATCTCAAAGCGCATGAAATAACGAGTAAAATGCACTATTAAACTTCTAGGGTAGGGCAAACAGAGACCCCATTAGATCATTTTATATTATGGTTAATTTAAGAATTCAGCGAAATTCTATCACATTTGTTCAATTTACGTCGCTCCTATTTCAGATAGCGTATTGGGCTAAGCGGCATCTCAAAGCGCATGAAATGGCGAGTAAAATGCACTATTCAACTTCTAGGGTAGGGCAAACAGAGACTCGATTAGATCATTTTATATTATGGTTAATTTAAGAATTCAGCGAAATTCTATCACATTTGTTCAATTTACGTCGCTCCTATTGCAGATAGCGTATTGGGCTAAGCGGCATCTTAAAGCGCGTGGAATGGCGAGTAAAATTCACTATTAAACTTCTATGATAGGGCAATCAGAGACCCGATTAGATCATTTTATATTTTGGTTAATATAAGGATTCAGCGAAATTCTATCACATTTGGTCAATTTACGTCGTTCCTATTTCAGATTGCTTATTGTGCTAAGCGGCATCTCAAAGCGCATGAAATGACGAGTGAAATGCACTATTAAACTTCTAGGGTAGGGTGAACAAAGACCCGATTAGATCATTTTACATTGAGGTTAATATAAGAATTCAGCGAAATTCTATCACATTTGTTCAATTTACGTCGCTCCTATTTCAGATAGCGTATTGGGCTAAGCGGCATCTCAAAGCGCATGAAATGGCGAGTAAAATGCACAATTAAGCTTCTACGCTAGGGCGAACAGAGACCCGATTAGATCATTTTACGTTATGGTTAATAAAAGAATTCAGCGAAATTCTATCACATTTGATCAATTTACATCGCTCCTATTTCAGATAGCGTATTGTGCTAAGCGGCATCTCAAAGCGCATGAAATAACGAGTAAAATGCACTATTAAACTTCTAGGGTAGGGCAAACAGAGACCCCATTAGATCATTTTATATTATGGTTAATTTAAGAATTCAGCGAAATTCTATCACATTTGTTCAATTTACGTCGCTCCTATTTCAGATAGCGTATTGGGCTAAGCGGCATCTCAAAGCGCATGAAATGGCGAGTAAAATGAACTATTCAACTTCTAGGGTAGGGCAAACAGAGACTCGATTAGATCATTTTATATTATGGTTAATTTAAGAATTCAGCGAAATTCTATCACATTTGTTCAATTTACGTCGCTCCTATTGCAGATAGCGTATTGGGCTAAGCGGCATCTTAAAGCGCGTGGAATGGCGAGTAAAATTCACTATTAAACTTCTATGATAGGGCAATCAGAGACCCGATTAGATCATTTTATATTTTGGTAAATATAAGGATTCAGCGAAATTCTATCACATTTGGTCAATTTACGTCGTTCCTATTTCAGATTGCTTATTGTGCTAAGCGGCATCTCAAAGCGCATGAAATGACGAGTGAAATGCACTATTAAACTTCTTGGGTAGGGCGAACAAAGACCCGATTAGATCATTTTACATTAAGGTTAATATAAGAATTCAGCGAAATTCTATCACATTTGTTCAATTTACGTCGTTCCTATTTCAGATAGCGTATTGGGCTATGCGGCATCTCAAAGCGCATGAAATGACGAGTAAAATGCACTGTTAAACTTCTAGGGTAGGGCAATCAGAGACCCGATTAGATCATTTTATATTTTGGTTAATATAAGAATTCAGCGAAATTCTCTCACATTTGTTCAATTTACGTCGCTGATATTTCAGATAGCGTATTGGACTAAGCGGCATCTCAAAGCGCAAGAAATGTCGAGTAAAATGCACTATTAAACTTCTAGGGTAGTGCAAACAGAGACCCGATAAGATCATTTTATATTATGGTTAATTTAAGAATTCAGCGAAATTCTCTCACATTTGTTCAATTTACGTCGCTGATATTTCAGATAGCGTATTGGGCTAAGCGGCATCTCAAAGCACGAGAAATGGCGAGTAAAATGCACTATTAAACTTCTAGGGTAGGGCAAACAGAGACCCGATTAGATCATTTTATATTTTGGTTAATATAAGAATTCAGCGAAATTCTATCACATTTGTTCAATTAACGTCGCTACAATTTCAGATAGCGTATTGGGCTAAGCGGCATCTTAAAGCGCGTGGAATGGCGAGTAAAATTCACTATTAAACTTCTATGATAGGGCAATCAGAGACCCGATTAGATCATTTTATATTATGGTTAATTTAAGAATTCAGCGAAATTCTATCACATTTGTTCAATTTACGTCGCTCCTATTTCAGATAGCGTATTGGGCTAAGCGGCATCTCAAAGCGCATGAAATGACGAGTGAAATGCACTATTAAACTTCTAGGGTAGGGCGAACAAAGACCCGATTAGATCATTTTACATTGAGGTTAATATAAGAATTCAGCGAAATTCTATCACATTTGTTCAATTTACGTCGCTCCTATTTCAGATAGCGTATTGGGCTAAGCGGCATCTCAAAGCGCATGAAATGGCGAGTAAAATGCACAATTAAGCTTCTACGCTAGGGCGAACAGAGACCCGATTAGATCATTTTACGTTATGGTTAATAAAAGAATTCAGCGAAATTCTATCACATTTGATCAATTTACATCGCTCCTATTTCAGATAGCGTATTGTGCTAAGCGGCATCTCAAAGCGCATGAAATAACGAGTAAAATGCACTATTAAACTTCTAGGGTAGGGCAAACAGAGACCCGATTAGATCATTTTATATTACGGTTAATATAAGAATTCAGCGTAATTCTGTCACATTTGTTCAACATACGTAGCTCCTATTTCAGATAGCGTACTGGGCTAGGCGGCAACTTAAAGCGCGTGGAATGTCGAGTAAAATACACTATCAAACTTCTATGATAGGGCAATCAGAGACCCGATTAGATCATTTTATATTTTGGTTAATATAAGAATTCAGCGAAATTCTATCACATTTGTTCAATTTACGTCGCTCCTATTTCAGATAGCGTATTGGGCTAAGCGGCATCTCAAAGCGCATGAAATGGCGAGTAAAATGCACTATTAAACTTCTAGGGTAGGGCAATCAGAGACCCGACTAGATCATTTTATATTATGGTTAATTTAAGAATTCAGCAAAATTCTATCACATTTGTTCACTTTACGTCGCTCCTATTTCAGATAGCGTACTGGGCTAGGCGGCACCTTAAAGCGCATGGAATGGCGAGTAAAATGCACTATTAAACTTCTATGATAGGGCAAACAGAGACCCGATTAGATCATTTTATATTTTGGTTAATATAAGAATTCAGCGAAATTCTATCACATTTGTTCAATTTGCGTCGCTCCTATTTCAGATAGCTGATTGGGCTAAGCGGCACCTCAAAGCGCGTGAAATGGCGAGTGAAATGCGCTATTAATCTTCTAGGGTAGGGCAATCAGAGACCCCATTAGATCATTTTATATTATGGTTAATTTAAGAATTCAGCGAAATTCTATCACATTTGTTCAATTTACGTCGCTCCTATTTCAGATAGCGTATTGGGCTAAGCGGCATCTCAGAGCGCATGGAATGGCGAGTAAAATGCACTATTAAACTTCTAGGGTAGTGCAAACAGAGACCCGATAAGATCATTTTATATTATGGTTAATTTAAGAATTCAGCGAAATTCTATCACATTTGTTCAATTTACGTCGCTCCTATTTCCGATAGCGTATTGGGCTAAGCGGCATCTTAAAGCGCGTGGAATGGCGAGTAAAATTCACTGTTAAACTTCTATGATAGGGCAATCAGAGACCCGATTAGATCATTTTATATTTTGGTTAATATAAGAATTCAGCGAAATTCTATCACATTTGTTCAATTTACGTCGCTCCTATTTCAGATAGCTTATTGGGCTAAGCGGCATCGCAAAGCGCATGAAATGACGAGTGAAATGCACTATTAAACTTCTAGGGTAGTGCAAACAGAGACCCCATTAGATCATTTTATATTATGGTTAATTTAAGAATTCAGCGAAATTCTATCACATTTGTTCAATTTACGTCGCTCCTATTTCAGATTGCGTATTGGTCTAAGCGGCATCTCAAAGCGCATGAAATGGCGAGTCAAATGCACTGTTAAACTTCTATGATAGGGAAATCAGAGACCCGATTAGATTATTTTATATTTTGGTTAATATAATTATTCAGCGAAATTCTAACACATTTGTTCCATTTACGTCGCTCCTATTTCAGATAGCGTACTGGGCTAGGCGGCATCTTAAAGCGCATGGAATGGCGAGTAAAATGCACTATTAAACTTCAAGGGTAGGGCAAACAGAGACCCGATTAGATCATTTTATATTATGGTTAATTTAAGAATTCAGCGAAATTCTCTCACATTTGTTCAATTTACGTCGCTGATATTTCAGATAGCGTATTGGGCTAAGCGGCATCTTAAAGCGCGTGGAATGGCGAGTAAAATTCACTATTAAACTTCTATGATAGGGCAATCAGAGACCCGATTAGATCATTTTATATTTTGGTTAATATAAGGATTCAGCGAAATTCTATCACATTTGGTCAATTTACGTCGCTCCTATTTCAGATAGCTTATTGGGCTAAGCGGCATCGCAAAGCGCATGAAATGACGAGTGAAATGCACTATTAATCTTCTAGGGTAGGGCAATCAGAGACCCCATTAGATCATTTTATATTATGGTTAATTTAAGAATTCAGCGAAATTCTATCACATTTGTTCAATTTACGTCGTTCCTATTTCAGATAGCGTATTGGGCTATGCGGCATCTCAAAGCGCATGAAATGACGAGTAAAATGCACTGTTAAACTTCTAGGGTAGGGCAATCAGAGACCCGATTAGATCATTTTATATTTTGGTTAATATAAGAATTCAGCGAAATTCTCTCACATTTGTTCAATTTACGTCGCTGATATTTCAGATAGCGTATTGGACTAAGCGGCATCTCAAAGCGCAAGAAATGTCGAGTAAAATGCACTATTAAACTTCTAGGGTAGTGCAAACAGAGACCCGATAAGATCATTTTATATTATGGTTAATTTAAGAATTCAGCGAAATTCTCTCACATTTGTTCAATTTACGTCGCTGATATTTCAGATAGCGTATTGGGCTAAGCGGCATCTCAAAGCTCGAGAAATGGCGAGTAAAATGCACTATTAAACTTCTAGGGTAGGGCAAACAGAGACCCGATTAGATCATTTTATATTTTGGTTAATATAAGAATTCAGCGAAATTCTATCACATTTGATCAATTTAC